>VWZI01023701.1:8035-54237 GCA_013396835.1 Psilopogon haemacephalus | reverse complement strand
GTGTGAGGTGGGTTGAGTTACCGGGGTGGGGGCGGCGGGGCCGGGGCCGGGGCCCGAGGCTGGGCCTGCGTCCTGGGCAGCCCCGGCCTGTCGCTACTGCAGCCCCGAAACCGAGCAGCTGGCTCGGCGCCTCCGTAAACCCTGCCTTTTTTTTAATTGTTCCCTTCCCCGAAAGAGCCACCAACCTCTCCGCATTCCCACCGCTCCTCCCCGCTGCTTGGTAGCTGCCTAACGTAAGGGCGAGCGAAGAGTTGCAGCTGTATGGGAGGCTGAGCCCTTTGTTTGTCAGGAGGGTCATGTTTATCTGGCTGTCTGACGAGGGATCTAATGGAAAATTGCCTCCTTTGGGGATTGGCTGAAGATTTCTTAAATTCGGAGGTGTCTGGTTTCCTGGCGTGGCTCGCTCATCACCCCTGATGTTCATAGTTAGGTTGTGATGCTGTTGAGAGTTTATTCTGGTGTCGGTGCCTAAAGTGCTGTGCTTTCCAGAAATAAACTCTTCAGCTTCATCATCTCGAAGCGTTAGGGCAGTGCTCATCATTCAGAGAGGCACGGCACAGTGATTTTGGGGGTTAAAAAGAAAATAAGGGAGAAAGGAAAACGGAAACTTTAAAGGCCAACGGAGATGCTCTCGCCTTATGAGCAAATAGGCAGTTTATTTTTAGGTAATAAATGAACAGAAAATACATAAGTTCCCTTAAAAATCCAGGTGTTTCCTTGTGCAGTTCTCAGATGGAAATCGCAAGAAAGCTGAAAAATGAGAAGTCTTTAAAGGAGGATAAAAGTAACTTCAACCTTAGGACTAAAAAGCGGATATATGTAGCACCCCTACCAAAACCCCAATGGGATATGATTGCTGCTTTTGTTTTTTAAATGCTTTGGAATCCATGAAAACACAGTGTAGCTGCAGCTGGATTTTAATAGCTGCCTGAGCTATTGTGGAATGAAATAGTTCTTGATGGTGTCATGTGATGTAGCAATCTCTGGTGGGTAGAGTAAGGATGATCTTGCAACTTTTTCTCCAGTGCTTTTACTAGTGGATTAGAAAAGAAACCCCAAAACCTAAAGCTGACGGTGCTGTTTTGTTTGTTTGTTTCCAGAAAACTGATTGGGAAGTAGCCATAAAGAGTATTAACAAAAAGAACTTGTCAAAGTCGCAAATCCTGCTTGGAAAAGAAATAAAAATCTTAAAGGTACGTTAACTTGCAGTGATTTTTTAAAGCTGCTTGACTTGGAAAGGAAAAGAGACTTTTGACCCAGTTCACTCCAGGTCATGGGTGGTATCATAGTAAAAGCTGTTCTGCCTTTTGTGTTGCTGTTAGTTGCAGGAGGAATCCAGAACTAAAAAGACCAAGGAAACAAAAAAANTTCCTATAATTCTGGAAATGGCCTGGGAGCAAGTGATGGGCATGCTTTTGTAGTCAGAAGTGGAAAATTATTGTAGAACCAGTCTCTGAGCTCTGCTTATTGCACACATACAGAAAACTTTGTCCTTCAGGATGTGGCACCTCTCCCAAGCAGTGCATGCAAGGAAAGTCATAGCTCAGGGTAAAAACATCAGCCTTTGATCTTCCTTCATCTTCTTTGCTCAAAGATGCTTTGAAAGCTGAAATCAGCATGCTAAATTTGATTCCTGCAGCAGTCTTCCAACTTCTGAGTTGTGTTAATTGACTTAGAATGTCTAGTGTGACTCTAATGAAGGAAATAAAACAGAGCATCACTTAGGTTTTCAATGCTATTTTATGGACACATCTCCCTGGGTGATCTCATAGTGTTCTTTGCTCTCTGACTTCAGCACATCTCATTTTACATAGCTTTGCTGTAGTAATCAGTGCTGCCTTCTTGCCAAGTTTCTTGAGATAGATCACTATTTTATATGCAAATAGATGCATATTAGATTCTGGTATATTTGTTATATACCAGAAATTGTCATGTTGGGTGCATTAGTTTGCTGTGAGTACTTAGTACAGATGGTTTATTGGAGCTCTTCTACGAGTTTTACTTGCTGTTTGATTTGCTATTTGATTTGATTTCCTTTTTATTGTAAAGCCACAAGGTTGACTTGAACCTGTTGGACCTGATGATCCGAAAAGTCTCTTCTGGCCAAAACAGGTCTTTGCTTCTCTAGGGTAGTTGGTTGCTCTGCTAAGCAATAAATAATGTGAGACTACAAAATTAAATGGAGCCAGCTTCCAGGAGTCATTAAGGATCTTGTGCTGTAGTACTTTCTGTAACAAGACATTAAAGTTCTGAAACCAAATGACCTCTGAAGCTAACTGCCTAATTTCCTGTTCCTATAAATACTGTCCAGATAGCTCCAAATTCCATCAGACAGCCCAAAAAAGATGCTACCTTCCTCTGTGAGATGTGACTCTCGTTGATTATCACTCAGCATATTAACATCATAATAACAAGGCTGTTTCCCTAACACAAATATTTTGTTTTACAGGAGCTTCAGCATGAGAACATTGTAGCTCTCTATGATGTCCAGGTAAAATACATTTTGATGCCTTTTTTTTTTTTTCTTCATTAAAATCTCTTGATGAAAATGGAGCATGGCATGCACACACATGTGTCCTGAGTAGGAAACTTTGAATGGTCATTTGTTGTTTCTGTAACAAGTTTAAAAGAAATCCAGTGCCAGGGGAGTTCTCTCATCTTCAGCACGCTCTGTACTGATTTTTTTTTTTTTTTGTTGGCTCTTTCAAAGACTTAGACTTGGTGATCTTAAAGATCTTCTCCAACCTTAATGATTCTAAGATAATAATTAGGATGCACGATGGCAATAGAAAGCCCTGAGGAATATGGTTTGCTTCCAGGCAGCAGAGGCAAGTGGCAGCCTGAGAGCCTCTGCAGAGACTGTTTGTGTTGTTTGATCCTGTCTCCAGAGAAGAGAGCATCAACTGACTGGGCTCAGAGCTGTTAGTGACAGGAACAATTCTCCTGAATTCTCCTTGTTTCCTTGCCCCTATAATTTAATTGGGAAGTGGGTGTTTGTGGAGAACGACTGAAGGCACCTGAAGGAAAATCTGTGAGTAGGAGTTGAGCTGAATGGATGAAGCGAGTGACATTAAGAAGTCAACTTGAAATGATCAGCGTCTTTGAGATCTCTGAGCAAAGAAATGCTGTGTGTAGCCCTGTGTCATGGTGAGGGAGAACTGAAAGAAGCAGAAGAGCAGGATCACACATTGCCTGCCTTCAGAGGGATAACAGAGAATATAAAAGCTAAGCAGACATTTGGATCTTTTCAAGTAGGAGAAATAAGCATTACATTGCTTCAAGCTGTCTTCCTCTTTCTGTTCCCAGGATTCTGCCTGATAAGGTGAAGGAATTATTTTTCTACTCAATCTGGGGTACTGTGTTGTGCTTTAGTAGACAGCACCCTTTTTGTATCCCAAGGCCCTCCTAGTGTTGAGTAAAGCTAAACGTGACATGATGTAGGTTACACAGCCATTTGTTCTGCCTGGGTAAGAACTATACATTTATCTGCTGGGCTCAATTCTTATCTTGAATACCGAGTTACAGTTATGGAAAAATTATCAAGAGCCACCCTTGGGGCATTGCCTCGTTAAGGCGACACAAAACAGACATTTTGACATTTTCCAGTGTTTTCTGTCTTTACACATTTGCATCCTAAAAGGTTTTCAGCTGAGCTGTAGATGCGTATCTCTGTAGCTATAGGAATCTGTGTTCACAAAGATACACACCAGGCAGGCTCAGGTTTTATCGTAGTGCCACAGGACATGGACTAGCTCCTGTTGACTGTTGGTACAGGAGAATGACGTTCAGGCAGTGACAGACTGCACATCAAGGCTTCCTGTTTGGATGTGTCAGCTTTCTTCCTTGCTAGGTCCCGACTCCAGAACTGTGCATTTCGAGTGATGCTCGCTGCTCTGAGAGGCAAAGTGCAGTCTCTTGTGCTTCTTGAAGAGCCCCAAGTTCTCTTGAGTATTGCTAAGTGGAAATAACCTCTCAGCATCCTAAATTTAGCGTATCCAGACATCTTAAAAGAAACTGGAATTGTTGGCTGAGGGCGTTGGCGTGTGAGTAAGCAGCTGAATTTCAGATGTATCATTTACAGTTGTTCATATGTGGAGATCACTCACTGAGCTTTGCAGCTCAACCTGGGGGTAGTTCTAGTAATGTGTTCTGATCATTTAAATTGGTGTGCCTTCTAAGCCTCAGAGGCTTAGAACATCAGAGAACATCCACAAGGGAAGAGGACAGAGCTCCGCACTTGCCTGTGGTTTCTTTCCCAAAAGGTTATTTTTCTGTTGTGCCATAGGTGCGAGTTGGCTTAGAGAGACCAGACTTCTTGAGTAATCAGTTCTGTGCTCTCCATTTGAGGAGGGGCTATTGCTACTTGCCACTGGCTATTGCATTTAAATGAACAGAAGGGAAAACCTGGGCCTTATACCTTGCATCTATTTCATACACATTCGTGGCAAACCAAGCTTGATGGAATGATTCTTCTTCCATGGAAGAAGCTGCTTTGCAAAATGCAGTCTAAAGAATGTGAGACTTGCACAAATAAGCTCTTCCCTTTTTGCACAGGGCTGTGTTTGTGAAATATTATACATCATTAACTTGTATGGTTGCATTAATTTATAAGCCAGCAAGAATGAACACTATGCGAGGCATTCACGTGTCTAGTAGGCTGTTCCACCTACTAATTTTCTTGAGCATTTCATGTTCTAGCATGTACTGCCCTTTTCTTTTGCTGTAGTGGTATGGTGCAGCAGATAAGACTTCAGGATTTCAAGCAATTTTTGCATCACAGAAGTTGTTTTTTTCCCTCTCAGTGCTGGAGCCAGTGGAGTCTGTGTCACAGTAGGAAGTTCTCAGTGTGACTGGGAGTCTGTTTTATTTTTGTATCTCTGCTGCTCTGAAGTTTTCCTTAACCGTAGTCAGTTTGAAATAAGAAAAACGTTCGTGTTTCAGATGCACCATTTGGCAGACAGTTGAGCTGAACGATCCAAGAACTGATTGCTGTGCAGAGGTTTCAGCTGGAAGGGGAGTGCTGTGCAATGTAATGGCAAAACGAAGTGGAGAAAGCAGAAGTAAACTGCAATGAAGAATAGATATTTTTGCATCTCGTAATGTTGCATGAAATTATTTGCACTTTAAAGCCATACCCCTGCACAGCGATTTAGCATATGTCTTTTAAGTGAGAATGAAAGGGCCGTTGTTATTTTGCATGTTGCAAAAGGCTTCGTTTGGAATTGTTCTCGCAGGAGACAGGAAAGAGAAGGGACCCGTTTGCGTGTTCCTGTTGCATGGTCTGTGACCAGTGGCACAAGTCAGTAGATGCACCATTACGATTTTAATTAGATCCAAGGAGAAGTCCTGAGCCGTTCTGCTGATAGTGTCTGAACAACTGAAAACCTTGTCCGTGACTGCTCCTGTGAACACCATTTTGCTCTGTTGCTCAGCTGTGTGTAGGGTCCACTGGCTTCAGTTGCTGGAAGTGCCCATTCATCTGGAGACACACCCAAAAGAATTGTTGTGCTGTTAATGTGCTGTGTGCCTGGTCGGCGGCAAAATCTTTTGTTCTGGTGCCAGCTCGATAATTGCCCTCGATTTCTGTAAGGTGGTTACACGCAGCTCTGGCAGGTTTGATCTGCAGTTAAGCATTTTATGTAAGCAGAGCATACCCGCCGCGTTTGTGCCATCTCTGAAGGCTGGGGATCTGCATACCCCTGGGTGCAGAGATCAGAGGTTCTCAGGCTGAGTGCATTTGTGGAGACATTTAAATATGAGCCCTCCGTCTGTGAGAAGCAAATGTTTTGCAGTAGTAGGGCTCTGGAAAATAAACGTGCAGCTCATTTCTGAATGTGGAATTAAGTCTTTCACGAGCACAATACTTTTTAAAGCTCCAGAATATAATAAATGGGATAGTGAGATGTAACCTGTTTAGGAAATCTTTGTCTTGAGCAAGTGCTTGGTGTTCTTCCAGTCAAGAATTAAAAAAAAAAAAAAAAAAAAAATCCACAAAACTCATAATCTCTAAAGCAGTTTAAAAATGCAGCTCTTTTCCCATGGTGGTGCTGTGGGATGTCATTCATCTGCAAAAGAAGATCAGTCTTGGATGCTGTCGATTGGGGAAATGGAGCCCACTGTTTCTCAAAAGCAAAAGAAGTCTAAAATAACCTCTGCTTCACCAGCATGAAGTACACCGAGGTCCTTGGGTAAAGTATTATACCCAAGCATGAAGGTATCAGTAAGTTATTTGGCATGTGCTACATTTAGGACGTGAATTTACAGTTTTGTGCAGTTCATGATCCCAAGTGTGTCTGCCGAGGAGAGCTAATCTCTTGCACAGTGCCAGACAGTGCCTGTTTTTAGCAAATAATTTAATTCAGAACCTCTTTAGGATGTCAGCAGCTGGAGTGAAAGCCTCTGTAATGGATCTTGGAGATAGCGTTGGAGAAGGATGAATTCATGTCCTCGCTGGATGGAGTCTGGAGTTGGCTGTTTGAACAGTAGTTTAGGGAGAACTCATTTCTAGTGTGTTACTGGAGAAACAGTATCTGAACATAAATTGTTTCTTGTCTTAGCTTGTTGGTACATCGCAGACAAAGTAACTGCAGCTGCTTTTGCTTGCCCTTGAAAGCAGTGAGAGGCAGCGGGAGCCAAGCCAGTGTGTCCTGGTACCTACTCCTCAGCCTTTACTAATAGACAACTGCCCCAGAGCTCTTACCAGGGATGCTTGTGGAAGGACCCATGTTTATGCATGGCTGCTGTTTTACCAGGGGGAATTAAATATTGCTGTTTGGTTTACCCAAGGACTCCAGCTGGTCTGCTCTTGCTGCATATGCTTCTTGAGGCATTTGCTTCAAGCCTTTTGGTGTGTGTGCTCTTGACCTTGGTGTTTCACAGCTTTGATTGCCTCCATACCCCCATCGTGGCTGTTCCTGAACTGTTGTGTTTTGAATGAGAATGTCTCGATTTCTGTGTTGTCTTTTTTTTCACCCCGGCTTTTGTGTTTGTCAGTATCTATCCCCACCGTGTGTGGAAATAGCCCTAAGAAAAAAATACTGTTCAGACAAGTTTTCACACAAAAAGAAAAATCCTGCCTTGCAGAAGCAGTAGAGATTTGGAAATACTCCCTGGCAGCTGATGCTAACTGGAAGGTTGGTTATGACAATACTGAGCTGCAAGGAATAATGCCAGTGTAGGTGTTGAAGGTTAGGGACAAGCAGTTAGAATTTGTTTTGGCCCACAGAACCCAAGAGCTGGAGTTACTACACAGCCCTTTGCTTACCTGCCGTGCCCAGATGCAATAATTTCTACTTAGAACTGGTTCATAAACCTTGTAGCATGTGAGCAGGTTAAACGTTGGGTGTGCTGTGAAGGGTTCTGCCTCTGCTTTGTGCTGTGCAGAAGGCTGGGATCCTTTGCCACCTCCCATATATATTAGTTAAGGACAGCATTTCACATAACACAAAATGAGTGATGCAGCTATTGTGGGACATTTCTCCACGGCTGATTGCTCTTTTATGTGAATAATTGGCAGCATGCATGCTCTTTGAATCCTACAGGCACATGTCAAGTGACATTTACTCTGGGGCTTAACGTTCGGGCAGAAGTAACAAAATGTTCAGTCCTTTAGGTGAGAGGAGCCCAACATGTTTAGGAGCTGCTGCTGCTGCGGTGCACTTGCAAAACAAAAGGATCTGCAACACAGTGGGAAACAGCCTTAAAAAGGTCTGGATGAGTCCTTTTACACTAAATCATTACAACAATATTTTTTTTTAAAAAAGAAGAGTGGTTTAAACTGGCAGAGGGGAGATTTAAACGGGCTGTTAGGTGGAAGTTCTTCACAGTGAGGGTGGTGAGACACTGCAACGGGTTGCCCAGGGAGGTTGTGGCTGCTCCCTCCCTGGAGGTGTTCAGGGCCAGGTGGGATGAGGCCTTGAGCAACTTGACCTAGTGGGAGGTGTCCCTGCCTATGGCACAGGGGGGTTGGGACTGGATGAGCTTTGAGGTCTCTTCCAACCTAAACCATTCTATGATTTAAAAAAAACAAAACAAAACAAAACAAAAAAAAAAAAAAAAAAAAAAAAAAAAAAAAAACCACAAAAAAACTGGGGAGCTTGGTGCCAGAACTGTGCAAAGTACTACTTCTGCAATATGAATTAGTGAGAAATTTTTCCCAGTCTGGGAAATTGTAACACCTCTAATCTGCTCTGCTGGTTTAAAAGAAACGGGTTATCCAAGCTACAGTAAGGAAAAAGACATTCTACTTTTTACTAGGACCTTAACCCAGGGACTTGTTTGATTATTTTTAATCCAGAGTATCNNNNTTTTTATTATTTTTAATCCAGAGTATCAATCAAAAAAAAGGAAAAAAAAAAAAAAAAAGATGAGCAATGCCATTTGAGGGGAATCCAGTATAGTCTATAGGAACAAATTAATGTCTCAGAAATAATCAGGTAACAGCAGTGCAGAAGCTGTCAAGTTAACTCTCCTGCTCTTGGGACTCCAATCACAAGCTGAAGCTAAACAGAATCTACAGACTCGGAGCAAAACCATAGTAATTCTTTATTTGCCACAGTTTTTGCTTTGGCAGCTCACTAAGAGCTCCTTGCAGACTTCCAGCTTATTCTACAGGAGAGCTTCCTAATGGAAAAGAAATGCAGGGAATGTTTCTGCCAGCGGGCTTGAGTTCTAGCAACAGCTGTCAGAAGTTTTGACTACTTCTTCAGTTAAAGACTTTTCTATAAAACTACTACACTGAGCTTGTGATTTGGGTTGGAACTTCACATCCCTTGAGACAACTCTTGGAAGCCCAGAATTAAAACACAAAAAGTTTGGGCAAATTGTGTTGCCTTCTAATCCCTTTCCATTAAGTTTATCCATTAGCTCTTAGAATTGTAAAATTGTGTCCTATTAACCTTTCCTATCTTTTACTCCCAACTCACCAATGAAACCTAAATTCAGAATAAGAAGCAGCTCAGATAGACTTCCATCAGAAAAACTTTAAGCAACAAACCAAAGGATGCTGGGCAAAACTCTCCTCTACTTGTTGCAATGCTACATACACATTGCATGGTTCTTTTTGTAGGTAGCAGAGTAGGTCAGAACAACTCCAGCTGCAATAAATTCATCATCTGTAAATGAACGTAAAATTTTTGGAGGCTTTGTTACCCGTTTCAAGAAGCAGTTTAGAAGAGCTTGCTAGGTCAGCTTTAATCCTGAATGTTAGATCTGAAACCTGCAGGTTTGCTAATTTGTTTCATTTTTGAGCGCTTTGCTCCGCTTAGCCAAGTGAGCAGAAATCACAGCTCTAGGGGATGATGCCTGGGATAGCTTTGGTTTTCAGCAAGATGCTTTAGAAGGGAATAATCTGTCTGCGGAATTGATTTGTGTTTCCTCCCCAAATGGAGATCACCTTCCCAGCCAAGCTGGCCAGGAACTCTAACAGAAAATTTGAGCAACTCTTGAGGGCATGAAAAGTTCAGCAGTTTTGAGCTAAAGCTTGCATTGGTAGGGTACTGAAACATGTTCTGTTCTGAGTTAAAGTCGAGATGGGATGCAGCTGGGGAACTTGGTACCAGAACTGTGCAAAATATTACTTCTGCAATATGAATTAGACAGAAATTTTGCCCAGTCTGGGAAATTCTCTTTGTGACATCTCTAATCTGCTCTGCTGGTTTAAAAGAAAAGGATTATCCAAGCTACAGTAAGGAAAAAGACATTCTACTTTTTACTAGGACTTTAACCCAGGGACTTGTTTGATTATTTTTAATCCAGAAAAGGGAAAAAAAAAAAATGAGCAATGCCATTTGAGGGGAATCCAGTATAGTCTGTAGGAACAAATGGATTTAAACAGGTGAGGGCTAATACAACAGGACAAATCATCAGCTCCGTGTTTCTGAAGAGAGCAGTTTCATTTGAAAGGACTCTGTTTCCAAGGGAATCCAGAAAACACATTCTCTTAGTTCTGTGATGAATAAAAGTCTGTCATGAGCTGAGCATTACATACTGCCATAAGCTGCTGCTTTTGCACAGAGTGTGTTGTGTAGTGGAGGCAGTGACGCTGTGGAACATCTATTTCTGATTCATGGGATTGCTATGTCGGGGTGGAAATCCACTAGCTGAGCTTCTTTCTTGTCGCTGGAGAGCTGACAGCTTCCGTGCTTCTTAGCACACATCACAGTTGTCCTTTAAGTCAAGTGAGCCTCAGCTAGTAGAAACTTCAGTTTGATATGTTGGGATTTCAGAGTTGTAGTTTGGCATCCTTGGGATTCCTGGAAGAAAGGGAGATTCTGTCATGGAAGGTGTTACTGTAAAGGAACAGTGTAGAAAGAAACACCATTTATGTGTTTTTAGTAATTTACAAAGCAAGTAATTACCTTTTTTTTATTATTATTGTTCTAATGTATGGATTTAGGTTTATAGGATTGCAAATTGTCATTCATGTTGGCCACAGCTGCTACAGAAACACTGAACGATTGGGACTTCCTGAAATGTGATCTGCTGCTGCTTTAATATTCTGTGCTGGTTAGAGTTTGCCTTTCTTTCCCAGCAGATTTGACTAATGTTCCTAGAAATGTGCTTTCTTTGAAGCTAACTTCCAAACATAAACAAATCTGTAATGTGCTTGATGTTCTGAGCTGGAAAGAACCTCAAATGCGTTTTTGTAACATAGATGAGAATAGCTAAAGTGAAAGCTTACAGAAAGTGAAGCAGCCTCATACAGGCTTAAATTAACCTTAAAAGATCTGGTTCATCTTGAGCTGTGCTTACTGCAGTTATCACTGTACCTGTGATGGATTGGTAGAACCTGGCTTTGATGGCTTGTGCCAGCCACATGCTGTGCGCCATCTCTGACATTTAGGGTAGTTGGTTGCCCTGGCCTGGATCATAGAATGATGTAGGTTGGAAGGGACATGACTGATCACCAACTTCAACCTGCCTGCCATGGGCAAGAGCACCTCCCTGCTACTCATTCAACCTGGCCTTAAACACTCCCAGCAAGGAGGCATCCACAACCTTCCTGGGCAACCTATTCCACAGTCTCACCATCCTCATACTGAAGAGCTTCTTCCTAACCTCCAGTTTAAACTGACTCTGCCTCAATTTCAAACCATTCCCCCTTGTCCTGTTGTTAGACACTTATGAAAAGTCCCTCTCCAGCCTTCCTGCAGGTTCCCTTCAGGTATTGGAAAGCAACTCTAAGGTTCCTCCAGTCTTCTCTTCTTCAGGCTGAAGAACCCCAGCTCCCTCAGCCTATCCTCACAGCAGAGGTATTCCAGCCCTTGGATTATCTTTGTGGCCTCCTCTGGACTTGCTGTAAGAGCTCTGTGTCCTTCTTACAGTGGGGACACCAGAACTGGATGCAGTGTTTGAGGTCCATGGGCCCACTTGAACTTCTCTTTTCAAAGGTTCCTAGCCTGCCTTGTTAGTTGACCCCTTGAAAATGGCATTCTTGTGGCGGTTCTTGGCAGGATAGTCAAACTGAGCCTGTGCTGAGATGGTATTATCAGCACTGAGAAAAATGTCCAAGTTCATGTCTCGGTGTTTTTTTTTTTTTTCACCATACAATGTTCCTTTTGACTTTTTTTTTTTTTTACATTAGTTAGCAGAATACAGTTCCACTTCCCACTGGGGCTTATGCCAGGCCATGTCTGCTCTGGTCTCCCACTCTTTTCTTACAACTGTCTTAAAACCCAGGTTTTCCCTAAAATTGTCAACCTTTGTTTGTGAGGTGAAGTGAAGAGGAGGTAAAGTTCTATGTAACTAAGAGCATAATCCTCTTTATTTTATATTTGCCTTATGTTCCTTTCAGTCTTAGCTCGGAGGAGGGGGAAAAATGCTTTTGCTTTGTAAAAGGTCTCTGAGTGTTTTCAGCTAAACTATTATCCAGCAGGCAGTGGAAAAACAATGTTGATTATTGGCATAGACAGGTAGGCTCTTTCTTCCCTCTCACAAAGTAAATATTTGTGAAAAAGAAGAATGTTCTTGTTACAGTGGGGTTTAAACACAGACATCTCGACTGCGTTTTTGCAGCGTGAGTAGATAATTTACAGTGGAAGTAGTTAGCTAAGCTGTCGGTCAGTAACTTTTACCCAGTTACAAGAGAGGGAGTTCAGGCTGCAAATAGGTCAGAGGAGGTCAGGGCTTTGGAAAATCTCAACAGGCCTGCCATAAGAAAAAAAAAAAGTCACACCTGTGCCGTGAGGCATTTAGTGCCACAGCAGTGCTTCTGCCACTGACTCACCCAGGGAGATACTCCACAGAAGTAAGCAGGGTTCCTGAATTACTGATCCTACACAGCAGCACTTGGGAATCTCTTTATTCCAGACAGTGATTGCTGACTGACCTTTGGAATTCTTCCTGAAAAAAAAAAAAAAAAAAGTGGTTGCCATAGCCAAATTGTCTTGCTTACAGTTTGTGATCCTGCCCAGCATATTTGTGTTTGGGTTTTCCTATGCTGTTAGTGACTGAGTTCAGTGATAGCTAATAGTAAAAGTTTACTTGGAGGTTGGGCTGACAGAGCAGTTGAAGGCTAGGGGGGGGTGACATAGGGTGGAAGTTGATGTCACTTACTCTATCATGCTCTTTCAAATGAGAGCTTTAGTCTTCAGGATGTTGCCTGGTGGGCTTTTTTTTTTTACATATGTGAAGGCTCTTTAATATATGAGGTGTTAAATGCTGAGGAATGTACATATTTGCTACCCTCTAAAACAGTGACTTCAAGGTGGTTGAAAACTCCCATGTTACACTTGGTTGATTCAGATACTGAAGGCTTGGTCTTGTCACATTCTTAAATGGGATTTGTTCTCCTTCTATTTTAGGAAATGCCCAATTCTGTCTTTTTGGTGATGGAGGTATGTATGAGCATGTTTCTTTCTGGCTGATTTTTAAAGATGCTTTTTTTTTTTTTTTGACAAAACCTTTTTTTGCACAAGTGCAAAAGCAGTTCTGAAAACCAGATGATTGATTTCCTAGGCACTGGTAAACTTAGCAGCAGTGTTTGCTCCATAGATAATTCAGTTTTGTGATGCTGTAAATATCGAAGTGTGGCACCTCCAAATCTTCGTTCCCAATAATTGACACAATTTTAAGGCAAACAACTGGAAAAAAAAAAATCTTTGAATTTTTTTTTTTGTGAAGAGATCATAAAGTTAAAGTTCTTCAGCAAGCATTTCAGTGCTTGTGTTTTGAATAACACCTTTGTTTTTTTTTTAACAGTACTGCAATGGTGGGGACTTGGCGGATTACCTACAAGGTAATTGATTGCTCTATGGCACTGTTAAGGTCCTGCATTATATGTTGAGATTATCTATTCCTGCTCTGGCAGGGGGGTTAGACTCAATGATCTCCTTGGCTCCCTTCCAACCCCTGACATCCTGTGAGCATGCTGAAAAAAATGTGTGGTTTTTCTCTTTGTAAAGTCACATTTTGAGGGCTGATCCCAGTGTTTTGATTCCACCTGCTTCCTTTTCCAAGATGTGAGCTTAAAAATACTTAATTGCTTATATAATAATGCTTTCTGCCAAGAGGCATTTCCTGGGTTGGGGGAGATTTTACAGAAGGTGCAGACAGAACCATGACAAATGGATTCTTATTACAAACAAAATTTGGATCTGAGATGTTAATATATTTTTTTTTTTTTTCCGTGATGAAAATATTCTTCTACCTGCCTCTTTATCTCAGTATGTTGAAGGAATCTTTTTGTGAGCAGCTATTGTTATGGTAACTGTGTATATTAAAAGCCTCATTCACTTCCCATTAAAATCTTTGGGAAGACTCACACAGTATCCCCCAGCTCCTGCAGTCTGTACTTCTTCAGAATGCAGAATGATGCAATACCTTCTGAAGAGGCTTTGAAAAGTACATCAGATTTTTTTTTCCCTTCCAAACAAAAATTTAATCCATGATAAAGTTTGAGCAGAGTAGTTATCCGTGTCCCTAGAATGATTTGTTCAAAGAAGATGTTTTGTGGCCAAAAGTTGTAACATGATTGTAGAGGTGTTTAATGTTCCAGCCTGTGAAGTTCTTTTATTTTCTTGGCTCCTTTGCCTTTTTAGTGAGTTTAAGATTTAATGGTGAAGGAGTATGTGAAGGAGGCCTACAAGAAGGCTGCAGAGGAACTGTTTGCAAAGAACTGTAGTGATGGGATGAGGGGCAAAGGTTTGAAATTAGAGAGGAAGAGATTTAGATTGGATGTTAGAAACGAGCTCTTTATCATGATGGGGGTGGAACATTGCTACAGGTTGCCTGGGGAGGTAATTGAGGCCCCGTCCTTGAAAATACTCAAGGTCAGGTTTGATAAGGCTCTGAGGAACCTGATCTAGTGGAGAATGTCCGTGCTGATTGCAGGAGGATTGGACCTTTGGAAGTCTCTTCCAAATCAAATTGTTTTATGGGGAAGTTTTACAGTTCCTATGCTACCAAGTTGAGTAAAGCACTGTATAGACTGACAATTGGGCGTACTGCGCCTAGTGCAGAACTGTGGACATTGCCCATGGTTTTGAGTAGGAAAATAGTGGAGATTGGGTTGCTCCAGATGTAATTCACTCTGATTTGGTTGTCTTCATTGTTTCCAAAGTTGTTGTCAGTGAAATTAATTTCTTTTTAATCATAGAACCGTAGAATCAGTCAAGGTTGGAATGGACCACAAGGGTCATCTAGTTCCAATCCCCTTGCCATGGGCAAGGACACCTCACACTAGATGTGGCTGTCCAGAACCTCATCCAGCCTGCCCTTAAACACCTCCGGGGATAAGGCTTCCACCATCTCCCTGGGCAATCCGTTCCATGGTCTCACTACCCTCACGCCGAAGAACTTCTTCCTAACGTCCAGTCTAAATCTACCCAGTTCTAGCTTTGTTCCACTCCCCCAAGTCCTATCACTACCTGACATCCTAAAAAGTCCCTGCCCAGGGACCCCTTAAGATACTGAAAAGCCACAATAGGGCCGCCTCAGAGCCTTCTCCTTTCCAGACTGAACAGCCCCAACTCCCTCAGTCTCCCTCTTAATGACAGAGGTGCTCCAGCCCCTTTTTCCCCTAGCTAGGTGATACTCAGCTGTCTTATCTGCTAATGTGTGTGCTATTTCCAGCTAAAGGAACTCTCAGTGAAGATACCATCAGAGTGTTCCTGCAGCAGATTGCAGCAGCCATGCGTATTCTGCACAGCAAGGGAATCATTCATCGAGACCTCAAGCCACAGAACATTTTGTTGTCTTATGCCAGTCGCAGGAAGTCGAGTGTCAGTGGCATCCGCATCAAAATAGGTAACTATGCTTCCCTTTGGGACAAAGCTAAATCCTCCCTGCTGGATCCTTTCCCTACTCACAAGTGCCTTTGTAGTTAAAGCAGAGAGGGTTGTCTGAGTATGGTGGGGATTAAACTGACGCAAATCAGACTGTAAGTCTGGAATGAGCTTTATGCTGGAGTGCAGATTCTCAGTATGAAAAAAGATTGAGTCATCGAGGCCTGTTTGACTAAATCTGCAGGGAAAAGTAACCTGTTTAGCTGATGTTTCCAGTAGTCAGACAGAAATCTGTAACCTTGGAGCCTTCCAGGCAGCCTCTAGCCCATTTCAAAGCCATATGCATGTGAGACTCCAGTTGCTATTCCACTTGCTTTTGGTTTGTATGGGTGTTTTATTTATTTAATTCTTTTCATGTGAGACTCCAGTTGTAGTTCCACTTGCTTTTGGTTCATATGGGTGTTTAGTTTATTTTATTTTTTTCATATGAGACTCCAGTTGCAGTTCCACTTGCTTTTGGTTTGTATGGGTGTTTTATTTATTTTAATTTTTTTGCATGTGAGACTCCAGTTGCATTTCCACTTGATTTTGGTTTGTGTGGGTGTTTTATTTATTTTTTTTTTATTTTTGCATGTGAGACTCCAGTTGCAGTTCCACTTGCTTTTGGTTCGTATGGGTGTTTAGTTTTTTGGTTGTTTTTTGGTTTTTTTCTGGTAGACTCTCCTGCTAATTGAGAAGTTTAGAAATGTAGGTTATGACCTATATTTGGCAGGAGGAGGTTTGGCGTTGTGACTGGGGAGAGATGTCAACTATTCAGGATACTACCTCTTCAGAGAATGTTTTAGAAGTTTTCATCTCTCATGGTTGTCTGTTGAGTGTCCATTTAAAAATACTTTGTCTTTAGCATGCTTTTTTCCTATGTTTATCTCAACCAAAATCTGACATCTGTGCCAACTCACTCCATCTTCTAAACAGTAGGGAGGAGGAAAAAAGCTTCCTCTCTTGCTATCCTTACGTGATAGCTTTAGATGCTTCTGCCTACGTGGACAATTCAGGCATCTGAAACTTGCCTTCTTAGACTTGTACCTGACATGATTTCACAGAGGCAGATTTGTATATTCATCACTCCTAATGAAGCATTTATATTTAGCCACTGACTTTAATCCTTTCCTGCTGACGCCAGGCAGCATGCTCTGCAGCTGGGGAGGTGGCTGAGCAGCAGTTTGTGCAAATGATGCCACTGCTGTTTCTTGGCTTGCTGTCTGGAAGATAATACATGATCCTGGCAGTGAAACATAGATTTTGCTGTTCCATGTAGTTGGCTGTATAGGCTGCCTGTCTTTTTCTCTCTGGTAATTGTACAGATTGCATTTCTAGACTTAAAAAAGTAAAAAATCCTCTTTCTTTGCCTTGACAAATGTGTTTCTTTACATAGCTGACTTTGGTTTTGCTCGTTATCTGCATAGCAACATGATGGCTGCAACTCTGTGTGGTTCACCTATGTATATGGTAAGTGACTGTGTGTCAGATTATGGTGCTTAGCTCAAACGTTCTTCTGCCCCAACAAAATCATTTACTGCTTGCAGATTGGCAAGTGCCTGATGTTGCTTCAGAAGTATTAGGGGCAGCATGCAGTTCACTTTGTCGTAGTGAACTTTCTTCTGCTGTTCTTGTGATTTGGAGATCATGATCCTAAGAAGGACACAGAGCTGTTGGAGCAAGTCCAGAGGAGGGCTGGAACACCTCTGCTATGAGGATAGGCTGAGGGAGCTGGGCTTGTTCAGCCTACTGAAGATAAGACTCTGAGGGGACCTCGGAACTGCTTTCCAATACCTGAAGGCTTCAGGGGGACTTTTCATAAGGGTGTCTAGCAACAGGACAGGGGGGAATGGTTTGAAGCTGAGGAAGAATAGATTTAGACTGGGTCTTAGGAAGAAGTACTTCAGTATGAGGGTAGTGAAACTCTGGCACAGGCTGCCCAGGGAGGCTGTGGATGCCTCCTGCCTGGGGATATTCAAGGTCAGGTTGGATGAGGCCTTGAGCAGCTGAATCTAGTTGAGAGGTGTCTCTGCCCATGGTGGGGAAGTTGGAGTAGATGAGCTCTAAGGCCCCTTCTAACATAAACCTTTCTGTGATTTTAACCATCAGAGAGATGTTGAACATTTTATTCAACTGCAGCAACAAAAAAAAATCTTAGATAATTAAAAAGCTATATGTCTTAGCATGACTTTTGGCAAAGTAGTTTCATCCCCACTTACTTTTTTCTCCCCTGAAATCGGGCATTATCTCCTTTCCAGGTTCTAAGAAAATTAATTGTGATCAAATACAAGCTAGAAGAGTACATTAGTAGTTAAAAAAAACATACTTCTGGTTTAATTCCAGTTATTCAATGCCTTCCCTCACACGTGGGGTTTGTGGGTTTTTAACAAAACAATTTGGAGTTAATTACCATTATTTTTTGCTAAGTAGTGTGGTAGTCAATTGAGCACTGAACCACTTGACTTAAGCGCCACCACTCCTGGACTCTGTGATCATGGGAAGAGCATTTTGCTTTCCCTTGCCTTGGTTTTGTGTCTCTAAAAGGTATCCACAAGAACTGTAGAAAGCAAAGAAAGAAAATTGACCTCTGAGTCCCATCCATGCCAATCACTGGACGTTTTCCATGGAACATCAACATTTGTAGTTTCCTGTGGGCTATGAAATGTAGCTTTCATTTTTGATAGAACTGTTACCTTTCGAGCCCTCTGGTGCAGATTGAAATGTTCCTTTTGTCTTTCAATAAAGTGGTCTCTGTTAATACAGCTCTGACAGGAGAAATGTAGAATTCTTATTGCTGTGGCTTGGCTTTCTTTATTCTCTCTTCTGAGATCTTGCTGTTCTTTCTAGGCCCCTGAAGTGATTATGTCTCAACACTATGATGCCAAAGCAGACCTGTGGAGCATAGGAACTGTGATTTATCAGTGTCTTGTTGGAAAACCACCTTTTCAGGTAACATTTTAATTCATTTTCCCTCTTTTTTTTTTTTTTAGTCCCAGGGAAATTCCTAGGGCTTTTCTTCCAGTGATGAAAACAGAAGTAGTGATGTCTGAGTGAAGTGTTGTTACTTCAAAGGCCAGATTGCTTGAGGATACCAAGGGAGAAGTTGCCTATGCTTTGTTGTATTGGGTTTAAGCTAGTTATCCCTGAGCCCAAAAGCCCAGTAAATACTCAGTTTGATTTTGGAAGTAAAAAGATATAAAACTTTACCTCCTATTTATTGTTAAAAGGGGCATTTTATAGAAGGTGGGAGAAAAGGGGAACCAGAATGCACGGTATGGGGGAATGAGGAGAAAATTACAGAAGCTGGGGAGAAAGGGAACAAAAACACACAAAAATAGAAAATACAACCAGTGGAAGGCAATTGAGTCCAAATGCTGAGATGGATGGTTTTGATGTTGGATGGTGAATGAAAGCTGGATGCAGGCTTTCTTGTGATGAAATGCAGGTAGTTAAAGTTCCAAGGAGAAATGGTGGTACCCCTCCACATGTTGGCTGAGGAGCACGTGATGACCAGCAGCAAAGCAGCAAGGGAGTTGCTCAGGCAGGCAGGGCAGAAGAGAAAAGAGAGAGCCAAGCTGTCTCCTCTTTTATAGCAAAGTCCTTAGCAGGAAATGAGAGGGGCTAACCATGACACCTGGGGGCAGGTCAGACCAGGTCTGAAGGTCCCAGGTGGGCTTAACCCATTACATATGTCTGTGAGATCAGTGTGTTCAATCCAGAGGAAATATGTAAGGAAACTCAGTGCTGAAGTCACTGCTGTGTTTGGGCTTTTCTCCCGTAACACCTATGTGCAAAAGGCTCCTCTCTGTAAATGTGTGCACAGGTACAAAAGCTATTCCCTCCATGAAACTGAATTTTAAATAATGCACATTTTTTATTTGACAGGCCAATAGTCCTCAAGATTTGAGAATGTTTTATGAAAAGAACAGGAATTTGATTCCTAGGTATGTCACTGTGGCCTTTCCTGTCACTTCCATTTGTTGATTGAACACTGTTTCACCTTTGGGAATGCCTGGGATTCATAAAAAAACATTTGTGAAGGATGAGGTATGATACCACTGACTCGTGTTGCATCTTGCCTTCATTGTACCTTGCTGAGTTGAAAGGGTCCTGTAGTAGGGCTGTAGAGCATGTACAGTGAAGGCTCAGGGATGTGGCAGAATGCTGACTTCCTGAAATTTAATGTGCTATGCATTATTTAATGCATGCATTAAATTTAATGCATGTTTTACTTCCTCTTGTGTGCAGCATTCCTAGGGAAACATCAGCTTATCTGGCTGACCTGCTGTTGGGTTTGCTTCAGAGAAACCAAAAAGATAGAATGGACTTTGGTATGTAACTTTTCCTTTTGCTCTCCTGACTTTCCTTGTTAGTTGTGTTACCAGAGTGACTGTCTTGACCTTTGTGTACAGCACAGTACAGTGTGTTTCATGTACTTGGAAGGGAAATAGATATTTTTTTTCCCCCCTCTGTTATCATAAAGCAAGCAGAGCAGTCAAAATAAATCATTAGGTAACTCCTGTCAGTCAGTACTAAGTCATGCACATAAATTATGACTTTGTTGTTGAGTACTGAAATACAAATTAGTGTAATTATTTCAACTGCAGCCTTTTCTTAGCCTCTCCCCCCCAGTATTATACCTTCAACTTTTTAGTCTATCAGGGAGTGCCAGGACTAGATGGAATGGAGCAAAGCTGGAGGTGGGGAGATTCAGACTGGATGTGAGGAGGAAGTTCTTCACCATGAGAGTGGTGAGAGCCTTGAACAGGTTGTCCAGGGAAGTGGTTGGGGCCACATCCCTGGAGGTGTTTAAGGCCAGGCTGGATGAGACTGTGGGCAGCCTGGTCTAGGGTAGGGTGTCTCTGCCCATGGCAGGGGGGTTGGAACTGGATGATCCTTGAGGTTCCTTCCAAACCCTGACTGATTCTATGATTCATGTCACAGTCTTACTTCTGTTAACTTTAACTGGTGTTTGGGCTTCAGACTGGGAGCAGAGGTCTCTGATTCCATGTGGTGCTGGTTGCATTAATGTAACAAAGTTTTGAAGGAGCCCATTCTGGAGGCAAAAGCTGCTTTAAATGTTTTCATGCCCGTTCATTTCTCTCATTGCCTGCAAACGCAATGGTATTAAGGGGAGTACAAACTGCATGCATCTGAGTTGACCTTGAAAGCTTTAGATACGTATGGCTGAGGGCACTGAGATTTGTGATGTGACATCAAAATTGTGTTTGCAAAGATGAGTTCCTATTGTTGTGCTTTAGAGACTTTTTTGTATTAGTGAAACCTTTTCACTGGGGTTATTTTTAGCCCCAGAGTAGTGAGAAACCAAGATTTTTATCTTTGTATTTTAAGCTGGGCTGTGGCTGAGGTTTGCTTACTGTGAGGCATTACTGCAAGGTCTGTTGAGGGCTGCAGTTTGTGTTGGTTGGGGAGTTAAACCTGGTACAAACTAGATGGATGCCTTCTTAATAAAAGTGAACCTGGTTTGGCTCTACTGTACTCCTCTGTTTGGCTTTTTCTCTTCTGCTGGAGATCTTTGGTTGCACAACCCACTACATTGTCCTAACCTCTTAAGATTTCAAGGCCTCAGATTGGTGCTATTGAATCATTCAGACTCCAGCCTCTTCAAAGTTAGTCAGGAGTAGAGCTTAGATTGGTGTGAGCTTCACACTGGCTGGATTTCTGTTACTTGAGTCTTTAAAAGCCCCTTTCTTGCTGGGCTTTTGGTTGCCTCCTACTGCACTAGTAGTAATGCTTTCTTTTCCTTTTTAATGGAAGCTCAGGCAGCATTTGTAAAGGAAAACCACTGAAAAGTAAAATCTTGATTAGTTCTTCTCAACTGCCTCTTGTATGTCATATTACTCATGCTGGTCGTTTAAAGTTTATAGCAGTATTTGTTGTAGCAGTTAAATCAGAGCTGCTGGGAAATGTTAATCTTAAATTTTTTAGTTAATTGAAGCTAGATTAGCTAAATGCAATTATTTTTTCCCCTTATTATTATATCAATAACAATGTGCTTTATTACCAGGATTTGTTACAGTAACAAAATAGGCCAACCCATTAAGGGTAATCTATAGAACAAGCAAGAGCCTAAAAAGTCTCTTCATGCTCCTAGTTCTCTCCTCACCATGGGCTGTTATGGAGCAAAAGTAGAAGTGGGTAGATTCAGATTGGATGTTAGGAAGAAGTTCTTCACCATGAAGATCTGAGACATTGGAACAGGTTGCCCAGGGAGGTGGTGGAAGCCTCATCCCTGGAGGTCTTTAAGCCCAGGCTGAACTGGGCTCTGAGCCACCTGATCGAGTGTGAGGTATCCTTGCCTATGGCAGGAGGGTTGAAGCTAGATGATCCTTGAGGTCTCTTCCAGTCCTGACAATTCTGTGATTCTATTAGCTCTGGTGATGCTGAGACCCTAGGGTGAGTTGCAACCCAAAGTAAGAGAGAGTCAGTGTTTCTCTGCCCGTGAAATGTCGCCGTTGCTCTTTAGTTACGCATGCAAGCTTGGGTTTGATGTAATCCTCAAATACACAAACTGACTCACTCATCACATGTGTGGTGCTTGTGTTTTTGTGATAAGGAGACTCTATTTGTTAGCCAGTGGAGGATTTAAAGGGTGTTTTAGTTCTTTATTTGAAGCTCAGGACTCTCCTGGTTACATTTGTTTGTTTGTTTTCAATTCCTGCTATGTTGTACTTCAAGAAATATAATTTGGAATTTAAAATATCCATACCAGTGAGCTATGAGGATAGGCTGAGGGAGCTGGGGTTGTTTAGCCTAGAGAACACTCTGGGGGCACCACATAGCTGCCTTCCAATACCTAAAGGGATCTTATAGAAAGGCTGAAGAGAGAATTCCATAAGGGTGTCCAGCTATAGGACAAGGGGGAATGGTTTGAATCTGAGGGAGAGTAGGGTTAGACTGGAATTTAGGAAAAAGTTATTCAGTATGAGAGTGGTGAGACTCTGAAATAGGCTGCCCAGGGAGGTTGTGGCTGTCTCCTCCCTGAGGGTGTTCTAGGCCAGGTTGGATGAGGCCTTGAGCAGCTGAGTCTATTTGAGAGGTGTCCCTGCTCATGGCAGGAAGGTAGGAGTAGATGATCCCTTCCAACCTAAGCCATTCTATCACAACAAAGGTGTTACTGCTCTGAGAACCAGGCATGGAGGTTTGGGTGTAGATGTGACTGACATCACTCCATTTAACTGCTGTCCCTAAAAATGTAGGCAGGAGTCTTAATCCAGGGAAAACTCGTGATAATTGGATAAAATGTCCCAAATTACAGTGTCAATATTCAGAGGCTGATACGTAAATCTCTTAAGTGTAGCAGAATTACCACATCCCAAACATGAACTTCGAGTAATAGATTCCACTTTGCACTCTGGGTGTGCAGTTTCTTCAAACATGGGAAATTCACTCTGTCGTTTGTGGTGGTGGGAGAACACATTTGTGCTTAGAAAGAAAAATAGAAAGCAGAATGGCAGTGATGAAAGTCATGTTTTCCTTGGCTGAGCCACTTAAAGGGCCTCAAAGGGGCTGCTCTGGAATGTGCTTAGCAAAGGGAGTGAAAGGGAGGGTGTCTAACGGAGCCCAGCTGCCTGTAGTTAAAGTAAAAATAGCTTTGGAAATCTTGTGGATCTTCCAGCCATATAAAGCAGAACAGCAGGTGTTGTACAAAAGCTCCAGAGCACCTGATCCTCGTGGTGAAGTTAATCATTACGTTGTTCTTGCCTTACCTGGAGCCTCCCTTCCTTATCACCTCCTGGAAGAAAGTGCTGTGGAAGGAAGAGGAGATACTGCAAACCTCAGACTTTCTTTTATTTAATGTTTTGGTTTTGTTTTTTTTTTCCCTTGCTGTTTGCTTAGGTCTGCTGAACAGCCTTGTTTTTCCTCCACTATTAGAATGTGAAAGTTCACAAAGCTCAGCAGGTAGCTTCCACCAACCCTCAACTTCCCCATACCAGCTGAAGGTTGCTTCTTGTGGAAGCTTCCCTTTAAACTGCTGCCCAGCTGATTTTGCTAAGTTAAATACATCTCAGCATATCCATTTGCAACAAGAGCAAACCCTCGAAACCACAACAAATTAACTGAGGAGACTGTTACATTATTTTTTTAGTTCTGCTTTATGTTACAAACTGGCTGCACAGGTCATGTTCTGCTGGTGGGAAGTGAGAAGGAGAACGGCTGCTGCTGCTGCTCTGTTGTGATTTTCAGTCAGCTAAGGAGCAGCAGAAAAATAAGCCTCAGTCCTTGGGAATGGCAGAAGTGAAAATACTGTCAGTGTTTGATGTGAGAGACACTGCTCATTTGGAAGAGCAAATTAAAAGTGAGCTAGGATGGAGAACACAACTTCATGATAAGCATGAGAAGGTTGAGTAGAGAACACAATTTCATGAGTATAAGAAGGTTGAGCAGAGAACACAATTTCATGAGTATGAGAAGGTTGAGTAGAGAACACAATTTCACAATGAGTATGGGAAAGTTTTTGTGTGCATGATCCACAAGCACAGTCAGAAAATGTCCTCCAGTGATTCAGTCTGATCTGCCTCCCTGCCTGTTGTTTGAAGTTCTTCAATTGATTTTGTGTGTGTGTGTGTGTCTGTTTCCCAATGCTCTAGCAACATATAACCTAGAAAGCTTTAATTTTTTATAAGCTACTCACTCTCTGGCTCTGAAATATTGATTGTGGGAAGGCAACCATTTATCGTCATCCACAGTATAGCCTGTAAACTCTGTGTCAGTTGTAGATGTGCTCACCACAGGTTGTCTCTTGTTCTACAGAAGCGTTTTTCAACCACCCTTTCCTGGATCAGATTTCAACAGTCAAGAAGTGTAAGTAGTTTTGGTTTTCCACTTATTTGTGTAAATGATGAACATTGGGGGTGGAAGTGAGAAGGATCTGCCAGATCGCTTGTTCATGAGATGTTTTGCTGCGTCTGTTGTTGTGCTCTGTTGTGGGGCTGTGTTTGGAATCCTTTTTTTTGTGTTATGCTAGACTGAAATGTGATTCTTATTTACTAGCTCCTTTGACATTTCAAGTGAACTTAAATGCCCTGGTGTGTTTTAGGATGTGCTGTGCTGCTGAGTTGTGTAAGGGTTTATGAATGAAAAGCAATGAGGAAATGAGTTTGTTTGAAGGATGAAATCTTTCAATATATTTTTTTTTTTCTTTTCTCTGTTCTGGGCTTTCCTCTTCTAGCTTGTCCTGTACCAGTGCCCACATATGCTGGCTCAGTCTCTGGCAGTTCCTGTGGTAGCTCTCCATGCCGTTTTGCTTCTCCTCCAGTAAGTTCTCTGGTTTACAGAACAACCGCTAGAAAACATTTCATAGAATCCTAGAATGCTCAGAGGAACTTTAAATATTATCTACTCCAACCTCCCCACCCTGGGCAGGGACACCTCTCAACTAGACTTGGCTGCTCAAGCCCTCATCCAGCCTGGCCTTCAATACTCTCAGGACAGAGGTATCTACAATCTCACTGGGCAACCTATTCCACAGTCTCACTACTCTAGTACTGAAGAACTTCCTAAGATCCAGTTGAAACCTACTCTCCCTCAGCTTCAAGTCATTCCCTCTTATCCTATTGCTAGACACCCTTATGAAAAGTCCCTTTACAGCTTTCTTGTAGGATCCCTACAGATAATGAAAGGCAGCTCTAAGGTGCCCCCAAAGTCTTCTGCAGGCTTAACAACCTCAGCTCCTTCAGCTTACTCTTGTAGCAGAGGTGCTGCAGCCCTTGGATCATCCTTGTAGCCCCCCTCTGGACTTACTCTGTAACTTTTAGCCAAGAGTTACTGAATTTTAGATCTTTCAATTCCTGAACAGTATAAAGAGTCATGTTTAAGGGCATTTGCTCCTTGTGTTGTACTTCATTGCTCATGTGCACATGTGACATAAGACACATGCACGTATCAACTACCAAAGCAGTACAATTTTGGGCATGCTGATGTGGTTTGCAACTTAATGAATGCTGCAGATAGGTTTTGAATTGGCTTTTGTGGCTAAGGCTCCTTATTGATACAAACTGCTGTCTCCAGTTTTATGCGGTATTTGGGAGAGGTGCATCTCTATCATTAGGAATGATTGGGTAAATTGCAGTTCTTTTAAATTCACAGCCTGTTTAATACAGATCTGTCCAAAGTGGCACTACAGGGTCATCTAGTATTTGAAACAGCCCAAATAAAATGGATTTTGTATTTCCAAATGCTTAAGAAACAAAAAAAATGGCTCCATATTTACCCTTTATTTGTCAAAATTAATGCTAACTCTTGCTTTAGTAGCAATGAACAATTCTGCATTCTGAATCACTGCATTTACAATGGTTTATATATTTTTTCTCTTTTTTTTCCACCTCTCTCCAGTCTCTGCCAGACATGCAGCATATCCAAGAAGAAAATCTGTCTTCTCCACCATTAGGTCCTCCTAATTATCTTCAGGTCTCTAAAGACTCTGCCAGTACCAGTAGTAAGAACTCCTCTTGTGACACAGATGACTTTGTTCTTGTCCCACACAATATCTCTTCAGACCACTCATGTAAGAATCTTTCTTATTTTTACACTTTGAAACAATTTCCATTTCTAATAGAACATCTATGTCCTGTTAGCCTTTGGCTGTTTTCTCTAAGTGTGTGCCAATTCACTTTGGAGTTAATTTCTTGAGTCTGGCTACTCTTTGAGTGACTGGTGCACCTGGATGTCCTTCTGGGACATTTTCATTTGAGTAGCCAGATGTGCCAAAGAGACCAAAATGATTTCAAGCCAGTGAAAATACTGGGCTTTGGCAGGAGGAGGAAGGAGTCAGTTGTAAACAACTGCTCAAGGATTCTCTTAGGGGAGGCAGGCACATTGTTATCTCCACACTAACTGAACATTTACAGTCCTTGCTGTAGAGCTTCAGATAATAAACAAATGCAGGTAAACCCATAAAAAATGTTTATATGAAAGATAAGGCATCAGACTGAGCTTATACAATAGAAAGGCTTGGATGTAGCACGTTGCCATTTTACAACATCCTTCAAACCTGAGTAGCCACCAAGAAGCTGCTCAGCTGTCCTGCAACAGCAGTATTGGAGATCTCTTGGGTTTTAAGGTTCTGCTTCAATGTGTGGGTTTTCAGTATGTGTTTCTGCTTCCTGCAGATGATATGCCATTGGGAGCAGCTGGCAGGAGAGCTTCCAGCGAGTTCCTGATGTGTGGAGGGTAGGTGTGCAGAGCTTTGCCTTGCGGTCTAAAGTCACAGGGCTTTACATAGCTGTGTAGACTTTCTTGGAATTGATGTCACAGAGTAATAGAATCACAGATGAAGGTTTGGAGGGCGACCTCTAGAGATTGAGTCCAACTGCCCTGCCAAAGCAGGATCACGTAGGGGAGGTCACACAGGAATGCATTCAGCAGGGTTTCGGAAGTCTCCAGAGAAGGAGACTCCACAAGCTCTCTGGGCAGCCTGTTCCAGAGCTCTGTCATACTACAGCAAAGATGTTTCTCCTCATGTGGAGGTAGAACCTCCCGTGCTCCAGCTTGTAGCCTTGTTCTATAACTGGGCATCACCAAAAGGAGCCTGGCACCACCCCTCAGATATTTATAGATATTAATAAGATACCTTCTCTTCTCAAGACTAAACAGTCCCAAGTCTCTGCCTGCCTTCATAGGAGAGATGTTCACGTCCCTTCATCATCCTCATAACTATTGTTGGACCCCAGCAGATCATTGTCTGTCTTGTCCTGGGGAGTCCAAAACTGGTCACAGTGTTTTGGATGTGGTCTCACCAGGGCAGATTTGAATCTAAGTTGAATTTTGTACTTGTACATAAACAGTTGAAATTCAGAAGGCTTTCCTGCAAAACAGATGGTTTCTCTGATGTCAAGACCTGTCTTTTGACAGTACGTTTTGTTTTCACAGGCAGTCACCATTAACTATTTCTGGAAGCTCAGGAACTGTACAGAAACCACCCGCAGCCTCTTCTCGAAGCACTGCTTCTGGTACAGCTAACAGGTGTGTGATGAAGACTTAGTATTTCCTCTCTTAAGAAGGTTCTCTGCTACTATAGTTTGGTTTTTAGTTGTGAATGGCTACAGGAAACTGAATTGGAATGGAAGCTGGACCTGATTTGTCCAGCCTCTCTACATTTAACACATTTTAACAGCTGACAGTTACCTATGAAACTTCTAGCTCTGATGGCATCCCCAAAAGATTTCTTTGAGGAAAGAGCCTTCTTTTGCTTAAATGTTGAACTGGTTGAAAGCAAGAACTTCAGAGCCAGAATTGACTTCACCTCTTTGGTGTTACGAAGCGCAGCACAGACTTCATTGAGCGAGTCGAGGTGCTGAATGCAGTATACCTTTTGCAGAAGTAGTTGTGAGGGAGGAGGACCTTACAAAGCCCAGCTTGCTATGGATTTGGGTCTCGTGGCTGGATTGTCTTGCGATGGGTAACTGGGTCTGGCTTCTGTGCAAGCGAGCACAGTGAATTCACAAGGTCTTGTTATGACAGGACGTGGGGTAATGGATTTAAACTGGAAGAGGGGAGATTGAAACTGGATGTTAGGAGGAAGTTCTTTACAGTGAGAGTGGGGAGATACTGGCACAGGTTGCCCAGAGAGGTTGTGGCTGCTCCCTCCCTGGACGTGTTCAAGGCCAGGTTGGATGAGACCTTGAGTGACCTGTTCTAGTGGGAGGTGTCCCTGCCTATGGCACAGAGGGGTTGGAACTGGATGAGCTTTGAGCTCCCTTCCAACCTAAACCATTCTATGAATTTCATGTTTGTCTCACAAGAAATCAGAGGTGCCACCTGAAAGAGCTGAACACCTATTGCAGGTTTTCCAGCAGCAGGACTGTTAAGAAGCCTCTTTCCTTCTGTGTGATTGTGGACTAAATTTCTGCTGCTTTGAAACAGAACTGATACACATCAGTGGTGCCTGGAATCTTTCCTGCTGAGTTCTACTGGAAAATGCAAAGCTTCATCATGCTTTTTACTCATGTACTACCTAAACAGAAGGGTTACATTTGTTATTTGACCAAGTAATGAATTTCATGTTTTCAGTACAAATAGAAAGAGCTTGTGCTGGTGCTACAGGACTGCAAGTCAGCATTATTTGTTCAGAAATGCTCGTCACAAGAAAAGTTTCCTACTTTGTGTTGATCTTTGTGCAGTTTGGGAAATCTGCTGACATGGGCTGTCAATGCAGCTTTAGTCTTACCTTTTATGTTTAAGAGCAGATAGTGGTTTGGCTGTAAAGATCCCTTTGCTGTGGAATGGCCACGTGCAAAGTGTCATTTCCTATTTTAAACTGTCAGGTGTCACAGCTGATAGAGTTACAGGCTTCACGAAAATGTGCCTGTCTTGTTCTGTGTACATTGCCAAGTTCAGAGTTAGAAACAGGTGGCTACTGTGCATGCTTTTAGTGTTTGAACTGTAATAGTTGTGTTTCACTACTGCTTCAGTAAATTTGGTAACTAACTGGCAGCTTGGGGCATGTTCTGAAGGAAGCAGAGTGTGTCATAGTCTACAGGATGCTGGGTTTGGTTTTTAATTTCCTGAAAAATGTTCTTTCACAGTGTGTGATTTTTACTATTTTTTTCCCCCTTTCTTTACCTAAAGTTATGCCCTGTTAAACAGTGGATTCTTATGGTTAGCTGACCAAGCTGGATGAATTGTACCCATAGTTGTGCTGTTTTATGTCAGGCAGAAGATGTTGAAGCATTTGTCAGGCTCCAGCCAGAATAGGTGGAGGCAGTTCACTCTCCTGGCGTTAATTGCTAATTTTATTCTCTCGATCTCAGAGGAGCAAGATTTGCATACTGCTCTGCACACATCTGTACTGTGTTTTCTCTGAGCAATAACAAACCACATCAGACTGGAAGATGCTTAACCAGAACCTGGCTTTGGGCCCAAGCTCAGGAGCCTCGGTGAAAGGCCAAGTATTGTCCCATGCCATCCGTCACGCTACCACCATGCTGCTGCCTCCAGTTAGCCTACGGCTCACAGAGCTTGCTTGGATGTACCTGCAAGGCCATGTGAGAGCAGGGAGACCATTTTCCATGTTGAGTACTTTAAAAGTGCCTTCATGGCCTCCTCAGTGTCACTGTCACAGTTTAGATGACATCTGCTTCCCCTCTCCTCTAGGGAGCCTCCCTATGCTACCTCAGCTTGCTGTGTTGGTCGTTATCTGCCCCCCACTGCCTTTGGGTGGTTTTCACTTGTGAAGACTTCCAGGCTTTTTGCTGACACTGTGCTCTCTGTTGACTTCCCAATTGCTCTGTAGTATCTAGAAGCTGGGTGAAAATAAAAGCACAGACTTATTTTATTTTATTTTGCTAAGGAAGTTCTATGCATATTGGGAAGTAATACTACATTCTCCCCAGTTGCTCTGTAGTATCTAGAAGCTGGGTGAAAATAAAAGCACAGACTTGTTTTATTTTATTTTGCCAAGGAAGTTCTATGCATATTGGGAAGTAATATTACATTCTCAGAGGTAGCAAAGAGACCAGGACAAACAGGGTGAGAAAAGCAGATTTCTGTTCAGCTGTAGCCATGCAGTGAGTCCCGTGGCTGTTTGTTTTCAAGAGCTCGTGGTAGAACTTTCTTCACGTTTCCTGTAAGAATTTCTAATCTTTCTCTGAAGTGGTCAATAAAGGACCTGACTCCGATCTGATTCTCTCCCACAAGGCTCACTCTTTTGAAATCTTTTTCCGTTGAATGCTATCTTCCCGTGAAAGGGTTGGTAGCTGATTACGGTGCAGTGGTTTGATTCCCTTATCAGATAGTGCAGTGAGGTAAGGCAGGTCAGTGACACTCCAGCTCAACCTGGGCACTGCCACCCTGCAGTTTGAGGCTGTGGGTTAATGTCCAGGTGTGTGGGTCTGGTGGTGCTGTCAGGATCTTGTTACATAACATGTTTTCCTTTTGCGAGCTCATGCCGTCTCTTGGGCTATCTCCGACTGCGCTTCAGTGGCTTTTTGTCCACATTCCAGCCCTGCTGCTGAACTTCCTGTTCTTAGCACAGTGGCTTTTCCTAGAAGGCTATTTTGAAGCCTCGTAAACAGAGCAGGCTGATTGGCAGGAAGTCAGAGCGGTCTGCAGGTCGCTGCGATGTGTGACGAAGTGCTTCAGCTGGCGCTGCGAGCTCAGCTCCCTCTGAGACCAGCCAGTGTGAGACAGGTGGTTAGTGATGAGCAGATCCTGACCCTCCTCTGGATTAGGACAAGCTAGGATCATACTGCATGCAGGCAGTGCAGAAGCAACTTCCTGGCCCGTTTCCTAGATTTTCTTGCCATTTCAGCGATGGTACAGCTCAGGGAGAGATCTGTCCACCAGTACTCACCTGCCGTCTCCATACCTTCCAACTCCAGGCATTGTCAGCCTTCGGTTTCCCCCCGCAGCGAAACTGCTCCTATCCCAGTTCCCACTCAGCTCCGGAATTACCAGCGCATAGAACAGAACCTGTCCTCCACTGCCAGCCCCATCTCAAACCCCCATGGATCACCAAGGTGAGAGTTTGTACTAACTTTTTTTTTAACCTCCTTTTCCTCAGTTCTGGTTTAGGTTTGTACCCTGACAGCTCTCCATGCTTCTTCTCTGCACAAAACCACACCGAGCAGACATTTTAATGGTAACAAGAAATAGTCCTTCACAGGCTCAAGATGGTTGGATAGTCACTTGATATTTGTCACAAAACCAAAATGAGCTTGTTCTTTCACTCAGATGCAGCCCAAGAAGGTAAAAAGATGAAGTCTTGCCTTTTTGGTCATAATTCCTCTTTGTGTATTACATGGCATTACATCATGAACTAGCAAGTCAGTAATAAGTTATGTTTTGTTTCCACGCACACAGAGATGAGATGAATGCTTTGTTCTGTAGAATACCAAAGAAACAACTTCTGGCATGCCAGTTTACTAGCTTGCTTTATTACAAGGCTCTAGTGTGCCAGAGTTCTTCTCTGCCTTGTGGTCAACAGGATCAGGATGGTGAAGGTCAAAGACTCAGGCTGCCCAGAGCTCTGGAGATCTTTACTAGAACAGAACCCATGGTTCTTGCATTCTTTGTTCAAGCTCTCTGATTTTATAATAGTTGCTGCACTTTGGGAAGGGTTTTTCCTAGAGAGTCTTTCTCAAAGCATCTTTCCCAAGTAGTCTGTTTTCTGACTAGTATAAACAGTCCCAAAATGAAAGCTTTGTCATAATGCATTGACCCCAAAATGGGCATTTTTCAGCAATACGTTTCGACTTGTTTGTTAAACTCAAAATTTGATGCTCCTGTTGTTTGAAGATTATGAATCCATGTATTAAGGGATATCTGGTTTAATTTCCTCAAGTCAATGTCAACAAAAAGAATCATGTTTTGCTTGTTTTCAGCATGAGAAGCTTAGCTGAAGTTATTAACTAAATTAGTTTCACCATCATAGCTTTCTGTGTAAATATCAGGGCTTTTTTAACTGATTGTTATACCCTTTAGAGGATTCTGAAGCTTATCTCAAGGCACCACAGTGTGTGTAACCATTGTTTTCACCCTGCTAGAGCTGGAGTTGTGAGACGCTCCAATACCAGCCCAATGGGCTTCATGAAGATGGGCTCCTGTTCCCCAGTGCCAGCTGACACTGCACAGGCTGTTGGGCGCAGGCTGTCCACAGGATCTTCTCGACCATATTCTCCTTCACCACTAGGTCAGTCCATAAGTTCTTGGCAATCAGTGATGCTTTATAAGAGGGACAGGGATCTGCTGGAGAGGGTCCAGCGGAGGGCTACAAGGATGATTAGGGGACTGGAGCACTGCCTGCTGAGGAGAGGCTGAGGGACCTGGGGCTGCTTAGTCTGCAGAAGAGAAGACTGAGAGGGGATTTAATCAATCTTTATTAATATCTGAGGGCTGGTGGTCAGGAGTTGGGGGACAGGCTCTGCTCACTTGCTCCCTGGAATAGGACAAGGAGCAATGGATGGAAGCTGCAGCACAGGAGGTTCCACCTCAACACAAGGGGGACCTGCTTTACTGTGAGGGTCTCAGAACACTGGAACAGGCTCCCTAGAGGGGCTGTGGAGTCTCCTTCTCTGGAGACTTTCAAGGCCTGTCTTGATACGTTCCTCTGACCTGAGCTAGATTGTCTGGTCCTGCTCTGTCAGGGGATTTAGACTTGATGATCTCTTTGGGTCCCTTCCAGCTGCTGACATCCTGTGAACAGTAATTCAGAACTTGAAATTATTTTAAACCAAAACCTGCCCAGCTGGGTGACATTTGCAGTATTCATTGCTGTTAAGTGGCTCACAGAAATAAACTAACTGGGTTTTGTTCTGCTTTACCCTCATTTGTAGGTGAAGTATAAAGTGTAAATTCACCTTTTGATTTTGTTTGCGTAGTTGGAACCATACCTGAGCAGCTTGGGCACTGTTGTTGTGGACAACTTCAAGGACACGACTCAAGGAATAGAAACTTCTCAGGTGAGTGAGTTTGGGTAATGCAACCAGAAGTGTTTTGATAGAGCTTCTCCAGTGTTTTTTAGCAGGGAAGGAGAACCAGCACTACATCAGTTTGGGTTAATAGAAGGCTGTGGTTGGGTGGTGCACTGAATTTCTGTGGAAGCTTAGCCCAGTCGTGGCTATATCAGGACACCTTTGCCCACAGTTAACTAACGCAGTAAGAGAGCAACTGGAGTTTGTTTTTCTCAAGATGAAAAAGCAGCTCTGATAATGCTTGTCTTTAAAGAGGCATGGAATGAATGGTAGGGACATGCTTCTCAGAATCTGGTTTTGATAGACCAGCTCTGTCATGCCAGTTCTCAGAAGAGGGAGGAGGAGCTGCTGATGTACAGCATGCAGCACGTTTTCCTCATTCCCTCGGGAAATTGACTGAGATCTGATGCTAGTGTTGCTAAGCAGTCAGCAAGCTTTGCAAGTCATAAATTATTATGACATGCCAGCAGGAAAAAAAAAAAAAAAGATCAGGGAGAAAGTAGATTGAAGATGTTCTGAGACTGTTAAAGATAGAATCACACTGTAATACTAGAAGCACTTAGCCTAAGAATCTGCAATTCAGCAACATGTTCTGTTGCTCAGTGCACATTTCTTCTCTATGGAAAATCTAAAGGGTGTATTTTCTTCTTTTACCAAAAATACCAGTTACACTCTTTCTTTTGACTTTCTAAGAGGTAGTGTTGAAATTGCACTGTGGGTTTTTTTTTTTTTCTTCCCTATTTGAACACTTTCCAAAATCATCTGGAGATGAGTGAGCCTTTGTTTCTTGGAGCAGCTGTATTTCACATACCTGGGAATTCTTTCATCCACATGAAATGACTTCATGAAATCACCTTCATAATTGCTATGCCATTAGCAGACACAACAAAAGACAACGAATGAGTGGCTTCAATCTGAAATATTCTCTCCTCTGGAAAAAAAAAGGAGATGTGTTTTGAAGAGGATACAAAGCAGTGTCTATATTTTTCTTGTTGCATCTTTTCTCTGGATAGCATTTTGCAGGGCTGTTGGTTTAGTGGCTTTTGCCAGTGTCAAACTGACTTGTAACATAGCACACTGCTGGTTTTCTGGCTGTAAGAGTTTTTAGTGTTTCATTTCTCCATCTGTTTCCTGCATTCTTTCCCTACTTGACTTTTATGTCTTCATTTCAAATGACTGCAGTGGTATTTCTATTTGTGAAATACCACAAATTGCAGCAATGCTGTTTCCCAGTGTTTAAATGGGTGTGGGAAGCTGTCTTTTGCTTCTGGGTGAAGTGAGGTCATCTGTACTGAGATGGTCTAAGGACTGAAGATGTCTGTCGTAACGTAGCTTCTGAACTAATTGAGCTGCTCTTGCTGCCAGTGACAGCAGAGGACAAACTCCTAATTCAGAAGCCTTCCCTCTGGTGGCAATGACACTAGAACAGTAGCCAGTGAGATTCCGAAAATGACAGGTGAGGATTTTCAATATTATGAGACACAGAAGCAGAGGGATTTCAGACAAGCAAATTCTTGGCTGGAAAGTTAATGAGAAATAGACCTGATCTTTGCTGGAGCTGCAGGCAGCAAGGCCATTCTAAAGCATACTGGTTAGTGGAATGGAATGCAATCAAGATGAGGTAACTCATACTCAGAATCTAACTTGCAAAAAGCGTAGGCTTAAGAAGGCTGAAGGATGTGTCTTAACAGCTGGGCACTTCTTTTGGAGCAAACACTTATAAAATGGAGCCTTTTGGGGAAGCTGTGGCCATAGAACTGAAGCCTTATGGACTGTTTGTAACTTTGCACAGTTCCCCATCACAAGACATAAGAAATAGCACAAGGAAGAGAGCATTTCATTAAATTTCAGGTTCCTTATTTTGAAGGAGGAAGGGCACCTCTTGAGTAGGTGAGATGTTCATAAGAGGTATTTCCCCACAGCCCTGTGTTTAAATGACTGCTTATAGCTCTTTGTTAGCTTCAGGAGAAGCTTTGCACTCATACTTAAGTGTGGACAGACTGTAAGTGTCTGATGGGCCAAAAAGTAGCTGCCTACACAAAGTAAAGATCTCAAACTGTTCCATTTGAATATTCTGGTTCTGTTTAGTACCTAGTTTTCTTGCAGGAGCCATGAGAGGAGCTGCAGATGAAGTCAGTATGTCCAAACCAAGCCATTACCATGCCGTGTCTCGTGCACACACTTGTTTGCAGGAATGTCACTCCAGGACTTGAGAACCTCTGGCGCCTCGGCAGCTACACTTGACATTTCAGTGTTGGTTATGCCATTCCTGCTGAATCCCAACCTCTTTATTTGTCTTGATGCAGGTTGCAGCTGCCAGTACAGCTGTTGCCCTGAAATGTTGCCTATTTGGCAGCTTGAACATCTCATTCAGCGGAACATAGCCTTAGTCCATATAGCCCACAGGCTAAATCCGTTCTCTTTGCATCTAGTGAGCTGCTGATCAGACATATCTCAAAATATTTGCAGTCCAGTCTCCTCTCAGTTGAATATTGCCCCTCCAGGCCTTTTAGACTTCATTGATACACGTTCCAAGCACTGCAAGCAGAATTTTACTTCCTTGCTTTTCATCTCCACAGGTTCTCCGATACCACCATCTCAGTCTCCACAGTCCCTTTTGATGGGAGCAAGGTTGCAGAGTGCTCCTACTCTGACAGATATCTACCAAAACAAACAGAAGCTCAGAAAGCAGCATTCAGACCCAGTGTGTCCATCCTATGCTGGGTATGGATACAGCCATTCTCCCCAACCAAGCAGGCCAGGCAGCCTGGGAACATCACCTACCAAGCACATGGGATCGTCACCTAGGAGTTCAGACTGGCTGTTCAAAACTCCATTGCCAACCATTATTGGCTCTCCTACTAAGGTTTGTTCACAGTGCCAGTAAAATGTGAGGTGGTGACACACTGCCTGAAACTATTCCCAAGCCTATTTTGGGGGGTTCTGACTTTTGGGGTTTTTTTTAATGTGTGTTCTTGGTCTTGATTCTTAAAGGCAACAGCTCCTTTCAAAATACCCAAAACTCAAGCGTCCTCCAACTTGCTGGCTCTGGCTAATCGCCAGGGCTCAGCTGATGCCTCGCTGCAGCCTAAAGACATTGCTGACCCGAGGGATTTCACACACTTCCACTCCACCCAGGGAGGTGAAAAGCAGGCAGGAGAGCAGCACAGTAAAGCTACGTTCGGCAGGTAGGCATCATAGTACTGCTAAGCTGTAAAGCTGAGTAGGTAAGGTGGAAGCTGCATGTGCCCTGCACACAGCAGCTTGGAGGGGAAGGGCATGCAGAGAAAGTGAGCTGTGAGGAGCTGCTGAGGTTTAGGGAGTGCAACAGAAACATTTTGTACTGTGTATAAATATAGCATGGACTTCCTGTAGTGCTTTGTGTTGCTGTCTAGTTCCTTTTTGTTTTGATTATCTCAGTATGGAATTTTTTTGTTGCTTCTGTGGAAGCCTCTTCAGTGCTTGCTTGAAAATCTTAATGATAAAAATTTTCAATATAAATTTTTATGAGAAATAGGTCTCTTTGTTTCTATAGTTAGCTCCATTTCAATAGGTCCGTGGTGAACAGTGAGATTTCAAGGCTTTCTGTACTTCTGTTGGAAGAATTCTTGTTGAAGAATTCTAAACAACAAGAATCTGGAAACCACAGAATGGCTTAGTTTGGAAGAGACCTCAGAAATAATCTACTCCAACCCCTCTGCTATGGGTAGACACAGCCCCCAACTAGTCATGCTTAATTGCAAGTTAGATGGAAGAATTTGGTTGTGAATTCTTACATTTCTCTTGTCCAGGTCTGTCAGCACTGGGAAGCTCTCAGATCAACAGGTTAAAACAACTCTTGGTGGGCAAATGTATCAAGGCAGTACAGACAGCCTCAACACAGAGCGGCCAATGGATACAGGTAAGGAACAAACTGATGCATCCAAGCTGTCTTCATGGAGTGCCAATTGGAAGCACTTCTGCTTCCAGCTTCCATAATTGGTTCTGGCAATTTTTAGCCTCAGTACAGAAGGTTTTTTTGTGATCTTTAAGAGGATATGTTCCATCTCTTTGGTGTAGCTTTAAAAATAACTGAGACAGGAAAATACCTATTTCTGTGCCAAAGACAGAAATATCTCAGCTGCCTCTGCTGCCTTAGAAGGGTTTGGGGTTCTTTGGTGGGGATCTCTTTGTTTGTATCTTTTGAACTGGGGGGCATGAGGATTTTTTGTTTGTTTCTGGGGGTTGGTTTTTTTTCATTATTATTTTTTAAATAATTTGTGGCTGCTTCGTTTCCTAATTCCACCTTTTTATCATAGGAAAGCCAGTTTATGTAGTCGTAGGTTATTTCTCTTTCTCCTCCCTTGCCACAAGTGGCCACCAGGAGTTCTCACCTCTTTCTCCAGCACATAGAAGAAATTCTGCAGACAGGGCTTGGTCTTTCAGCCTCCAGATGGTCTGCCTTTACAATTTTTCTGTTGTATCTTTTGCTGCAGGACTGGTGGTGTCCTTTGGCTGTCAGGGAAATCTTAGGTTGCTCTTTTCTAGGCAAGAGTAGAGCAGAGAGAGGTTAAAAGTAAAGGGCTATGTGCAGACTGCATCTTGACTCTTTGGGTATCTCAAAGGCTGTGAACTCAGCTTGTTTTATTTGCTGTCAGAACTTCTAACTGGTCCAAGTCTCAGCTCTACATCAAAACATTTTGTGCTGCAATTTGCTGCATATAATTACTGATTGGTAATTACATGTAATAGGAACCAACTTCCTGATATTTTCTCTTGCAGCTCCAGCAGGGGCCTATGGAGTTGCCATGGTCCCTCCTTCCATGGGAAGTGGGGCAAGTTCTCGGGCTGTCATGTTTACTGTTGGGTCCCCTCCAAGCAGTGCCACCCCTCCTACCTGCACCCATATGGTCCTCAGAACAAGAACCACCTCAGGTAAGACTTTGCTGCTCTCAAACACAGTGTTAAACCTGCCCACTTCTTGGGCCAGGAACCTGATTGCTGCCCTGCAGACTAGGTCCTCTAGGCCATATAGTAAGATTGCTCTGTAAGATACAGACAACTGCTGCCTTTTTTTCTCTGGCCAGAGGCAGGGATTTACAGCACAGCAGTGTGTCACCTCCTGTGTACACAGCTTTACTCCACCACAGGGAGTGTAATAATCTCTGACAAAGATGCAGAGGAAAAGTTACATTTCTGATTCTGCATTTTTTTGCCTGCTGCTGTGCTCTGTACCAGAAACGACCCACAAGGGGTGGCAGCTGACTGCATTTGGGCCCGTGTCAACTATGTTGCCACATATCAAAGACGTCAAGGTGAAGGCCTTCATCTGCTGAGGATGAGCAGGAGTCCATAGCAACGTGCTTTTGTGACTTGCAGCACAACTTTTAGGCTGTACTGTTGGACTGTCTGCCTTGGAACCCTCATCAGCCATTTCCAAGAACCTCTGTTACAAGCTCATTATTACAGAGCAAAGCAACAAGGAGGAGAGCCTCCCAAGGGTGGATCTGTGGTCACTGCTGACTTTGTCATTTGCAACCCCAGTGCTGCCAGCTGGGACAACCTATTAGACTGAATGTGTGTGTTGTTTTTTTTGTAGTTGGATCAAACAGTTCTGGAGGGTCTCTCTGCTCCACTAGTGGCCGTGTGTATATGGGCTCTCCTCCTGGTATTTATATGGGCTCTTCTCCTCCGGGAGCCGAGGCAGCTCCAAGTCTGAAGTACATGCCTTATGGTACTTCACCTCCCAGCTTAGAGGGCTTTATCACTTTTGAAGCTCCTGAATTGCCTGAGGAAACTTTAATGGAGGTATAGAAAACATCATTTAATGTTTTATAATGTGTATCATGCTGCTAAAACAGAGGCTTGGTAAAACCAGGACTGCTTAGTGCACTTTGTAGTCTCCTCTTTGTTATCTCGTGTATTCCTTTTTAACATCTTGAAAATATTCCTGTATCAGTGGTGGCCAGTTTCTCTTTGGTGCTTATTCCTGGCATTTCGTGGATTTGAATAGGTAACCAAAGGAACATGACTGCTTTTGTTCACCAGAGCCTTCCAAAGAAGCCTCTGTTTTAATGCCAAGTGTCTGGATGTGGATGCTGACAGTAGCAATATCCCTCTGGGCATTGTTTTTAACTGCTTCTTCACAGTCAGTGGATGACATTAAATCTTACTTGTGGGAAGAGTGTCCTATTTTTTTTTTTTTTTAAAGTATGGAGGAGTGACACTTTAAAACACCAATTGGGATGGTCTTTCACCAGAATGGTATCCTTGGACTGTCACTTTCTCAGGACAGATTGCTGTTCTGTTTTCTCATTCTCATGTTGCTAGAAGGTGTTTGGATGCTATGTTGTAACATCAGTGCTTTACAGTGCACTGCATTCTTCCCACAGGTAGAGTTTAAAGTGTAGTGAGACCTGCATTGCTAATAAAAAGTGATAAATATTGCTAAGATATGTCTGATTAGTTTTGAAAACGAGGGATTTTTCTTTTGGAGCAGACTGTGTGTGTATTATCTGTTGTTGTCACCAAGAAGCAGTGAGCTCTGAGCTCTAGTTGTTTAGTTTAAATTATGAACTCTGGCAACAGTCACCTCTTAACACAAAATAACTCTAGACCTGAGTGTACATTAGAGTGAAGCAGATAACTGTGGAGCTTTAGGTCAGTTCTCGGTTCTATAATAAAAGCCAAATGTTCCTCCTGGCTTCTCGTACAAGTGCCAAGCATACTTTTGGGTTGCTGATAATATAATAACAAATAATGTGTCCCACTTGTGATTCCTGTAGTTGCTCAGGTTTCAACAAACATAGAACTCCGTGTCCCAGTTCCTTTTGGCTTTGTTAAAACACTCTTAAGTATAAGCTACAATATCTTGAAGTCATTAACCAAGAGAGAACAGATTAATATGTATTGATTAGTTTGAACCCATTTGGTTCTGTGGTCCCTATTGCTGCCTTTACAACAGTCTGTTTTCTGCATGGAATTGACATACCAAGAAATCTTCAAATGATTAACAACAGTTTAAAGTGTCCTTGTGTGCCTTATGGCTTACAGTGTTTCCAATGCTGTTATCTTTCCCTCTGACAGAGAGAACATACAGATACACTGCGTCACCTAAACATGATGCTGACGTTTACAGAATGTGTCCTGGATCTGACAGCAGTGAGAGGAGGAAACCCAGACCTGTGTACTTCTGCAGTCTCACTGTACCAAATCCAGGAGAGCGTAGTTGTGGATCAGATCAGCCAGCTAAGCAAAGAATGGGGGTGAGTATGCGGTCAGATGGTATCAAGAGAATTAGTGAACACTGAATTCACCACAAACGTATTCAAACTAAGCCATTTTTTGCTGGCAGTGCTCATTCTCCTGTATAGAATCTTTTATAGGAGTTAGCTTTTAACAGCTGAAGACAGATCAGAAAGAGCAAAGGCCAGAGGCACATCTCTTAGCAGGCAAATAAAAGGAGAGTGTTCTCTGGCCTGCCACATAAGCTGGGGAAAGTGGTGAAGAGTTCAGGCTTAAGGTGTAGTGGTGCATGTCTAACCTTGGGGATTTGTGCACCAGCTTCTGTCAGACCTGAGCCCCTCCTCTGTTTCTGTTGGCCAGACTGAAGCAGTAGCACTGAGGTGGAGGTTGGGAACAAGGAAAGAGTGTCCAAATTTCCCCTTTTATTCAGTGGAACAAATCAGCCCTAATAGAAAAGCAAAGGCAAAGAGAAATATGAGAAGTTTGTGGAGTGGTGGGAAAGGGCAGTTCCACTTCCTGCTTTCTTCCTCAATCAATAAGCAACAGAAAAAAACCCAACCCAATCCTGCAAAGTGTTTGCTTTTCACAACTGAGAATTCCAGGGGTGTAGGAAATGACACTGCATGAAAAGAACACCCAGTGGCTTGTGGTAAGGCACTGACCCCAGGCAGCCAGTGCCCAGAAAGAAGTGTTCCTTTTTCAAATAGTCTACATTAAAGCAGCTTGTTGCTGCAGCTCCTAGATGAGCAGATGTCCTCTCAACCCGTGACAGAGTGTTTGTGAAGGGAAGGGAGGGGTGGAGTTGCATTTTAAACATCTGTCTTCCTTTACTGCTGCTGCTGGGTTGTGATTAAAAAGTGATGTCTGTCCACGGCTTTAATGGTTGCAGAAAGGTGTTTTGATAGATAATTTTCCCTCCCTCCCCTCTTCCTAGACAAGTAGAGCAGCTGGTGCTGTACATGAAAGCTGCCCAGTTACTAGCATCTTCTCTGCATCTTGCCAAAGCCCAGGTCAAATCGGGGAAGCTGAACCCATCCACTGCTGTTAAGCAAGGTAAACGCAACGTAACCTCCCTGGCTTGCTTTGTGCTTTTTCTTTGCTGATGCATCACTCAAAAAGCTCAAGTTGCAACATCTGTTTGTTTTCTTCTGTACAAGGGAATTCTGGATATGTACAGTTGCACAATGCTGATAGTAAACAAAGATAGCCTGAAATTGCTAAGAAATGGGCAGTTATTAACTCGAAATGCAAATTATTTAGGTATATGTCCTTAATTCATAGCAGTGGCAGAGTAAATAAGCATTAAAAGCACAGGTTCAAACAGACTGACTTTGCTAATGCTGGGAAAAGCTGAACTCAGGCTTTGTTGTTGTGTGGTTGGGGTTCTGGTTTTTAAAAATTATTATTTCTTCTTAACTTTCTTGCAATCGTGTCCTTAATTCACAGCAGTGGCAAAGTAAATAAGCATTAAAAGCACAGATTCAAACAGACTGATTTTGCTAATGCTGGGAAAAGCTGAACTCAGGCTGTGTTGTGTGGTTGGGGTTTGAGGTTTGGTTTTGGTTTCTGGGGTTTTTTTGTTTCTTTTTTTTTTAATTCTTAACTTTCTCACAGTTGTGAAAAGCCTCAATGAAAGATACAAATTCTGTATCAGCATGTGCAAGAAACTGACAGAAAAGCTGAATCGCTTCTTTTCGGACAAGCAGAGGTTCATCGATGAAATCAACAGTGTGACTGCAGAGAAGCTCATCTACAGCTGTGCTGTAGAAATGGTAAGGCACTCCTCTTCCCTAGGTGGTGGAACACAGAGACAAATTTCTTCCTTCTCCTCTACATAATCAGAAAATGGAATGCAGGTTTCCCAAATTCTGTTGATGGTAATTTTTGTTAGTCTTTCACTCTCTTTCCTGCCCTGCCTTAACTGTGGCTAAAGTTCCTGGCAGATACTGTTCCTCAGGGACATTTCCCCTAGATCAGCACATTTGGTACATAAACAGTAGGAAATGACCTCCTGAGCCACTCAGCCCTGTGTGCTGAAGTCTCATCCAGTGAGGCTTTGCTAAGGCACAGGAGCAACAGAAAGAGCTGTGTCATCTACCAGGTCAGGTTGAGGAATGTCAGCAGTGCAGTGGCAGTGCAAACGTGGAAGCTTTCTCACGGAATAGGTAAATTCTTACCTGCCAAGGAGCAGATGCAGTAACCACACAGGAAATGCAGCTGCTGCTTTGGTCAGAGGGAAGTGTTTTCATGCAGATGTCACACGAGATACTGACAAATATTGCACTTAACCCAAATCCTCAGGGAAGTTGTGGGTGTATTCTCCCTGGAGGTGCTTAAGGCAAGGGTGGATCAGCCCTTGAGCAACCTGGTCTAGTGGAAGGTGTCCCTGCCCACAGCAAGGGAGTTGGAATTAGATGATCTTTAAGGTCCCTTCCAACCCAACCCATTCTGTGTTCCTATGATAATGGTACAGTCAGGCACAGTTGATTTGTCATCTTTACAAGAGAATCTTGAGTACAAGACCAAGCAGATTGTAGGGTCTAGAGCACAGGTCTTCTGAGGAGGAGTAATTCAACCTGGAGAACAGGAGGCCAAGGGAAGACATTCTCACTCTTTACAATTACCTGAAAGGTGATTAGGGGAGGTGTTTAGCCTCTTCTCCGAGGTAACAAGTGATAGGATGAGAAGGAACAGCCACAAGTTGTGCCAGTGGGGGTTCAGACTGGACAGTAGGAACAATTTCTTCACTAAGAGTGGTTAAGCCCTGGAACAGGCTGCCCGGGGAAGTAGTGGAGTCATTATCCTTGGAAGTGTTAAAAAACTGCATGGAGGTTTTTGAGAGGCTTAGGGATATGGTTGAGTGGTGGAGTTGGCAGTGCTGGGTTAATGGTTGGGTGATCTCAGAGGTCTTTTCCAACCATAATGATTCTATGTTTATTCCTAAATCTTTGTACCCCATTTAAACACAAAAGACCAAAAAGGGCTTTTAGAGCTGATAAGTGCAGTACATCTTAGTGAGTTCAGCACAGGCTCTGAGTTCTCTTGGACTTCACTCTGTTGTCCTACAGTTATAAATCAGATCAGCTAAATTAAGACTCGGATTTAGTTTGTTAATGACACTTTGCTATCATTCACTTTGAATTCTTCATTTCATTACTGGCTTAATGCAGTTCATGTGAGTGAATCTCCTGACTGCTTGCAGGTTCAGTCAGCAGCCCTGGATGAGATGTTTCAGCAGACCGAAGATATCACATATCGATACCACAAAGCCGCCTTGCTGCTGGAGGGGCTGACTAAAATACTGCAAGACCCTGCAGATATAGAGAACGTACACAAGTGTAAGTTTGTGCTGAACAAGACTGCAAACTACATGGAATTTTATGCATTGTAAAATAGCACCGAGGTCATCACCTCTTATTTATTTTTTTTTTACCTCTCTGCAGATAAATCCAGCATCGAGCGAAGGCTTTCTGCACTTTGCTACAGCACCGTGGCTGTTTATGAGCAGTAGGAACATCCTGAGGACCAGATGGTGTGAACATAAGGGACCACATCAGTGATACTGCACTTTTTTTTTTTTTTCACTACAGCTTAATTGTTGTCCTTGTTCTGCCCCACGTGGAAGATGATTCTTACATTTCTGTGGTGACTACCAAAGAAACAGCAGTGCATTCAAAGAGGAGAAATTCCAAAAGTACACTTGCCTTACCGAGCCAGCAGCTCCTTTTTCTTCCTAGCAACAGAATTTAAAAGAATCTCTCTTCACATTTCAAACCGATCCTTTTCTGTGTGCTTTGACCTCGAATCATCAGGGTTGTTTTTTTTTCCCCTGGCGAGAAAGGATTCTGAGGAGTGGATCTTTCTGCATCAGGTACAAAAAGACATTTCCCTCTCCTTCGCAATCTTGTGAAAAATGTTCTTGGAGTTTCAGTGAAAATGTGGCAGAGTGAATCTGGGAAACCCTAACCATGTGCAAGTGCTGTTGGAAGCTTTTGGGGCAAAGCTGGCTTGTGTTGGAGCTCCCGTGTTGTGAAGATGGCTCAGTTTGTCACATGAAGGGATGGCAAGAGAGCACTCTTCACACAGCAGGGAGAGATGGTCGTGGAAGAAACTGCTCTCCACCTGTGCAAAATCCCCAGTGGGTTTTCAGCTGATGTGGATACAATTTGATGATCTTCTTCCAAACTATTTTTTCTTTTGCACTAATTTACTAAAGCAACTGTACATTCGTTATTGAAGAACTATATATATTAAAAAAAAAAAAGAGAAAGAAGGCACAATGGACTTTGGCTGAATTTTATTTCAGTGTACATACAAATTCTTTTCAGAATTTCCAATGTAGCTTCTAGAAGGACTTTCAAAGCAACTGTAAAAACGAAACTTGTATTCATGTGAACCTTTCCATTTTATACCTGTTTGTCTAATACTTGAGTAACTACTGCTCTGGACTTTCTCAGTAATAGCAATGTTGAGTTGCTGGTTGTTTGCTTTTTCTATAGATTGGGTTGCATCTTTTGTTGTGCATGCAGTATGTGCATTTAATGCCTGCAGTCTCTAGGGGTGTAATGACAGTTCTCTGTAGTTTTGTTTCTCGGGCAGTATTACAAGAAATACTGTAAACTGAAAGGTTCTGCAAGGAACCATGCAAATCCAGGAAAAACAATGTTGGGATTTGAGATGCCAATACGTTGGTGTAGGATATCTGCATAGAGTGTGTGGAAAAAAAAAACGAATGATAACAAACCACCAAACCAGGATTATTTTGTGTGCATTTTGGGGGAGAGGTGGGAAGCTTCATTTAGCCTTATAGGCATCATCATTTCAAGCATGCCATGAGATCATCAGGACAGTGATTTGCAGAGTATTTAGGCAGATCAGGGGATCTAGTAGATGTATATAAATATCTGAGGGCTGGGGGGCAGGAAGGGAAGGGATGGGGACAGCCTCTGCTCAGTTGTGCCCTGTGATAGGACAAGGGGCAATGGATGTAAACTACAGCACAGAAAGTTCCAACCTCAACGTGAGGAAGAACTTCTTTACTGTAAGGGTCACAGAGCACTGGCACAGGCTCCCAGGAGAGGTTGTGGAGTCTCCTCCTCTGGAGACTTTCAAGCCCTGTCTGGATGCATTCCTGTGCAACCTGCGCTAGATTCTCTGGTCCTGCTCTGGCAGGGGTTTGGGCTCAAAGATCTCCAGAGGTCCCTTCCAGACCCCTACCATCCTGTGATCAGCTTCTCTGGAAATGGTTTCTATATTTTATTTTTGGGACATTTTGTTTTGTTTGTTTGTTGTTGTTTTATTACTCAACTGCTCGAATACTTGAATAAACCATTCTCCAGGACAAAACAAACCCTGAATCATCTTAATCCTCTTAAACACAGTGGTCTGAACTATTTGACCAGGTTGTACAGGGCTTACACATCAACAAAAGCTATGATTTGAGTGTTGGGATAACCATGCGTTTCCTTTCCTTTGACAAGAGTAATGTACTTTTTACCTTATTTATCTTGTCTCGAGATTCCAGGACTTAATTTGCAAGTGTTTGTTTCTACAATGTTTGTATTTTTCGGTCTTTAATACGGTGTTTCTACCTCTCCTTTGTAATTGCATGCATCATTCTTGAAACTAGCTAACAACTCGCTCAGCTGTCGCCTACTAGCCTTTTTATTATGGCCTGTATAAATGTATATTAAGGTAAAAATAAATACTGACACTAGAAGTGTTTCTATGGTAAAACCGAGTTGCTGCGTCTCTCTAACCAAAGGCCAACAGCAGGAACTTAGGAAAACAACACAGCTCTGGTTAAAGCAGTTACTGAACGTTCCCCTCAGGCATTTGGATGTGCCACCAGGGCTGGATGAGGCAGCTTGGTCGATTGCCTTATCACTGGGTAGCCCTGGCACAAAGTGTCCCTGGTTTTGTTTGCCCTTGTTTTAGGAAAAGAATTGGATCTGCCTTTTTTTTTATTTCTTTTTTTTTTTTTTTTCCCTTTGGTGAGGATTTAAGCTTTGGGTTTTTTGGTAAGCTTTGGGGGTTGGTTTAAGCATTGGTGGGGTTTAGGCTTTTTAAAACTTCTTCTATTGGACACTTTTTTTTTTAGATTTTAGTTTTAGACTTTTTTTTTCTTTGGTGGGGATTTAAGCTTTGGGGTTTTTTGGTAAGTTATGGGAGTTGGTTTAAGCATTGGTGGGGTTTAAACTTTTTAAAACATTTTTTGTTGGACCCTTATTTTTTGTTGGACTTTTTTTTTTTTTTTATTTTTACTTTTTTTCTATTCTTTTTT
>VWZI01023699.1:11228-25120 GCA_013396835.1 Psilopogon haemacephalus | reverse complement strand
CCAGCCCACTTTCTGAAAAAAAAAAAAAAAAACCTGAGCCCTACACGCCAGATGTTGCTCAGTTCAGTGTGGTCTGCCCTGGACCCATTCCAAACCTGCCTGCATATAATTTTCAAGTCCCCACAGCTCTGCAGTGCTAGGAGATAAAAAAACCTGACCGTAACTATACCCTTTTTATGTTACCCTGAGCTCAGCTTAATTAGTCTGAAAGGCTACCAGATAAGCAGTTCAGTCAGAAGAATTCCACCTTAACCTTAACTNCAACCCCCTTGTGCCATAGACAGGGACACCTCCCACTAGAACAGGTTGCTCTTGTGAGAGTCTGAAGGCTCTCCCTTGTTTCATAGAATAGTTTGGGTTGGAAGAGACCTCAAAGCTCAGCCAGTTCCAACCCCCCCTGTGCCATAGGCAGGGACACCTCCCACTAGATCAGGTTGCTCAAGACCTCATCCAGCCTGGCCTTGAACACCTCCAGGGAGGGAGCAGCCACAACCTCCCTGGACAACCTGTTCCAGTGTCTCACCACCCTCACTGTGAAGAACTTTCTCCTAACATCCTGTTTAAATCTTCCCTCTGCCAGTTTGAATCAACGAAGATAAGGATTGCCCTGTCTCCTTCCCCCAAACTCAGACAATGTTCCTGGCTGAACGTTTGAGGGATGCAAATTATCAGCACCTTTGCTGGTGCTCCAGGATGTAAATACTGTGGGTTTTTTGGTGACTTCCCTAGATTTCTGCCTAACACTGTTTTTCAGGATATTCATGGCCAGCATCAGCTACCCCAAAGAGAAAAGGCTGATGTGTATTCAGAGGATGAACAGGTAAGCAGCACAGGGAGATGGCAGAGTCCCTCCTTGGTGCTGCCACCAGACCCCTGCTAAGGCAGGAGGATGCACAGGAGAAATTCCTGGGGAGTTGCACCTGGACACTGATAAGACTGGGACTGGAAATACTGTATAAAAAAGACCTGAGGAATGCCTGCCACTGGAAGAACTCAGAGGAAGAACCCAGGGAGAAGAACTCAGGTGGAAGAACTCAGGATGGAGAACTCAAGGGGCAGCAACTCCACCAGCTAGAAGACGGACTCCTGATGAGTGCTACGGAGCATCCCTGGACCACGCACACCTCTGTCTCACCCTATCTCTGTCTAATGGTAATATAATCCCTGTTCTTCTCCCTTCCCTGCTCTTTTCCTCTCCTAATTTCTCCATTGCTCTCTCACTCTCTCTCTCCCTCTCTCTCTCTCTCTCTCCCATTCTCTTTCCCTCTGTTTTGTCCAACTTTATCCCTTAATAAATAGTTCTGTGGTGATATCTGCCCTCGCTTGTACCTTAATTTCACAGCACTGAAATCTACAAGAACAGGTCCTGCTCCTCTGGATAGAGATCATGTTAACCTCTGGCCTTGGGACCTTGACAACTCCATGAATTGATGTGATTTAATTTTATGTAAAGATGGGTGGGGTACAATTGTGTGACTTGGACTTGACCTTTTAAAATTTCCTACCTTTTGATTTTTTTAAAGTAGTGTCAGCCTCTGGGGGAAAAAAATTATTTGCAGAGCTGCTAGGCCATCAGTAGTGTCAATGGTACTCTCTCAAGAAAGCTTTTTTTTTTCTTTTTTTTTCTTCTGCCAGCAGCTTTTAGGCTGAGGTGAGACCTCGTCTTGAGTTTTGGGCTACTCAGTTGAAGAGGCACAGGGAGAACCTGGAGAGAATCCAATGGAGGGCAATGAAGATGATGAGGGGACTGGAGCACTGCCTGGTGAGGAGAGGCTGAGGGACCTGGGGATGCTTAGTCTGGAGAAGACTGAGAAGGGATTTATTAAATGTTTATAAACATCTGAGGGCTGGGGGTCAGGAAGGGTGAGGACAGGCTCTGCTCACTTGCTCCCTGGGATAGGACAAGGTGCAATGGATGGAAGCTGCAGCACAGGAGGTTCCAGCTCAACACAAGGGGGAACTTCTTGTCTGTAAGGGTCCCAGAGCACTGGCACAGGCTACCCAGAGAGGTTGTGGAGTCTCCTTCTCTGGAGACTTTCAAGGCCTGTCTGGATGTGTTCCTGTGTGACCTAAGCTAGATTATCTGGTCCTGCTGTGGCAGGGGGGGTTGGACTCACAGAATCAGAGGCTGCAAGGGACCCTGAGGATCATCTTGTCCAACCTTTCTAGGTGACAGTGTAGTTTACAGAATTACTGTTTGGTTGATGTCACAGGACTCATCGCCACTGAACATGATGTGTAGAAGCTCAAACCATCATTAATGGCTGCAGCAGGACAGTCCACAGAGCAGGTGCCCCTGAAAATGCAGTACAGGACTCAGTGATCTCTTTGGGTCCTATCCGAGCTCTGACCTGCTGTGAGCCTATGATTTACTCATGGTACAGCAAATGCTTAGGTGTTGTGGTGGTTTAGCAGTTAGCTGCCCTCTCCCCCCACCTTTGAAATAACCCAGGCTAGGACTCAGTCAGCTGGAAGTTAATAAATGAGGCTTTATATTTACAGCTTTGTGCAATACACAAGCAGATATTCACAATGTAGAACAGATATTTACAGATAGATACAGTGAAAAGGTAATACAGAAACACCACAGCCCTCCCAGAGATCAAAATCCCTAAGAGGGGTTTCTAACCACCCCTACCACCTTTCCCCAATCTTATCTCACCATCTGTTGATGCAGCAGATAGGCTGCACACTGCCCCCCACCCCCCCAACACACACACACACACTTTGAAATAACCCAGACTAGGACTCAGTCAGCTGGAAGGGATCACAAGGATCAGCCAGTTCCAACCCCCCTGCCATGAACAGGGACACACTACCCTAGATCAGGTTGCCCACAATCTCTGCCAGCCTGGCTGCAAACACCTCCAGGGATGTGGCCCCAAACACCTCCCTGGGCAACCCATTCCAGGCTCTCACCACTCATGCTCAACAACTTCCTCCTCACATCCAATCTGAATCTCCCCACCTCCAGCTTTGCTCCATTCCCCCTAGTCCTGGCACTACCTCAGAGCCTGAAAAGTTCCTCCCCAGCTTTTCTGTAGGTCCCTTCAGATCCTGGAAGGCCACAAGAAGGTCACCTGGGAGCCTCCTCTTCTCCAGACTCAACAGCCCCAACTCTTTCAGTCTGTCCTCATAGCAGAGGTGCTGCAGCCCTCTGAGCATCCTCGTGGCCCTTCTCTGGACACACTCCAGCATGTCCACATCCCTCTTGTAATGGGGGTTCCAAAACTGGATGTTGTCTGTGGTGAGTTTTTTTCCCCACTTGTGTTTCCTGGTAGTTTGTTTTTCCTTTGTGTTACAAAACTACTCCTTTTAGTTCAGAAGTAGGAAAGTGTTCAGGAGAAATGTAACCCAAGGCAAACACCAGTGAGTGGAACTGATGGGCTGCAGCAGCTGTGCTATGAGGACAGGCTGAGAGAGTTGGGGCTCTGCAGCCTGGAGAAGAGAAGGCTTCCAGGACACCTTATAGTAGCCTCCCAGTATCTGAAAGGGTCCTACAGGAAAGCTGGGGAGGGACTGTTCAGAAGGTCTTGTACTGAGAGGACCAGGAGTAATGTTTTTTAACTGGCAGAGGGGAGATTTAAATGGGATGTTAGGAGGAAGTTGTTTGCAGTGAGAGTAGTGAGACACTGGCACAGGTTGCGCAGGGAGGCTGTGTCTGCTTCCTCCCTGGATGTGTTCAAGGCCAGGTTGGATGAGGCCTTGAGAGACCTGATCTAGTGGGAGGTGTCCCTGCCTATGGCACAGGGGGCTTGGAACTGGCTGAGCTTTGAGGTCCCTTCCAAGCTAAACCATTCTATGATTCTGTGATCATATATATTCCAACCCTGACTGATTCTATGATTTTCTGCAGTGATCTTTCTACTCACTGCAATGGGGCTGGACTAGATGACCTTTGCCAGTCCCTCCCAGCCCAAAGCATTCTATGATTCTAGGATTGTTTGCCCTGCAGGCAGGGCCTGAGTACCCTGAGCCTCAGTGGATGAGGTGCTATGTCCAAAACCCGAACCAAAACATCCTCCCGTGCTCCAGCGAGCCGATTCCAATCCGGCTGCTTAGCAATATTGAAGTGTTTTGTTGAATATTAAGATTGCATAAACAGACAAGTTACGTGGCATGCACTCAAATATTTTTTAATGAAAATTTCTGACCCAGGTGACCCTCGAGAGGCAGAAGCTGAGCAGTGCAGTGGGGTAGGAATCAATCTTTCACGAGGCAGAACCTGAGGGCGCTTTCAAAGTGCCGGCGTCAAAAGTGAGAGAGATGACTCGGGGACAATTTTTTGGCCAAAACGTGAAGGGAGAACTGCCTAAAAGCTGGAAGAAGCTGAGAAGTTGACACCTTCTTTTTTTTTTTGAGAACTTAAACCAGTCAATGGTGCTTCAGGGTGTTTTGCTTTAGACCGCTTTGGAGTTCTGTCTCCCTGCGGCGCAGAATACACAGCAGAGTAGACCGTTTCTGGGGAGGGGAGGGGGGAAATAAAACCCCAACCAAGCCTCATGACACAAATCCTGCTCACCACACTTAAGCAAACATTCTCCATATCGATTCCAATAGGGTGACTTATGAAAAGCAGAGAAGAGAATTTGGTCCATTATGCGGCTATCAGATTTAAATTACACCAATAACTGAGCCGCGCAGGGGTATCGGTGACAGGAACACTGGACCCAGAGTGTATGATTACTCAATTACTCCAATGTCTGCTGGATGCTTAAAGGCTAAAACAATTTTGGGCTCCTTCCAGGCCCTGCATATCACTGTCAGCTCTTCAGACAGTTTACCTTTCCCAAGAAGCTTAGGCTTACTTTATCACCTTCCCAGATCGCCTGCCCGCGTTCTCCAATTACTGCACTTAACCGCCAGCCACCTTGCATATACTTTACACTTCATCTTTATCTGTTCCATTTGGGTGATGTGATATTAGGCAAGCCCCTTAAACTTCCAGCACTGGGCTGCTAAGTCACTGACATCTTAGATTTATTTCTTTCCCAAAGCTTTTCGGTTTGAGCAGGAGCTCAAATGGAGCGCTGAAGGAAAGAGGAGCAGGCAGGCAGCCGTGGCTGGCAAATGTGGAAGGAGTTTGGCAAGGGGAAGGTATTCTTAAAATGCAAGCCAAAAAAAAAAAAAAAAAAAAAAAAAAAAAAAAAAAAAAANAAAAGAAAAAAAAGAAAAAGAAAAAGAAAAAAGGAAAAAATGGGGGGGTGGTTGTGGTGGTTTAGCAGTTACCTGCACCCCCAACCTTTTGATATAAACCCTGTCTGGGACTCAGAAACACTGGAAGTTGATAAAGGAAGCTTTATATTTACAGCAATGCACAATATCCAAGCAGATATTTACAAGGTATAACGGATGTTTACAGATGCATACAGTGAAAAGGTAATACAGAAACACCACAGCCCTCCCAGAGACCAAAATCCCCAAGAGGGGTAACCAACCACCCCCTACCACCTTTCCCCCCTTCCCCACTCTTATTTCACCACCTGTTGATGCTGCAGATAAGCAGAGGTAGATCAGGGGGATTAGTCGTAGGAAAGAAGTTAGTAGAATTACTGAGAATTAGCTACCAAGGCAGAGAGACAAAGGAACCATGCAAAGAGCAGCTGAGGCCAGAGTGGTCTGAAACTGTGTTATCTATATTTTGGTTGTAACTTTTTAAAACAACCTTTTTTTTTTTTCTTCTTTTTTTCTTTCTCAGTAAAGCTCTGGGTGAAGTGCCACACTGCTGTGTTTTCCTCTCTCAGCCAATAGTCTAATTTCTCACTCAAATTCTCCAATTAGTTCAAACCAGCCCAGGGGCCAAAGCTCTGCATTACTCTGCAGTTCTGACTCGTGGGGGAGATCGCAAAATTGAAAGCTGAAACAGAAAAACTAAAATACTTTTTAAAAAAACCAAAACCCAACAACTCAAAAATGAGACCTCATTTTCCTATGTTAAATCTATAAAGGAGACTTTTTTTTTTTGGGGGGGGGCAGTGTGAGAATAAACTCTTCCTGCTGTTGTTTTTCCCATTTTCCCCCAATTTTAAAATCTTTTTCCCCATTTAAAAAAATCTTAAATGGAAACTCTGCTCTCCTCAGACCCCACCTGGAGTACTGTGTGCGATTCTGGAGCCCTCAACACAAAGAAGGGCATGGAACTGCTGGAGCCAGTCCAGAGGAGGGCCACGAAGATGCTGAGAGGGCTGCAGCAGCTCTGCTATGAGGACAGGCTGAGAGAGTTGGGGCTCTGCAGCCTGGAGAAAAGAAAACTTCGAGAAGACCTCTAAAGGAGGCTGCAGGAAGGCTGGGGAGGGACTATTCACAAAGTCTTGTAACGACAGGATGAAGGGGAATGGGTTCAAACTGGCAGAATGGAGATTGAAAGTGGATGTTAGGAGGAAGTTCTTCACAGTGAGGGTGGTGAGACACTGGCACAGGTTGCCCAGGGAGGTTGTGGATCATAGAATCACTCAATGCGATTGAAATTCGTTATGAGACATTCAAATTAAGGCATTAAGATTGACTATAAGATTCACATTAAGATCATGAAGACATTAAGGCATTATAAGAGCACATTGGGTGACTGTGTGATCACCGAATCACCCTCCCACATCTTTCTGAGTTTGCACATCTGGAACGAGGAGTGAGGTTGCAGGGAGAGAAAAAAGGGTTGCAGAACATCTAGAATCTCTAACACATGGCCTGTAGTATCTGACTGAGCTTTCATTGCCTCTCATCTTGATTTCTCTACGCACTTTTTAGTAAGTGCAGCCTTGCCCTTCGCTTTCACCAAGCACATTTGCCTCATGGCTCATCTTTCTGCCTTGTGGTTTGACCGTGACACTTCTCTTGGCAATCCTGCCCTGACCCCCTCTTTATCATTTAAAAAGCAAGTTCATTTCTTCCAGTTAGTAAAACCTTACAAAGCTGAGTCTTCATCCTGCCTGCTGTTCAGTAGAAAGGAACCACTCCAGCAGGACCTCTCCCCACACTCCCTCTCTTTACAGCCAGAGCCAGACTTTCATTTCATGGAATCACAGAATGAATCATAGAGTCATAGAATGAGTCAGGGTGGGAAGGGAGCACAAGGATCATCCAGTTAGAATCACAGAGTTATAGAATCAGTCAGAGTTGGAAGGGACCACCAGGATCATCTATATCCAACCCCCCCTGCCATGCCCAGGGACACCCTACCCTAGATCAGGCTGCCCACAGCCTCTGCCAGCCTGGCTGCAAACACCTCCAGGGATCTGGCCCCAAACACCTCCCTGGGCAACCCATTCCAGCCTCTCACCACTCTCATGCTCAACAACTTCCTCCTCACCTTCAGTCTGAATCTCCCCACCTCCAGCTCTGCTCCATTCCCCCTAGTCCTGTCACTACCTGATAGCCTAAAAAGTCCCTCCCCAGCTTTTCTGTAGCCCCCTGCAGATTCTGGAAGGCCACAAGAAGGTCACCTGGGAGCCTCCTCTTCTGCAGACTGCACAGCCCCAACTCTTTCAGTCTGTCCTCATAGCAGAGGTGCTGCAGCCCTCTGAGCATCCTCGTGGTCCTTCCCTGGACATGCTCCAGCATCTCCACATCCCTCTTGTACTAGGGGCTCCAGAACTTGATGCAGTACTCCATCTGGGGTCTCACCAGAGCACAGTAGAGGGGGAGAATCACCTCCCTGGCCCTGCTGGCCACACTTCTGATGCAGCCCAGGCTCTGCTTGGCTTTCTGGGCTGCAACTGCACACTGCTGCCTCATGTTGATCTTCTCCTCCACCAGCACCCCCATGTCCCTCTCCTCAGGGCTGCTCTCCAGCCACTCACTGCCCAGCCTGGATTTGTGCTTGGCATTGCCTCGACCCAGCTGCAGGACCTTGCACTTTGCTTTGTTGAACCTCCTGAGGTTGGCTTGTGCCCACCTCTGCAGCCTCTTCCCATCCAATCTGAATCTCCCCACCTCCATCTTTGCTCCATTCCCCCTAGTCCTGGCACTACCTGAGAGCCTCCAACGTCCCTCCTTAGCCTTTTTGTAGGTCCCCTTCAGATCCTGGAAGGCCACAAAAAGGTCACCTGGGAGCCCTCACTTCTCCAGACTGAACAACCCAAGTGAGATAGGTCTAGGAGTAAAATCCTCAGGTGGTATTTTGCTCCTGAGTATTTTTTGAATGTAATCATACTTGGAAAAATGCCCACCCCTACTTCTTCCTGCAGGAAATATATCCTATCTTCTGCTGCCTCACAGTGTCTGTCTATTTTCATATGTACTGTCAGACTTTTATTGGTCTGGAGCTCCTTACTACTACTTCTCCTTTCAAAGTTGATGTTGCTACCAACCACTTCCCAAGAAGTTTGGTCTGTTTTTTTTATTATTTATATTTTTTTTTAGAACAAGAATCAAACCCGAATCTGGTGCAAGGATATGGCTGAGAGGAAGTGGTACCTACTTGCCCCTGGTTCATTCTGAATGCTGATAGGCTGCAAAAAAAAAATAAATTAAAAAAAAAAAATCTAAAGGTAGTCTGTCCCTAACAAATTATGTTGGAAAAAGTAATTTTTTGTTTCCTTCCTTGTGATAAATTGTTCTGTGATGTCCCTTGTGAAGAGAGACTGAGCTCACTGAGGCAGTTTAGTCTGGAGCAGAGAGGACTGGGAGGGGATCTGATCAAAATCTATAAATATCTGAGGGGTGGGTTCAGATTGGGGCCACATCCCTGGAGGTGTTTAAGGCCAGGCTGGATGAGGCTGTGGACAGCCTGATCTAGGGTAGGGTGTCCCCGGGCATGGCAGGGGGGTTGGAACTGGATGATCCTTGTGGTCCCTTCCAACCCTGACTCATTCTATCACTCTGTGATTCTAACTGGATGATCCTTGTGGTTCCTTCCAACCCTCACTGATTCTATGACTCTGTGAGTCTAACTGGATGATCCTTTTGGTTCCTTCCAACCCTGACTGATTCTATGACTCTATGATTCTAACTGGATGATCCTTGTGGTTCCTTCCAACCCTCACTGATTCTATGACTCTGTGAGTCTAACTGGATGATCCTTTTGGTTCCTTCCAACCCTGACTGATTCTATGACTCTATGATTCTAACTGGATGATCCTTGTGGTCCTTTCCAACCCTGACTCATTCTATGACTGTGATTCTAACTAGATGATCCTTGTGGTCCTTTCCAACCGTGACTCATTCTACGATTCTAAGTGGATGGGGCCAATCTCCTCCTGGTGGTGCACAGCAATAAGACAAGGAGCAATGGACACAAACTGGAACAGAGAAGGTTTCACCGCCACACGAGGAGAAACTTCTTTACAGTGAGGGTGCCAGAGCCCTGGAGCAGGCTTCCCAGAGAGATTGTGGAGTCTCCTTATCAGGAGAATATCCAAACCCACCTGGATGCATTTCTGTGTGGTGATCCTGCTTTGGCAGGAGGGTTGGACTCGATGACCTCTGGAGGTCCCTTCCAACTCTGACATTTCTCTGATTCTCTGATTCTGTGTCAAAAGTTACCTCAACAAACCAAGGTGATCTGGGTGGCAGTTTTCTTGCTGCTTTGCTTCCTTCATTTTAGAGGTCAGGCTATGAGGACAGGCTGAGAGAGTTGGGGCTTTTCAGCCTGGAGAAGAGAAGGCTTCGGGGAGACCTTATAGCAGCCTACCAGTATCTGAAGGGGACCTACAGGAGGGCTGGGGAGGGACTGTTCACAAGGTCTTGTAATGACAGGATGAGGACGAGTGGGTTTAAACTGGTAGAGGAGAGATTTAAACGGGATGTTAGCAAGAAGTTGTTTGCAGTGAGGGTGGTGAGACACTGGCACAGGTTGCCCAGGGAGGTTGTGGCTGCTCCCTCCCTGGAGGTGTTCAAGACCAGGCTGGATGAGGCCTTGAGCAACCTGTTCTAGTGGGAGGTGTCCCTGCCTATGGCACAGGGGAGCTGGAACTGGATGATCTTCGAGGTCCCTTCCAACCTAAACCATTCCCTGATTCTATGATTCTCTGAAACACACAATTAATGCCTTCAATGCGAATAAGGAGCCACAGATCATGCAATATGCACGGTTTTATTCTAAAAACTGATCCAGCTGCCTTCAGAGACTTGGAAATGTTGCAGCAATAGATGAGATAGCCTTCCCCAGTGCCCCACTAAAGGGCAGGCTTTTCTCCATGGAGAGATGTCAGCTAAGGTGATTATGCCGCGAGCAGACTAAGCCTTGGGATTTCACCGCGGATCTCAAATGTATTTAGCCAGGCCAATTAGCTCGTTTTAAACAGGGATCTGCTGTTTTGTTCAAAGAAGGGCACATTTGTATTCTTTATAGCCCTTCTATAGGACCAGTTCAAGGTAATTAAGGGGGGGCAACAATGCAATAAATCCTTGGGAACAATCCCCTATTAAATATTGGTTTATCATTTGGCGTTCTCCCCTCATTTCCCCCCGGATACCGGTGGGATTTGTGCATCCGTTTCCTTTATGTTTCCAATTAAGCAGCCACGGCAGGTTTGGTGGAAAAACCTCCACAATCTGTCACTCTGACTGCTGAGGAGCGAGCCTGCTTCCCTGACCCCTATCCCCCACCCATCTGAATAGATCCAATTTCCTTGATTTATATCCCGTAGCGTTTTCACCGGTGGCTACTACATAAATCCGCCGGAGCGACTTTCGCCTCTCGTTTCACGATGATCGGGGGGGTGGGGGGGGTGGAATGTGGCTGGTTAAAAAGTGACCTTGCTCCAATTTTTGAACTTTGACTTGTGAAAGGGAAGNNAGGGAAGGGAAAAAAAAACAAAAAACAAAAAAACAAAAAAAACCCCAAAACAAAAAAAAAAGAAAAACCCAAGAAGGGTTCAGTTGTTTTCATTTCCAAACAGTCGTAAAAGTCACCACTGAGCTTTCGCAAAGGTATTTGGTTCGTTTTCAGCTTTGCCCCTCCCCTGAAGCCTGACATTCTATCGTGCTCAAAATGTAGTTTGAGTCAGAAAGGGGCTTCCATAAATATATAAGGGTTGACTGGGTAGGATGGGCTTGTTCCTGCCCTTTAAAACAAGGCCTCTTTGTGAACATTGTGCCTCGCGCCGGCACCGCAGGATTTGAAAAGCCAAGCTGAAGTGAGCTGAAAAGTTGAGGACCTTTTTGTTTGCTTCCTCGTAAGCGCTGAGATGAGCATTTTCTCTGCTTTGGGTTGGGTTTACAAGAGGCTGTGGGCCAGAGGCAGAATGCCTATGGGGCTGTAATGTTTTCCTCTATCACCAGCAGTGTAGCACTCTGCACTCCCATCCCCATGATGTGCTTGCATCCTTGGCTGGCAGCTGTACATCAAACAGCCCAAGGGTGGGTGCCCTGTGGCTCAGCTCTTTTCACCCTCCAGTCTTCTGCCTACTGGGAAAAGTCCTTGGTGTGTGTTGCTCCTGCTTTGGGTTGGATTTACAAGAGGCTTGTGGGCCAGAGGCAGAATGGTTATGGGGCTGTAATGTTTTCCTCTCTTGCCAGTGGTGTAGCACTCTGCACTCCCATCCCCATGAGATGCTTGCATCCTTGGCTGGCAGCTGTACATCAAACAGCCCAAGGGTGGGTGCCCTGTGGCTCAGCTCTTTTCACCCTCCAGTCTTCTGCCTACTGGGAAAAGTCCTTGTTGTGTGCTGCTCCTGCAGAAGCTGCCTGGGCAGGGAGCAGCCTAAAAATTTTGGAGGACCTCTGTAGCTGGCACAGGAGCTGTCACAGGCCAGGCATCATTCTCAGTAAATAGCCATCACAAAAAAATGAAGGTTGGAAAAGACCTCAAGATGACCAAGTCCAACCTAGGACTGTACTCTACAGGACTCATCTGAAACCATAGCCCTAAGCACCACATCCAAACCACCCTTAAACACATCCAGGCTGGGTGACTCCACCACCTCCCTGGGCAGCTCATTACAGTGCCTGACCACTCTCTCCATGAAAAACTTCTTCCTAATGTCCAACCTGAACCTCCCTAACCTCAGCTTGAGGCCATTCCCCCTTGTTCTGTCTCCAGCTACTTGTGAGCAGAGCCCAGCAGCAACCTCTCCACAGCATCCCTGCAGGGAATTGTGTAGACAGCAATGAGGTCTCCCCTCAGCCTCCTCTTTTTCAAACTCAAGAGCATTGTTTGGAGTGAGGGTGCACGAATTGTATGATACAGGCAGGATTGTCCAGTGCCTGCTGGTCTCAGTGACAGAAAGCAAGACCCAGCACATTCACACCCTTAGCCTTACAGTCAACACAACCAGCAAAAGCATCTCACAAACTCCATTTTTATACCTCACAGTTTTGTCCTCCACTTGCCTCCACCCAGGGAGCCCATTCATTGCCTACAGAGTGCATCAGGGCTCTGCTCGCAGTTACAGGACCTCAGACTGGTTTATCCCAATTGGATAGGACATGGAACTGTTGGAGAGAGTCCAGAGGAGGGCCACAAAGATGCTCAGAGAGCTGCAGCAGCTCTGCTATGAGGACAGGTGGAGAGAGTTGGGGCTCTGCAGCCTGGAGAAGAGAAGGCCTCCAGGAGACCTTATAGCAACCTTCCAGTATCTGAAGGGACCTACAGGAGGGCTGTGGGAGGGACTATTCACAAGGTCTTGTAATGACAAGATGAGGGATAATCATAGAATTATAGAAAGGTTTAGGTTGGAAGAGAACTCAAAGCTCATCCAGTTCCAACCCCCCTGTGCCATAGGCAGGGACACCTCCCACTAGATCAAAACACTCAAGACCTCATCCAGCCTGGCTTTGAGCACCTCCAGGGAGGAAGCAGCCACAATCTCCCTGGGCAACCCATTCCAGTGTCTCACTGGGTTTAAACTGGCAGAAGGGAGATTTGAAACTGGATGTTAGGAGGAAGTTCTTCACAGTGAGGGTGTTGAGACACTGGCACAGGTTGCCCAGGGTGGTTGTGGCTGCTCCCTGCCTGGAGGTGTTCAAGGCCAGGTTGGATGAGGCCTTGAGCGACCTGTTCTAGTGGGAGGTGTTCCTGCCTATGGCACAGGGGGGTTGGAACTGGATGAATTTTGAGGTCTCTTCCAACCTAAACCATTCTATGATTCTATGACCTGTTCTAGTGGGATGTGTCCCTGCCTATGGCACAGGGGGATTGGAACTGGATGAGCTTTGAGATCCCTTCCAACCCAAACCATTCTCTGATTCTACGAATTGCAGAAGGAGTTGGAGTGTCTGCCCACTGGCTCAAGAGTCATTGCACAGGCAACCTGTGGTACCCCAAGACCAGCCCAGTCAATCTCCTGCTCAGTTTAGCTGTACAAGGATTGCATCTCCTCTCCACAAATTTGAATTGTACAGTCAGAGCCAGCTTGCTCCAAGGCCTTTCTGATGAAGTCTTCCAAAGCAGCTCTTTTTTTTTTTGCTTCTAGAAGAGAACATTTAGGTCAACATTTTGCACTTCTGAAGATCACTTTTCCTCCTGGGCTGTTTATTCATATACAACTTTTTGCTTTTTTTCATGCTGAGCTGCTTTCCCTCTGGTGACTCTAGAGTTAATTGCCATTCCAAAGCACTGACCAAATGTCACTTTTAAATTGTTATTTTTTTTCTTAGTACAGGGTGTGCTGCAGGAAGCATTTTTACGGTGCAAGATTCCATTACAAGGAGCTGGAAAAGTTAAAGCCTTTGTAGTATTGTTTTCAAAGCGCGTAGGAGATGGATCACCACTGGGTTCCCCAGGTTCCAGGAGCAGGCTTCCCTGCCAGAGGTTGGTTAGCTAATATTTAGTATGCTGTCATTCTCCTTAATTATGGGGACTGCAAAATTCCTCATCTACATGAACATTCAGCTACATTCCACTCTGCATCTCAGATGCAGCTTCACAGAGAAAGAACTTGGAGTCTTCTTCTAGAAGTCTTCTTCAAATAGAATAGAATTCTATTTCTTCAAATACAATAGAATAGAGTAGA
>VWZI01023697.1:17785-28094 GCA_013396835.1 Psilopogon haemacephalus | reverse complement strand
AAAAAAAAATCACAGCCTCTTTCTTTCCTGCAGTGCTACAGAAGGGACATCACAGCCTTGGAAAGAACACAGGGGTGGCTGAAATGTTATTAAAGAGGGAAAAAAAAAAAAGAAAAGAAATAGATCAGGCATCAAAATTTGCCACCTCCATGAGAAGCTTTAGCTCAGAACACATTTTCAGACATATCCTTTTGCAGTGCCGTGGTGATAAGGATCCCTCTGGAACCTGCAGTGCCTAAAATGCTTGCCCAGAGCTGTTCTGAAGTGGTTGCATAGGTCTGTTGGAGCTTCTTTGATGCTTTCCGAAGGGTGAACAAGACAGGCTCACAGAATGTCAGAGGCTGGAAGGGATCCAAAGAGATCATCGAGACCAACCCCCCTGCACAGCAGGAGCAGAGAGTCCAGCACAGGTCATAGAATCATAGAATGGTTTAGGTTGGAAGGGAGTTCAAAGCTTATTCAGTCCAAATCCTCCTGTGCCATAGGCAGGGACACCTCCCACTAGAACAGGTCACTCAAGGACTCATCCAGCCTGGTCCTGAACGCCTCCAGGGAGGTTGTGGAACACAGAAGCACAGAACATGATTCAAGATCACTTTCTGTGCCCCACACCCTCCCTGGGCGACCTGTGCCAGTGTCTCACCACCCTCACTGTAAACAACTTCCTCTTAGCATCCACTTTCAATCTCCCCTCTGCCAATTTAAGCCCAAAGGAACACATCCAGACAGAGTGTGCAAAGGCTCCACACAAGGAGACTCCACAACCTCTCTGGGCAGCCTGTGCCACTGCTCTGGGACCCACACAGCAACAGAAGTTGCCTCTTGTGTTGAGCTGCAACCTCCTGTGCTGCAGCTTCCATCCCTTGCTCCTTGGCCTATGGCAGGGAGCAGTGAGCAGAGCCTGTCCCCCCCCTCCTCACCCCCAGCCCCCACACACTTACAAACATTGATCCAATCCCCTCTCAGCCTTCTCTTCTGCACACTAAGCAGCCCCAGGTCCCTCAGCCTCTCCTCCCCAGCCACTGCTGCAGTCCCCTCAGCATCCTCACAGCCCTCCCCTGGAGCCTCTCCAGCAGCTCCCTGTCCCTCTGCCACTGGGGAGCCCCAAACTGAAGGCAGTGCTCAAGATGAGGTCTCAGCAGGGCAGAGCAGAGGGGCAGGAAGCTTCTCGTGCTCAGTGTAAACTAAAACAAAAAACTCAACAGAGAAGCTCGTGGTGCTCAAAAGAGTGTAAGGAAGCAGAACCGACAATGCCTGCAGACGATGAGAGCTCACAGCTGTGTCCCTGGCACTGCCTGCTAAGCAGGGCAGAGTGCTCTGCCCGGCCCCAGATGGCACAGCAGCCATGGCAGCACTTGCACTGGTAAATACTGAGTGCAGCAAGTTTTGAGAGGAGGAGGAGGAGGAGCAGCAGCAGCAGCACCTGTAAGTAGGGACACTAGAATAGATCGCTCAAGGACTCATCCTTGGTCCTGAACACCTCCAGGGAGGCTGTGGAGCACAGAAGCATAAAATGTGATCCAAGATCTTGAATCCCATTCTGTGCTTCTGTGCTCCACAACCTCCCTGGGCAACCTGTGCCAGTGTCTCACCACCCTCACTGCAAGGGGCTTCCTCCTAACATCCACTTTCAGTCTCCCCTCTCACACTTCAAACCCATTCCTCCTCCTCCTCTCATCCCCAGCCCTTGTCAATAGTCCCTCCCCAGCCCTCCTGCAGCCCCTGCAGATCCTGCAAGGCCACTCCAAGGTCTCCTGGCAGCCTTCTCCTCTGCAGGCTGCAGAGCCCCAACTCTCTGTGCCTGTGCTCAGAGCAGAGCTGCTGCAGCCCTCTCAGCTGCATCTTGGTGGCCTCCTCTGCACTGGCTCCAACACTTCCATGTCCTTTCCTCACAGTGCTGTCAAAAAGAGATCCATATCAGGCACTGCCCAAGTTGAGGTTCACCAAAGAAGTGTGGATGAAATGAGACAGAGGAGAAGATACTCTGGCAGGGGAAGAGATGAGTGTCCTACTGAGGAATCTACTTCAGCATCTCCTAAAACATGCCCAAATAAAATGGAAAGAAGGCAATGAGTGTCCTACTGAGGATTCTTCTTCAGCATCTCCTAAAACATGCCCAAATAAAATGGAAAGGAAGGAAACGAGTGTCCTACTGAGGATTCTTCTTCAGCATCTCCTAAAACATGCCCAAATAAAATGGAAAGAAGGCAATGAGTGTCCTACTGAGGATTCTTCTTCAGCATCTCCTAAAACATGCCCAAATAAAATGGAAAGGAAGGCAATGAGTGTCCTACTGAGGTTTCTTCTTCAGTATCTCCTGAAAAATACTCAAACAAAATGGAAAAGAAGGCAATGAGTGTCCTATTGAGGTTTCTTCTTCAGTATCTGCTGAAAAAATACCCAAATAAAATGGAAAGGAAGGCAATGAGTGTCCTACTGAGGTTTCTTCTTCAGTATCTCCTGAAAAATACTCAAACAAAATGGAAAAGAAGGCAATGAGTGTCCTATTGAGGTTTCTTCTTCAGTATCTGCTGAAAAAATACCCAAATAAAATGGAAAGGAAGGCAATGAGTGTCCTACTGAGGTTTCTTCTTCAGCATCTCCTAAAACATACCCAGACAAAATGGAAAGGAAGGCAATGAGTGTCCTATTGGGGATTCTTCTTCTGCATCNCATCTCAAAAAAAAAAAAAAATACCCCAACAAATTAGAAAGGAAGGCAATGAGTGTCCTACTGAGGATTCTTCTTCAGTATCTGCTGAAAAAATACCCAAATAAAATGGAAAGGAAGGCAATGAGTGTCCTACTGAGGTTTCTTCTTCAGCATCTCCTAAAAAATACTTCCCAAAAATGGAAAAGAAGGCAATGAGTGTCCTAGTGATGTTTCTTCTTCAGCATATCCTAAAAAAATAACCCCAAAAGGTGGAAAGGAAGGCAATGAGTGTCCTACTGAGGTTTCTTCTTCAGCATCTCCTAAAACATACCCAGACAAAATGGAAAGGAAGGCAATGAGTGTCCTATTGGGGATTCTTCTTCTGCATCTCCTGAAAAATAACCCAAAAAAAATGGAAAGGAAGGCAATGAGTGTCCTATTGAGAATTTTTCTTCAGCATCTGCTAAAAAAAAAAACAAAACCAAACAAAATGGAAAGGAAGGCAATGAGTGTCCTGTTGAGAATTTTTCTTCAGCATCTGCTAAAAAAAAAAAAAAAACAAACAAAATGGAAAGGAAGGCAATGAGTGCCCTACTCAGCTTTCTTCTTCAGCATCTCCTGAAAAATACCCCAAAAAATGGAAAGGAAGGCAATGAGTGCCTTACTCAGCTTTCTTCTTCAGCATCTCCTGAAAAATACCCCAAAAAATGGAAAGGAAGGCAATGAGTGTCCTACTGATGTTTCTTCTTCAGTATCTGCTAAAAAATACCCAGACAAAATGGAAAGGAAGGCAATGAGTGTCCTACTGAGGTTTTTTCTCCAGCATCTCAAAAAAAAAAAAATAATACCCCAACAAATTAGAAAGGAAGGCAATGACTGTCCTGCTGATGTTTCTTCTTCAGTATCTGCTAAAAAATACCCAGACAAAATGGAAAGGAAGGCAATGAGTGTCCTACTGAGGTTTTTTCTCCAGCATCTCAAAAAAAAAAAAATAATACCCCAACAAATTAGAAAGGAAGGCAATGACTGTCCTGCTGATGTTTCTTCTTCAGTATCTGCTAAAAAATACCCAGACAAAATGGAAAGGAAGGCAATGAGTGTCCTACTGAGGTTTTTTCTCCAGCATCTCAAAAAAAAAAAAATAATACCCCAACAAATTAGAAAGGAAGGCAATGACTGTCCTGCTGATGTTTCTTCTTCAGTATCTGCTAAAAAATACCCAGACAAAATGGAAAGGAAGGCAATGAGTGTCCTACTGAGGTTTTTTCTCCAGCATCTCAAAAAAAAAAAAATAATACCCCAACAAATTAGAAAGGAAGGCAATGACTGTCCTGCTGATGTTTCTTCTTCAGTATCTGCTAAAAAATACCCAGACAAAATGGAAAGGAAGGCAATGAGTGTCCTACTGAGGTTTTTTCTCCAGCATCTCAAAAAAAAAAAAATAATACCCCAACAAATTAGAAAGGAAGGCAATGACTGTCCTGCTGATGTTTCTTCTTCAGTATCTGCTAAAAAATACCCAGACAAAATGGAAAGGAAGGCAATGAGTGTCCTACTGAGGTTTTTTCTCCAGCATCTCAAAAAAAAAAAAATAATACCCCAACAAATTAGAAAGGAAGGCAATGACTGTCCTGCTGATGTTTCTTCTTCAGTATCTGCTAAAAAATACCCAGACAAAATGGAAAGGAAGGCAATGAGTGTCCTACTGAGGTTTTTTCTCCAGCATCTCAAAAAAAAAAAAATAATACCCCAACAAATTAGAAAGGAAGGCAATGACTGTCCTGCTGATGTTTCTTCTTCAGTATCTGCTAAAAAATACCCAGACAAAATGGAAAGGAAGGCAATGAGTGTCCTACTGAGGTTTTTTCTCCAGCATCTCAAAAAAAAAAAAATAATACCCCAACAAATTAGAAAGGAAGGCAATGACTGTCCTGCTGATGTTTCTTCTTCAGTATCTGCTAAAAAATACCCAGACAAAATGGAAAGGAAGGCAATGAGTGTCCTACTGAGGTTTTTTCTCCAGCATCTCAAAAAAAAAAAAATAATACCCCAACAAATTAGAAAGGAAGGCAATGACTGTCCTGCTGATGTTTCTTCTTCAGTATCTGCTAAAAAATACCCAGACAAAATGGAAAGGAAGGCAATGAGTGTCCTACTGAGGTTTTTTCTCCAGCATCTCAAAAAAAAAAAAATAATACCCCAACAAATTAGAAAGGAAGGCAATGACTGTCCTGCTGATGTTTCTTCTTCAGTATCTGCTAAAAAATACCCAGACAAAATGGAAAGGAAGGCAATGAGTGTCCTACTGAGGTTTTTTCTCCAGCATCTCAAAAAAAAAAAAATAATACCCCAACAAATTAGAAAGGAAGGCAATGACTGTCCTGCTGATGTTTCTTCTTCAGTATCTGCTAAAAAATACCCAGACAAAATGGAAAGGAAGGCAATGAGTGTCCTACTGAGGTTTTTTCTCCAGCATCTCAAAAAAAAAAAAATAATACCCCAACAAATTAGAAAGGAAGGCAATGACTGTCCTGCTGATGTTTCTTCTTCAGTATCTGCTAAAAAATACCCAGACAAAATGGAAAGGAAGGCAATGAGTGTCCTGTTGAGAATTTTTCTTCAGCATCTGCTAAAAAAAAAAAAACCAAACAAAATGGAAAGGAAGGCAATGAGTGTCCTACTGAGGTTTCTTCTCCAGCATCTCAAAAAAAAAAAAATAATACCCCAACAAATTAGAAAGGAAGGCAATGACTGTCCTGCTGATGTTTCTTCTTCAGTATCTGCTAAAAAATACCCCAAACAAAATGCAAAGGCTCTGCAGTGAGGTTATTTAAGGGTTGTGCTGCTCCATTAAAAGCAGAACCAGCTCCATTTAAGTGTAAAAAAACCTTTAAATAGGGAAATAATCCTTCAGCCAAGAAGGAAGTTTCTTTTTTTTTCCCCCCCATTCGTTTGCTTCCATTAATGATTCCTTTAAAAGCAGCAGCCAACTCTCCTTAATTCCCTGTAATTTGCCTTTTCTAACAGTAACTTCTATTTTTTTGTTGAGGATATGCTGAAGAAGATATTTTCATCCCGGTGCTTTGAGGGGGAGTAAAAAAGAAATAAGTGGGAAAAAGAGATAATTTCAAGCAAGTAAGAGGATAAAAGTGTGCACAGAGGGAGGATGCATTAGGGGAGAGACATCCTCTATGTGTGCTCACTGAATACAGCCTCGCTGAACATCCCAGCTCAAAACTGGAATCCCAGGTTGAATTGTGCCTGCATTTTCATAGAATCACAGAGCCACAGTGTCAGGGGCTGGGAGGGACCTCCACAGCTCCTCCAGTCCAAGCCCCCTGCCAGAGCAGCATCACCTACAGCAGATCACAAAGGAACACATCCAGGCAGCTCTGCAACCTCTTCAGTAAGACAACTTCTGTGCTCAGGATGATTGGAGATCGATCCTCATAGAACCACAGAGTGTCAGGAGCTGGAAGAGACCTCCAGAATTCATCCAGACCAAGCCCCCTTCCAGAGCAGCATCACCTACAGCAGATCACACAGGAACACATCCAGGCAGCTCTGCAATAGCTCCAGAGAGGGAGACTCCACAACCACTCTGGGCAGCCTGGGACAGGCTTCTGACACCCTCACAGGGAAAAAAAAAAAAAATCCTCCTCATGGAATCACAGAATCACAGAACCACAGAGTGTCAGGGGTTGGAAGGGACCTCCAAAACTCATTCAGTCCAATCTCCCTGCCAGAGCAGCAGCACCTACAGCAGATCACATAGAATAGAATAGAATAGAATAGAATAGAATAGAATAGAATAGAATAGAATAGAATAGAATAGAATAGAATAGAATAGAATAGAATAGAATAGAATAGAATAGAATAGAATAGAATAGAATAGAATAGAATAGAATAGAATAGAATCAAATCAGCCAGGTTGGAAGAGAGCTCCAAGCTCATCCAGCCAAACCTATCCCCCAGCCTTCTCCAATGGCACTAAGTTCCCCATCCAGGCTTTGAGATGGATCCCAACTACTCCACCAGCTCTAGTCAGCCCTGACCTCAGTGTACCAACCTCCAAGGTAAATTAACTCATCTAAACCAACATTTTCAGCCCATCAGTTGATGGACAAAGAACTCTGCACCTTTGGGTCTGGCTTCTTCCCTGATCTCTGAGCTTTTCCTTTCCCTACCCCAGCCCAACCCTGCCAGCTCCTCCAGCTGCCTTTCCCCAGCACCCACTGCCTGCAGCTGCCTTCTCCCCCAGCCCCAGGGCAGCTCTCCTCTGAGGAATCCCCTGCCAGTGGATGCTCTTTACTAAACAGGCTCCAATTGCAATTAGATTAAACACAGCAGAGTTTATCTGACACAGGGAGTGGGGAAATGGAGAGAAAATCAAAGCAACTAAATGTAAGCCAAATAAATCCTAACTGCTGCCTCGGCAGCCCCAGCTAGTTAGGAGTAAGCCTCATAATTGCAAGGTATTGATTGAGTAGGACCAACAATCCTCTGTCTCCTTGATGTTTCTCTGGCTAATGTTTGAGCCTGGCAGCTCAGAAGCACTTTCAACCTCCTCTGACAGGGGGGTTTGGATTGGATGGGTTCTCTGGGTCCCTTCCAACACCTGACAAAATGTGAGCCTGTGAAGAGAGCTCAGCAAGGTGCTTCCCTCCCTCTGATGGCTGTTCCATCCTGCTTTTCTCTTCTTATTTCATACTCCTGGTCCCTTCCAACCTGTGACAACCTGTGAGCCTCTGAAGAGAGCTGAGCAAGGTGCTGCCCTCCCTCTGATGGCTGTTCCATCCTGCTTTTCCCTCCTGGTTTCATATTCCTGGTCCCTTCCCACCCCTGACATCCTGTGAGCCTCTGAAGACAGCTCAGCAAGGTGCTGCCCTCCCTCTGATGGTTGTTCCATCCTGCTTTTCCCTTCTTATTTCATACTCCTGGTCCCTTCCAACCTGTGACAACCTGTGAGCCTCTGAAGAGAGCTGAGCAAGGTGCTGCCCTCCCTCTGATGGCTGTTCCATCCTGCTTTTCCCTCCTGGTTTCATATTCCTGGTCCCTTCCCACCCCTGACATCCTGTGAGCCTCTGAAGACAGCTCAGCAAGGTGCTGCNGAAGATGAGGCTGCAGTGTGAGTGCAGCCCAGACAGCAACTGTGTGCTGGGCTGCAGCAAGAGCAGCTGTGGGCAGCAGGGCAAGGGAGGGGATTGTGCCCCTTGGCTCTGCTCTCCTCACACCCCACCTGCAGCACTGTCTGCAGCTCTGCAGCCCCCAGCACAAGCAGCACATGCAAGTGGTGGAGCCAGTGCAGAGGAGGCCACCAAGATGCAGCTGAGAGGGCTGCAGCAGCTCTGCTCTGAGCACAGGCACAGAGAGTTGGGGCTCTGCAGCCTGCAGAGGAGAAGGCTGCCAGGAGAGCTTGGAGTGGCCTTGCAGGATCTGCAGGGGGCTGCAGGAGGGCTGGGGAGGGACTATTGACAAGGGCTGGGGATGAGAGGAGGAGGAGGAGGAGGAATGGGTTTGAAGTGTGAGAGGGGAGCTTGAAAGTGGATGTTAGGAGGAAGTTGTTTGGGGTGAGGGTGGTGAGACACTGGCACAGGTTTCCCAGGGAGGTTGTGGAGCACAGAAGCACACAATGGGATTTGTGCTCCCATTTTATGCTTCTGTGCTCCACAACCTCCCTGGAGGTGTTCAGGACCAGGTTGGATGAGGCCTTGAGTGACCTGTTCCAGTGGGAGGTGTCCCTGCCTGTGGCACAGGGGGGTTGGAACTGGCTGAGTTTTGAACTCCCTTCCAACCTAAACCATTCTGTGATTCTGTGACTCACAGTATCACAGAATTTACATTCAAGCCACTGCACTGTAAGCCATAAAATTAATACATCAGTCAATATTTTAACACCTCTCCAGACACTCACATGTTAATACATGAGACATTGCTGCTGCTTGAGTAATTGAGCAGCTGATATCAATCTCTGAGTTCATGTACAGTTCAGAGCAGCACAGAGGTAATTCCTGATTCAAAGTGACATCTCCCCTCCCCAGGGCTCCAGCAGGTGTACCTGCTGCTCAGGGGGTGAGAGAGTGACAGCACAGCTCAGAACAGCAAAGCACAGGCAAAAAAAATATCTTGAGGACACTTCAGATTTTTTCTGAGCCTGACTTCATATTGCACAGACTTATAGAACCACAGAATGTGAGGGGCTGGAAGGGACCTCCAAAGCTTATCCAGTCCAAGCCCCCTGCTAAAGCAGCATCACCTACAGCAGATCACACAGGAACACATCCAGGCAGCTCTGCAATAGCTCCAGAGAGGGAGACTCCACAACCCCCCTGGGCAACCTGGGACAGGCTTCTGACACCCTCACAGGGAAAAAATTCCTCCTCATGTTCCCATGGAGCTTCCTCTGCCTCAGCTGCCACCCATTGGCCCTTGTGCTGTCCCTGGGCATCACCCAGCAGAGCCTGGCTCCAGCCTCCTGCCACTCACCTGCACATCTTTAGAAGCATTGCTGAGGTCCCCCCTCAGGCTCCTCCTCTCCCAGCAGCTCAGCCCCAGCTCCCTCAGGCTCTCCTCCTAGCAGAGCTCCTCCCTTCCCTTAGCACCTTTTTGGCTCTGTGCTGAACTCTCTTCAGCAGCTCCCTGTCCCTCTTGAACTGGGAGGCCCAGAACTGGACACAGTGCTCCAGATGTGGCCTCAGCAGGGCAGAGCAGAGGGGCAGGAGAACCTTTCTCGACCTCCTACCCACAGCCCTTCTCATCCACCCCAAAATGGCATTGCCCCTCCTGGCCACCACAGCACATCACCTCCTAACGATGGTTCCACTGTCTTTAGCATTGCTGTGGCTCTGTGCTGGACTCTCTTAAGCTGTTCAATGTCCTTCTTGAACTGGGAATAGAAAGAGATGTCTGTTCTCAACTGCTGGCTGAGTTCAAACCAGGACACCAGCCTGTTAGTGTTGGCTGCTTTGCAGGTGAATAAACATGCCTTGGATCCCTTTAAGGCCAGGCTGGCAGAGGCTGTGAGCAGCCTGCTCTAGGGTAGGGTGTCCCTGGGCATGGCAGGGGGGTTGGGACTGGCTGATCCTTGTGCTGCCTTCCAACCCTGACTGATTCTATCATTCTATGATTCCATAATTCTGTGATTCTATGCTTCTATAATTCTATGCTTCTATAATTCTATGATTCTATGCTTCTATAATTCTATGATTCTATGCTTCTATACTTCTTTGATTATGTGATTCTACAATTTTAGGATTCTATGCTTCCATGATTCTATAATAATCACAGAGCCACAGAACGACAGAGCCATAGAATCACAGAACAACAGAACTAAAGAACCACAGAACCAAAGAACCACAGAACCATAGAGCCACAGAGCCACAGAAAACACAGAACCATAGAGCCACAGAATCACAGAGCCACAGAAGGACGGAATGAAGCACGTTGGAAAAGAGCTCTGAGATCACCCAGTCCAACCTATCCCCTAACACCTTCTCAACCCATGGCACCAAGTGCCTCATGCAGCCTCCTCTCAAACACCTCCAGAGATGGGGAATCCATATTCATAGGATCAGCCATGTTGGAAGAGAGTTCCAAGATCATCCACCCGAACCTCTCCACCAGCCCTATCCAATCAACCAGCCCATGGCACTCAGTG
>VWZI01023695.1:15880-31680 GCA_013396835.1 Psilopogon haemacephalus | reverse complement strand
AAAAAAAAAAACCACAAACAAACAAACAAACACCACCCCAAAACCAAAAAAAAAACCCCAAAAGACAAGAAAAAGTCAGTCTAGGATTTGACTGCAGATGTTTCATGTGAGATTGTGGAGTCTCCTTCTCTGGAGGTTTTCAAGGGCTGTCTGGGTGTGTTCCTCTGGGACCTGTGCTCCCTTCCAACCTAGACCATTCTATGATGTGTTCCTGTGTGATTTGAACTAGATTGTCTGGTCCTGCTCTGGCGGGGGGGGGGGTGGATTTGATGATCTCCTTAGGTCCCTTCCAACCCCTAACATCCTGTGAGCTCAGGTGTTCCTACCTATGGCACAGGAGGGTTGGAACTGGCTGAGCTTTGAGTTCCCTTCCAACCTCAACCATTCTATGATGTGTTCCTGTGTGACCTGAGCTAGATTGTCTGGTCCTGCTCTGGCGGGGGGGGGGGTGGATTTGATGATCTCCTTAGGTCCCTTCCAACCCCTAACATCCTGTGAGCTCAGGTGTCCCTGCCTATGGCACAAGGTGGGGTTGGAACTGGCTGAGCTTCGAGCTCCCTTCCAACCTCAACCATTCTATGATGTGTTCCTGTGTGACCTGAGCTGGATTGTGTGGTCCTGCTCTGGCAAGAGGGTTGGACTCAATGAGCTCCTTAAGTGCCTTCCAACCCCTAACATCCTGTGAGCTCAGGTGTCCCTGCCTATGGCACAAGGTGGGGTTGGAACTGGCTGAGCTTCGAGCTCCCTTCCAACCTCAACCATTCTATGATGTGTTCCTGTGTGACCTGAGCTAGATTGTCTGGTCCTGCTCTGGCAGGAGTGGGTTAGATTTAATGATTTCCTTAAGTCCCTTGATCCTGTGAGCTCAGGTATCCCTGCCTATGGCACAGGGGAGGGTTGGAACTGGCTGAGCTTTGAGTTCCCTTCCAACCTCAACCATTCTATGATGTGTTCCTGTGTGACCTGAGCTAGATTGTCTGGTCCTGCTCTGGCAGGAGTGGGTTAGATTTAATGATTTCCTTAAGTCCCTTGATCCTGTGAGCTCAGGTATCCCTGCCTATGGCACAGGGGAGGGTTGGAACTGGCTGAGCTTTGAGCTCCCTTCCAACCTAACCCTTTGGATGATTCCTTACTGCACCAAGGGCTCATGTGGCACACACCTGCAAGCCATGAGCTCGATCCTGATGCATCATAATAAAAGCACTGCTGTAAATGGGGATTGGCATTTTTTTTTTTACCTACCTTCTTTCTTACCTGGGCAGATGGGGAGGCTGCTCAGGGCTGAAACAAGCTTAAAAACCAGAAACACAAATTAGGGTGTAAGGCAGGATGGAACTCAGCCAAGAAGGCCAATGGCAGCTGAGGTGTATTAGGAGGAGTGGGGCTGCTGGGAGGTTGAGAGAGATTCTCCTCCTCCCCTACTCTGCCCTGCTGAGGCTGCAGCTGGAATATTGTGGCCAGTTCTGGACTCCCTCAGTTCAAGGACAGGGAACTGTTTGGAAGAGTCGAGCTCAGTCACAAAGGTGGTGAAGGGAGTGGAAGAGCTCCCTTATGAGGAGAGCCTGAGGGAGCTGGGGCTGTGCTGCTGGGAGAGGAGGAGCCTGAGGGGGGTGGGAACCAGAAGAACGTTTATAAATATGTATATAACGTTTATAAAGATGAATATATAATGTTTGCAAAGAGGAATAGAGAATAGAATGTTTATAAAGATGTGCAGGTAAGTGCCAAGAGGCTGGAGCCAGGTGAGAGGCTGAGGGAGCTGGGGGTGGTCTGCTGCCTGGAGGAGCCTGAGGTGGTACCTCAGGAATGGTTATAAAGGTCAGTGCCAAGAGGCTGGAGCCAGGTGAGAGGCTGAGGGAGCTGGGGAGGGGTCTGCTGCCTGGAGGACCCTGAGAGGGGATACCTCAGGAATGTTCATAAAGATGTGCAGGTGAGTGGCAGGAGGCTGGAGCCAGGCTCTGCTGGGTGATGCCCAGGGACAGCACAAGGGGCAATGGGTGGGAATTGAGGCATAGGAAGCTCCATGGAAACAGGAGGGAGCTGGGGCTGTTCAGTCTGGAGAGGAGAAGGCTCCCAAGAGACCTTATTGTGGTCTTTCAGTATCTTAAGAGGGGGCTACAAGAAAGCTGGGGAGGGACTTTTTAGGTTATCAGGTAGTGACAGGAATGGAACAAAGCTAGAAATGGGGAGATTGAGACTGGATGTTAGGAAGAAGTTCTTCAGCATGAGGGTGGTGAGAGCCTGGAATGGGTTGCCCAGGGTGGTGGGGGAAGCCTCATCCCTGGAGATGTTTAAGACCAGGCTGGCAGAGGCTGTGGGCAGCCTGATCTAGGGTAGGGTGTCCCCGCCCATGGCACAGGGTGGGGCTGGAACTGGCTGATCCTTGTGGTCCCTTCCAACCCTGACTGATTCTACGAGGGAAATGTCTTCCCTGTGAGAGTGACAGAACCCTGGAACAGGCTGCCCAGAGGGGTTGTGGAGTCTCCTGCTCTAGAGATATACAAAACCTATCTGGACCTGTTCGTGTGTGACCTGCTGTAGGTGATCCTGCTCTGACAGGGCAGGGGTTGGACTGGATGAACTTTGGAGGTCCCTTCCAACCTCTGCCATTCTATGACATGAAGTGTTAAGTACTTGCTGAAGGGACACCTTGTTGGAAGCCTGGTGATACATCTGTGCCAGGAGGAAAAAAAAACAAAACCAAGAGTAATTTGGGCTTGTGAAAGTGGCACTGCTTTTAAGACAGACCTGGGGAAACACTCACTGGCAGCTCTCTACCATTGCTGGTTGTTAGTTTTTACTGAGTTCGGTGTGGAATTGAACTGGAGTGCTGGTAGATGAGAAGCTGAAGATGAGGCAGCAGTGTGCACTTGCAGGGCAGAAAGGCAAGCAGAGGCTGGGCTGCAGCAGGAGCAGTGTGGGCAGCAGGGCCAGGGAGGTGATTCTGCCCCTCTGCTGTGCTCTGCTGAGAGCCCACCTGGAGTAGTGCATCCAGTGCTGGAGCCCCTGGGATAAGAGGGATGTGGAGATGCTGGAGGTGTGCAGAGAAGGGCCCCGAGGATGCTGAGAGGGCTGCAGCAGCTCTGCTGTGAGCACAGCCTGAAAGAGTTGGGGCTGTGCAGGCTGGAGCAGAGGAGGAGGCTCCCAGGGGACCTTCTGGTGGCCTTCCAGGATCTGCAGGGGACCTAGAGAAAAGCTGGGGAGGGATTTTTTAGGCTATGAGGGAGTGGGGACTCCCACTGGGGGGCATGGAGCAAAGCAGATTCAGATTGGAGGTGAGGAGGAAGTTGTTGAGCATGAGAGTGGTGAGAGGCTGGAATGGGTTGCCCCTGCAGGGAGGTGTTTGGGGCCAGATCCCTGGAGGTGTTTTTGGCCAGGCTGGCAGAGGCTGTGGGCAGCCTGCTCTAGGGTAGGGTGTCCCTGGGCATGGCAGGGGGGTTGGAACTGGCTGATCCTTGTGGTCCCTTCCAACCCTGACTGATTCTAGGATTCTAATGTTCCATGCACAGTACAAGAGATGCACACTACAGAGGGCAGCCACTGGGAGCCTTCAGTGAGTCTGTGCTAGGTAAAACAAAAAGCACACATTAGCTGGGGCATGATTTGGGCTAAGTGCAACCAGTTGTTAAAAGACAGCTTAAGCCAAGGTTTCTGAGGATTTGTTTTTTTTTTTTTTCCCCTCCCTTTAAGTTGTTTGTGCAACCTTTAAAGGACCAGTAAAGAGCTCAAGCTAAGACTTTGACTTGGGTACAAACAAGCTGGATGGGGTGCAGGAGATTCCCCATAGCAGGCACTCCCCTACCCCACCCACCTGGCTGATGCTCCACACTGGCCTTGGCCTTTAGTGTTGCTGATGAGCACGATGGAAGAAACTTGAAGCCCCCCATGCTGAGCTTTAGTGGGGGGGGTGTCTGTGTGTGTGTGGCTGCCACTTCCACACCTAAGCAGGGTGGCTCAGGCTTCAGGTGCTTCAAACTGTTAGCCACTGAAAGGCATTTCTTCGGCACAGCTGCTGTCACCAAGGGCTGTGAAGCTGCTTAAATGGCACTGGCAGAGGGGAGATTGAAACTGGATGTTAGGAGGAAGTTGTTTGCAGTGAGGGTGGTGAGACACAGGCACAGGTTGCCCAGGGAGGCTGTGGCTGCTCCCTCCCTGGAGGTGTTCAGGGCCAGGTTGGATGAGGCCTTGAGTGACCTGTTCTAGTGTGAGGTGTCCCTGCCTATGGCACAGTCTCTGCCTATGGAACTGGCTGAGCTTTGAGCTCCCTTCCAACCTAAACCAGTCTATGATTCTAAGTTAGAGTTCCAAATCTGGCTGCTCTCCCCACGTGTTTGCTGGAGAGCAGGTGGTGAAATAGCAGCAGCAGGAAGGCAAGATGCTGGCTGGTGAGGAACGCAGAGGCCAAGAGGAAGAAAGAGGAAGTTCATCCCCCCCCTTTTTAAGGGGGCTCAGCAAGAAGTAGGAGGGGGCTAAACACAACACCTAGAGGCTACCTTCAAGGAGGAGTCAGGATCCAATTCCAGGTAAGCCTCTCCAGGAGGGCTTAACCCTTTACACAAAGTAATGCTTTTCAGTGGCTAACATTTTGAAGCACTTGAAGCCTAAGCCACTCTGCAGTGGAAGTTCCAAGGCTCAGCATGGGGGGGGCTTCAAGTTTCTTCCAGTGTGCTCATCAGCAACGCTAAAACAGCCAAGGGTTGCTGCTCAGCAGAAAGCATCACCTCTGGAAGGTGAATGCTCGACCTCATCAGCACTCCAGCTGCTTCTGTTCCACCTGGGCAAGGTTTATAATAAAGGAAGAAAGCAGCAAACTTCATAACCAATCAATCTGAGGTGAAGACTCCAGCACTGCAGGTTCTCAGATGCTTTACTACTCAGTGCTTCTAGAGCTTGGAAAAGAAACCACTTTGCTGTCTGCCTCCACGACTTCACTTTGCATCCTTGGCTCAGCAGCTGGATTTCAATACTAATAAATAGCTACACAGTGGGGGGGAAAAAAAAAAAAAGTAATTATTTAATCAGAAAGTAGGTTTTTATTGTACTTTATTAAAAAATGAGCGGGACTTCTTGTAGCATCTGCACCTAACACCTACTTGATGTACATGAAGGAGCAGACAAAGACTCTGCTGTCACGTTTTATCAGCCTCCAGCCTGCCCTTCAACTGTCTTGGTCATGAAAGCCACTGCCACCCCTTGCAAATTTAACACTGATACCTCTTCACCACCTCTGCCACACCATCAACTCCAACGTAAGCAGCACCACGGAGCAGACAGTTGAGCTCCTGTGCCTCTCTCAGAGATGTAAAAGCCATTCCAAAGGCAAACAAACAGCACCAAAACCACTTTCACTCTGCTGATGCTGCACCAGCCTCCATCCACCTCTATTTTCCTTCTAGGAAAAGGGGAAAAAAAACCACAAACCAAAACAAAAAAGACAAAAAACAAAACCCAAAGACACAAATCAAAACCTAAAGACACAAATCCTCCTGTGCCTCTCTCCAAGAGGTAAAAAAGCATTACAAAAGCAAACAAACAGCATCAAAACCACTTTCACTCTGCTGATGCTGCACCAGCCTTCATCCATCTCTATTTTCCTTCTAGGAAAAGGGAAAAAAAAAAAACCAAAACCCCCAAAAAAGATAAAAAAAGCAAAACCCAAAGACACAAATCCTAGAAGGAAAAGGGAAAAAAAAACCCAAACCAAAACAAAAGAAGACAAAAAACAAAACCCAAAGACACAAATCCTCCTGTGCCTCTCTCCAAGATGTAAAAAGCATTCCAAAGGCAAACAAACAGCACCAAAACCACTTTCACTCTGCTGATGCTGCACCAGCCTCCATCCACCTCTATTTTCCTTCTAGGAAAAGGGGAAAAAAACATCCAAACCAAAACAAAAAAGACAAAAAACAAAACCCAAAGACAAATCCTCCTGTGCCTCTCTGAATATAATCTGAATTTTCACATGCTAGCTTCTTAAATATCTTCTTCTTGTGCCTGTGATCTAACAAGTCTGCAGGTTTAGGTTATCTACACAGGTACCAAAGAGACCAAGGTCAATAAATTAATGCTCAAAACACTTCACTGTAAGCACAGAAATATTTACAGACTGCAATAAATTAACACTTGTGCGACATTAAATTAAGCATCTCAAAAGGCATCACCGAGGATGAACAATTCTCAGCTTCTGTACCAAGAGCTCTGCTGAATCCTCTGCTGCTGCAGCTGCCCCCAAGGCTGGAAATGTGCTTAGAGGCTTGGAAAGCTCAGGGGGGTGACCACCAGGGTGGTCACCACTCACCCTGCACATCCCCAGCACGGAGGCAGACTCAAGAGATTTCAACCTTTTGGCTTAAGGACCCATCCTGACCTGGGGTTGGGTCCTTACTCAAACCTCTGGATTGCTCTTGCCTGCCAGCATCTCTTACAGGGCCTGGAAGAGACACCAATACTCATCAATCCCTTCACTTTAAGACATGCTGAGGTGGGGAGAAGGTTAAACCAAACCAAAGCCTACACTGGAAGTTACCAAGAACTGTGTTAAGTCAGGAAATAGAATTCCAAGCGAGGGTTCCCTCTTGACACAGCAGTTTGGCCAGAGATGCAGCAACCAGAATTAGCCATTTCCTCAGCACTGTGTGGAGGATATCTCCAGGACTATTCTCCACAGCAGAAAATGTGCCAGGCTGGTATGATTTTGGATCACAAAAGCAAAAAACTCCACTCTGCAGTGCACTCTCAGTGTGGCAGGGCAGGGCACTGCCCCACCGGAGGTTTAAATGAGGTGCGAACTGTGGCAGGGCACACCCCAGTCCACTGCCCTACCAGAGGTGTGAATGGGGCAGGAAACGGTCTTCCTCCCTCCCCACCTCTGTCACCAGAGGCTTAGTACAATAGGTGTCAAGTGCCTTCTCCCACCCTCTGTGGGCTTGAACAGGGAGGCAACAAATCACCTCAGACAGATTGCAGCAGGACTTGCACGGACCTGCAATGGGACCTGCATGGACCTGAACACGGACCTGGAGACACGAACCTCACAGGGACTTTGAGACAATCTCCCATTTGTAAGTAGGGCAAAGCTGTTTTATGCCCAAACCTTTCCATTTTTCTTGATTTTTCCTGAATTACAAGAAAAGGCATCCTCGTGAAGACTTTTTCCTGACCGAATTAGAACCCAAACTTAAACTAATCTACACACAGCTTGTGGGCAGGGCTTTTGGAAATTATAAAAGCTACATAACTTATCATTTCAGCCTCTTCAATCGCCCCCAATCAATACACTTGTGCCAAAGCAGAAGGTGTTACTGGGAGATTGAATTGGCTGTGGAGCCAAATCCCAAAGCTGTGTTGTCTGGGAGCAGCAGGGATCATTGCTCTGGCTGCACCTTGCCTTTTGGGGAGCTGTTTTTAAATACAGAGGCCACTTCAGAGGGCTGACTGGAAGGGAATGCCAAGAGTGGGGGTGGTACAACCTGTCCCAGTAGGTAAGAAGAGCTGCTCTGTGAGAGCCCCAGTTACACAGCCATCAGTGAAATAAAGCAGCAAACTGGAAGAGCATTCAGAAAGAGGAGACAAACTAACAGACAAAGCTTCCTAAGCACAGTCCCTGGGTTAGCAGTGCTGCTCCTGGACACCTCTACAAAGCTCTCCCTCAGCTACAGACTGCAATATACAACCACTTGTGTGGTTCTGATCTGCAGGTACCATGGAAGAGCTTCTGCCAGCTTCACTGCACTTTGAAGTTTATCAAAACAAAACAAACCAACCAGGAAAAATAGATCAGCAGCAGTGTGAATTAAGGCAGGCAGCCACCTAGCAGAGGCATCTCTACTGGATGAGGCACTTGGTGCCATGGTTTGGTTAATTAGAAGGTGTTAAAGTGATAGATTGGACTCCCAAAGTCTTTTCCAACCTGCTTAATTCTGTGATTCTGAAAAAAAAGGTTAAATATATGCCCAGAGGACTTCTCTACCTCGGGCTCAAGGATCACCAAGTGGACTTCTACTGAGAAAAGAACTTCAGGACCTTCCAGCTACCTGCTGCCACTTTCCAAACAGCAAAGTCTGCAAGGGAGAATTTGAAGAGACATCCCAAAACTGTCACTTAGATCTTGTTCAGTTGAAATGAGCTATGGCTGAGCTCAGGCTTTGTAGTGATTTTCCAGATTAGCTCAAACAGGACTAATTCTGCTAAGTCAGATTTCCCCTACAAAGGCAATTCCTTGCAGGCCAAGTGACAACCAAGGCTTTACAAATCTTTCCTCTGCAGCTCTGGGCAATTCTCTTCAGGCCAAGTGACAACCAAGGCTTTACAAAGCCTCTCCTCTACTGCTCAATTAACAACCAAGGCTTTACAAATCTCTCCTCTGCAGCTCTGGGCAATTCTTTGCAGGCCAAGTGACAACCAAGGCTTTACAAAGTCTCTTCTCTACAGCTCTAGGTTCTTCTTCTAGGTACTGCTGTGTCTTCCAGATGTCTGAAGTCCTGTTTTTCAGACACTTTTTGTACCATAAAAACTTATTTGAGCTCTGACAAGAAGGTAGTTATCAGCAATCAAAGCCTTTGCATTAGCACAGAGGAATCAACAGTTTGATCACAGAACCAGAAAATCCTTGGGGTTAGAAAAAGCCAGAACCTTCAAAGGTCATCTGGCTTCATCTGTGCTGCTGCTGCACTGGTGGAGTCACAAAGAAGCTGTTTAACCTTGGCCTGCAGGAGATAACAGCACAATACCTGCTTTTAGGCCACCTCTCCCTTCTTGGCACTCCCTCCACTACTTATTTGCCCTTCTCTATGGGGCAGATGATCAAGCTGCAAAATTCCACAGCTGCTGAAAACAATCTCTTCCTCGTGTAGCTGCTTTTCCCAAGGAACAAATGCAACTCACTGGTACAGAAACTCTACAAAGAGCAGCTCAGCTGAGCCCTCTCATTGCATCCTTACAAAAACATCCTCAGGCTACCTATGCTGAACACAGCACACAACTGAGTTGCAGACCTTCAGGACAGCACAGCACTTTAGGAGTTAGCAGACTCCTTGAGCAAGGAACTGACAAGTTCCACAAAGCTTTGGACACAGCAGAGTAAAGGAGACAAGAGCTGATAGCAGCACAGGACAGTGAGAACAACCTTGAGTTAGCCAAACAACTTGCCAGAGAGTTTCAGAGTTGTTGTGATACAGCCGGAGAAGCTGGAAGCACTGCTGGAGTTAAAGAGTGTCCATGGGAACTACAACTACACAGCTTAGCTCTTCCAGCAGATGGAAGTGGACTTGTGTCTTACTGCTTTTATCCAACTGAATGCAGGGAGGAAGCTGCATGCCCTAACTGCTGCCATCAAAACCAGGTGCAGGAGAAGAGGAAGGTTGTGCCCTAATATTGCCTGACTTGACATCACACAGCTTCTCCTTCAGATCTCTTGCCTGTTCCAAGTCTCATCTCACGCTGTTAAAATCAGCATCTGCAGAGTGCAGACTTCCAGACCCACACAGCATTCAGAAGTCAGTTCTGCTCAGGGGACTGAACTTGCATCAAGGACTTCTCAGGACACACACAGCCCCAAAGCTGACAAATCACACTCTAAAAATGAAGGTGACACACAGCACCCAAATATGAAATCATTTCCCATCACACTTGCTGCCAAGATCTCCCTTGGAATTTGGTTACTTGCAGGACCTGAAAGGACTTCCCAGGACACATGCACAGCCACAAAGGTGGCAATGCACACTCTAAAAATGAAGGTGACACACAGCACCTTTCCCTGTTTCCCAAACATTGAATGATTTCCCATCACACTTCCTGGCAAAGTCTCCCTTGGAATTTGGTTACTTGCAGGAACTGAAAGGACTTCCCAGGACACACAGAACCCCAAAGCTGGCAATGCACACTCTAAAAATGAAGGTGACACACAGCACCTTTCCCTGTTTCCCAAACATTGAATGATTTCCCATCACACTTTCTGTGAAGATCTCCCTTGGAATTTGGTTGCTTGCAGGAACTGAAGCTTTGGGAAGGAGGGAGACAAGATTCTGTTTGTTTGCTTTATTGACTTATTCAGAGCCTTCTGTCTTCACCAAACCCAATGAGACTGGAACATGAATGATTTTCTCCCATCTTAAGAGGAGGAACTCGCACAAATGAACTCTTCCCACAGGTCTCTCCTCTCCTAACAATTCGCTTTGGGTTTTTAATGCAAGGAAACCAACGTCCCTCACTTGTATGGGACACGACCTACTGGAGAGGCAGGTGGCTTGCAGCAATCTCTTACAACTAACAGCTGGAGAAGGAGCTTTTTTTAAAAGAACCTTCACCTTGACTTCCGTGCAACAGGGCTGACCTCAGTGCCTTCATTTCAGCACCCACACCCCAAAGGGACCCCAAAAATATTAAACCTTCCGGAGTAAAAGCGTACAAAAATAGCTTCTCCTTCTCTTCAGCAGCCCAGGTCCTGGCTGCTTTCCACCCCTAACTAAAATAAGTTAGCACAATCATTTGTATGGGCTGCCTGCAGACGGGGCAGGGCTTGTTCCTCTTCTTCAGCTTCCTGGCACAGGTGAAACAAGACATGAGGTGTCCTGTCCTGCCGTGCACTATGCAGCCGTTCTTAGGCCTGCTCTGGCAGATGACGCAGGGCTCGATGCTGGTGAGGGGCAGGCTGGAGTCGGTGTTTTCCTCTCTCTCCAGCATCTTCTCAGGCTCCTTACAGTCCTCCTGACTGCTACCAAACACGCTGCTCGAGGTGGAGGGCTGGGAATAATACTCACTTTCCTGGGAGTCAGAGACTTGGGAGGCTTTGTCCTTGCTCTCCTCCAGGGCTGCCTCTTTCTCTTCGGCTGGTTTCGCCTTCTTGCCGTCGGGAACATCGAAACCTTCTTGGGCTTCCAGAGGGAAGGAACTTTCTGATTTGCTCTTTTCCAATCTGTCACCCTTCTCCTCTGGGAGCCAGCCCTCACGAAGGGCCCAGCACCTGTGGCAGTGCCGTGGAAGCGGAGGATTCATTGCGCCACATTTGGGACACTTCCAATAATCCTTTAAGGGAAGCAAAAGTTTGGAACAACTTAAGCTAATAAACAGCTACACAGTGGAGATAAAAAAACCCTCATTATTTAATCAAAAAGTGGGTGACCTGGAATGCTTACAAGTGAAGTATTCAGAGGTTATAAATGATTCATAGAATCATAGAATGGTTTAGGTTGGAAGGGAGCTCAAAGCTCAGCCAGTTCCAACCCCCCTGTGCCATAGGCAGGGACATCTCCCACTAGAACAAGTCATAGAAACATAGAATGGTTTAGGTTGGAAGGGAGCTCAAAGCTCAGCCAGTTCCAACTCCCCATGCTATAGGCAAGGAAAGCTGAGCTCACAGGGTCACAGGATGAATGGACTTAAAGAGCTCACCAAGTCCAACCTCCCCCCTGCCAGAGCAGGACCAGACAATCTAGCTCAGGTCACACAGGAACACATCATAGAACAGTTTAGGTTGGAAGGGAGCTCAAAGCTCAGCCAGTTCCAGACCCCCTGTGCCATAGGCAGGGACACCTCCCACTAGAACAGGTTGCTCAAGAACTCATCCGACCTGGCCTTGAACACCTCCAGGGAGGGAACAGCCACAACTCCACTCCTTGGGCAACCTGTTCCACTGTCTCACCACCCTCACTGTGAAAAACTTCCTCCTAACATCCCGTTTAAATCTCCCTTCTGCCACTTTAAACCCATTCCTCCTCGTCCTGTCATTACAAGACCTTGTCAATAGTCTCTCCCCAGACCTTCTGTAGGCCTCCTTCAGATACTGGAAGGCTACTCCTATAAGGTCTCCTGGCAGCCTTCTCCAGGCTGAAAAGCTCCAACTCTCTCAGCCTGTCCTCACAGCAGAGCTGCTGCAGCCCTCTCAGCATCTTGGTGGCCTCCTCTGCACTGGCTCCACCACTTGCATGTGCTGCTTGTGCTGGGGGCTGCAGAGCTGCAGACAGTGCTGCAGGTGGGGTGTGAGGAGAGCAGAGCCAAGGGGCACAATCCCCTCCCTTGCCCTGCTGCCCACAGCTGCTCTTGCTGCAGCCCAGCACACAGTTGCTGTCTGGGCTGCACTCACACTGCAGCCTCATCTTCAGCTTTGCACCACCCCAGACCCCCAGGTCCTGTTCCTCAGGGCTGCTCTCAGCCATTCCCCACCCAGCCTGCAGTTGTGCTTGGGATTGCACCCACCCAGCTGCAGGACCTTACACTTGGCCTTGCTGAATGCCCTGAGGTTGTCCTGGGCACAGCTCTGCAGCCTGTGCAGCTCCCTCTGGATGGATCCCTGCCCTCTAGCAAGTCTCCTGTGCCACACAGCTTGGTGCCAGCTGCACACTTGCTGAGGCTGCACTGATTCCTCTGCCCATGGCACTGACAAAGCTGTTCCACAGCACTGGTGGCAGCTCTGAGTCCTGATGGTGCCACTTGGCACTGGTCTCCAGGTGGACATTGTGCCCTCGGTCACCACTCTACCACCAAAAATAAAAATTACCTTGGTAATTTAAAAGTTCCCTTCAGCCTTTGGTCCCATTTTATAGTTCCAGATTTAAATGAGTTTTGACTTTTAAAAAAGACTGTGTTTTTTTTCTTTTTCTTTTTTTTTTTTTAATAGAAAGTGAAATAAAGACAGGACTAAGCCATTCTATGATTCTATTTACTATTTTACTATTTCCATTACTAGGGGGAATGAAGCAAAGCTGGAGGTGGGGAGATTCAGAGTGGATGTGAGGAGGAAGTTGTTGAGCATGAGGGTGGTGAGAGGCTGGAATGGGTTGCCCCTGCAGGGAGGTGTTTGGGGCCATATCCCTGGAGGTGTTTTTGGCCAGGCTGGCAGAGGCTGTGGGCAGCCTGCTCTAGGGTAGGGTGTCCCTGGACATGGCAGGGGGGTTGGGACTGGCTGATCCTTGTGGTCTCTTCCAACCCTGACTGATTCTATGACTCTGTGTCTTTCAACATATTTTTGTTTGTGGTGCTTGGGGCTATGGTTCAGTGTGCATCTTGCAGAGTAGGGATATGGGTTGGACTTGGTGCTCCTTGAGGAGCTCTGCCAACCTGTGATTGTGACCTGCTGGTGCTCAGAACGGCCAGCAGAGGGCGCTCTGACACCGGAGCAGTGGAGACTGCCGAACCCCTGCCCTCCCTGAACAGAAGACACTGCCTCATTCAACACACACTGTGCTTGAGAGAATAATCCATGCTGCAGGGCCAACAGGCACAGAAAAACACAAACCCAACTGCAATTTACTTACAAGATTCAAGGAACTTTTTGTTTGAGCCCCAAGTGGCTAAGAAGGCAAATGGGATCCTGGGAGGGGAGGCATTAAGAAGTGTGTACCCAGCAGAGCGAGAGAGGTTCTCCTCCCCCTCTACTCTGCCCTGGTGAGACCCCACCTAGAAGAGTGCATCCAGTTTTGGGATCCTCAAGCGACCAGCAAGAGAATGCAGAGACAGTCTCCAGTTGTGCCAAGGGAGGTATAGGCTGGATGTTAGGAGGAAGTTGCTGGCAGAGAGAGTGATTGGCATTGGAATGGGCTGCCCAGGGAGGTGGTGGAGTCCCCATCCCTAGAGGTGTTGAAGCAAAGCCTGGATGGGCACTGAGTGCAATTGGCTAGGGCTGGGTGCTAGGTTGGACTGGATGAGCTTGGAGGTCTCTTCCAACCTGGCCTATTCTATTCTATTCTATTCTATTCTATTCTATTCTATTCTATTCTATTCTATTCTATTCTATTCTATTCTATTCTATTCCATTCTATTCTATTCCATTCTATTCTATTCCATTCCATTCTATTCCATTCCATTCTATTCCATTCCATTCTATTCCATTCCATTCTATTCCATTCCATTCTATTCCATTCCATTCTATTCCATTCCATTCTATTCCATTCCATTCTATTCCATTCCATTCTATTCCATTCCATTCTATTCCATTCCATTCTATTCCATTCCATTCTATTCCATTCCATTCTATTCCATTCCATTCTATTCCATTCCATTCTATTCCATTCCATTCTATTCCATTCCATTCTATTCCATTCCATTCTATTCCATTCCATTCTATTCCATTCCATTCTATTCCATTCCATTCTATTCCATTCCATTCTATTCCATTCCATTCTATTCCATTCCATTCTATTCCATTCCATTCTATTCCATTCCATTCTATTCCATTCCATTCTATTCCATTCCATTCTATTCCATTCCATTCTATTCCATTCCATTCTATTCCATTCCATTCTATTCCATTCCATTCTATTCCATTCCATTCTATTCCATTCCATTCTATTCCATTCCATTCTATTCCATTCCATTCTATTCCATTCCATTCTATTCCATTCCATTCTATTCCATTCCATTCTATTCCATTCCATTCTATTCCATTCCATTCTATTCCATTCCATCCCATTCCATTCCATCCCATTCCATTCCATCCCATTCCATTCCATCCCATTCCATTCCATCCCATTCCATTCCATCCCATTCCATTCCATCCCATTCCATTCCATCCCATTCCATTCCATCCCATTCCATCCCATTCCATTCCATCCCATTCCATCCCATTCTATCTTATCCTATCCCTATTCCATTCTATCCTATTCCTATACCTATCCCATTCCCATCCCTATTCCTATGCCATTCCTATCTCTAGTCCATTCTATCCCTATCCCATTCCTATACCTATACCATTCTATCCCTATCCCAATCCTATCCCATCCCAATCCCTATTCCCATTCTATTCCTACCCCTACTCCCATTCTATTCCTATCCTACCCCTATTCCCATTCTATTCCTTTCCTATCCCCATCCCTATCCCATCCCCATCCCTATCCCATTCCACATGCTGCCATGAAATCTCCAAGCACACAAAGAAATGTCAATTTAGGTGTGAAAAAAAATCCAATCAAATCACTGGTACCAGCAGAATTCATCTCTCCTCCTCCTCCTGCTGTCAGTTCACCCAACCAACAACTTTGGCCAGCCAAGATTTTACTCACAGCTAGAGAGATCTCTGGATCTTCATCAAAGGAGTCAGCATCACTATCTTCATCCTGGTAAATAGTCAGCTGATAGACCTGGTTTAAGCAAAACAGAGGTATTAAGGCAACTGGGTTTTGGCATTCGACTGGAAATCTGCTATCTGGTTAACTTCCTGACAAGGCTTTTATTTCCAGTGTCACAAGAGGCACAGAGATGTTAATTTCTGTCACTCCACAAAACCTGATGACTGGTCTGGGGACAAAGACTTCTGTAAGAGCCAAATGCAGCTAGAAGGAAGTGCTCCTGAGTACAGAGGTGATCCTTCCTCTCTGCCACACCTGAAGCAGCTCCTCAGTATGCTGACAGAGATGGAGCTCCTGGAGAGTGGAAGATCAGCAACAGGCCGCTAAGATTTTGAAGGGACTGGAGGAGCTTTCACATGAAAAAAGGCTGACAGCTGGGACCATTCAACCTAGAGCAGAGATGGCTCAGAGGAGTGGTCTATGTTTGTATGAGTAAATACCCAAAAGGCTGGCATCAAGCAAGACACAGCCAGGGTCTTGTCAGTGGTGTCCAGGGTCCTGTGGGTGGTGTCCAGTGGCAAGGCAAGAGGCAACTGGCACAGGTCAGAACCCAGGAGGTTCTATCTGAACATCAGGAGACCCTATTCAAAAGCCATCTGGACACGGCTCAGGGCACCCAGCTCTGCTTGAGCCAGAACTGCACACTACTGTGTGCAGTTCTGGAGCCCCCAGCACAGGAAGGACATGGAATTGCTGGAGAGGGTCCAGAGGAGGGCCATGAAGATGATCAGAGGGCTGGAG
>VWZI01023695.1:0-11540 GCA_013396835.1 Psilopogon haemacephalus | reverse complement strand
AGAATCATAGAGTGGTTTAGGTTGGAAGGGAGCTCAAAGCTCAGCCAGTTCCAACCCCCCTGTGCCATAGGCAGGGACACCTCCCACTAGAACAGGTGGTTCAAGGCCTCATCCAACCTGGCCTTCAACACCTCCAGGGAGGTTGTAGAGCACAGACACAAAAGCACAGAATGTGATCATATTTGCAGAGGGCTTCTGCATTTTGCAGGGCTTCTTTTGGGAGGGCTTCTAAATTCTGCAGGGAGAGAGAGCAACTAGCTCCCAGGTCACATGCATACAAAAGACCTCATGCCATGGAAGGTGAAGTTCAGGTTCAAGTCTCAGACACCTCAACAGCTTCAATGCATGTAACTGCATTCACTTGCCCGGATTTTTGTTAACAAACCATTAGGACTTTCACCACACTCTAGCAAGAGAATCTTCAGGGTATAGTGTGTCAAAAGTGATCTCAGAAAGCATTGCTTCAAGCCTGGTTTGCAGGCAAACCCACAATGCTCTCTGCAAAGCATCACGTTTCAATGCAACCACCTACAGCAGCGTGAGGGAGTAGAGGGGCAGCACTTTAGGGATAGCTGAGTCAAAATTCAGTGCCACTGACTTTTTGTTTGGCAAGAAATTGTTTTATCAAGAAAAGGTGTTGCAAAGCCAGGATGGAAGTGCAGTGGAGTGGAAACCTCCCCTCAGGCCCTGATGACTTAGTTCAACAGAGCTCACTAACAACGTGCTGCCCTCCTACAGGTGCCTTCTGCACCCACCCACAGAATCACTCGATGTCAGGGGCTGGAAGGGACCTCGAGATCACCCAAGTCCAACCCCCCTGCCAGAGCAGGATCACCTCGAGCAGATCACACCCTCTATTGCCCAACTTCTCCCTTGCCTTGCAAAAACCACACCCTGACAATCCACGAGTCTTCAAGTCTCGGATCTTTCAAGGTAAAAGGAAAGAGAACAAAACACTTGTACATACTTTGAGACTTCTCTTACTTTCCCTTGGTGCTTCTTGGCTCAGCCCCTCTCTTTTTTTCCGCCCTGAGAGCCCCACCAAATTTGGTGCCCCCAGGCCCAAGGGTTGCTCCTGTCCATCGTTGTCCTCATTTAGTTGTCATGGCTCCGTGCCGTACTGATATTGTCCCACCACAAGGTGTCTATTAACACTATAGAAACGGCTCCCAAGGAGCAGCTACCATCCCAATTTAACAAGAATAGTGGTTTTTTAAAGGGAGATTTCCTACAAATTAGAAAAAAAGTGTACATAAAAAAAACCACTCCACTAAAAGAGCTTTTTAAGGTTGTAACAGACTAACAAAACAGGGCGCAAAGGCGAGAGTTAATAACCAAACCTACAATAAGTAAGCACAACACAGGGCCTGAGGCGCTCTGGGTCGTGCCTAAATATTCCAGGTTATGAGACTTAACCCAAGGCTTTTCCATCCCTCCATCAGTTCACGTTACAACATCAAAAAGTTCTTTTAATTCAGTGCAAACCGCTCAGCAACGCAGCGCAATTTCTGGACCGACTCACAGTTAACAGTGGCTTAGGATCAGCAAAAAGAAGAAGCAAGGGGAAAAAAAACCAAACCAAAACAAAAAACACCTGAGGAACTGAAAAAATGGTTTAAAAATGTTCCCGAGGAACTGAAGAAAAGGAAGTTCTGTGCAGTGACAAAAGGTTCTCACTGCCCAGGTTGTTAGTTCCATCACTTCTGTCACTTGACAAACAAATAAAAGATTTCCACAGGGCTGTATCTAAGTAGGGTTGCAGAGGACACTTCTGAGGGAGTTGTTCAGCTCTATGCTGTCCTTTTGCTCTCAGAAGAAACATTTTGTGTTTTCCAAGTGTATTTGTCAGTGATGATTCAACAACCAAGGCAAAGATGCTGAAGCCCCCAGGGGTTTTCAAAAAGGGGTTAGCACAAGTGCCTGGTCAGGTAACTAAACACATCCAAAGTCATCCTATGTTGCTACTGATGCCTGTCACAAATTGAAAGCTGCTTTTGGAGGCCCAATAGAAGGTAAAAGTTTGTGGCTGCCTAGAACTGAATTTGCACAAGTGCCTGGTCAAGTAATAAGCACATCCAAAGTCATCCTATGTTGCTACTGATGCCTGTCACAAATTGAAAGCTGTTTTTTGGAGGCCCAATAGAAGGTAAAAGTTTGTGGCTGCCTAGAACTGAATTTGCACAAGTGCCTGGTCAAGTAATAAGCACATCCAAAGTCATCCTACGTTGCTACTGATGCCTGTCACAAATTGAAAGCTGCTTTTGGAGGCCCAATAGAAGGTAAAAGTTTGTGGCTGCCTAGAACTGAATTTGCACAAGTGCCTGGTCAAGTAATAAGCACATCCAAAGTCATCCTACGTTGCTACTGATGCCTGTCACAAATTGAAAGCTGCTTTTGGAGGCCAAATAGAAGGTAAAAGTTTGTGGCTGCCTAGAACTGAATTTGACTTCATCAGTCTATTATTAAAAAAAAAGTCCTCATCCTCAAGACAAAACAAGTGATGAAACCTTGCTGATGCTGAACAAGTTTGACAAGCCTGTGGAACAAGTTATTCCATCACCTTCCCATCAGTTCTAGAGATCCAGACTGTAATGTGACACTGGCAGCCTGAACATTTTGTTTCAGATAAGCAGAGAAACATAATCAACACCTGTCAGGAATTTTTCAATTAAGGCAGCAAGAATGTTTTTTTCTTTAGTTGTTTTTCTCCTAAGGCTGAAAGCTCTGCATCATAAATCTGCACGTACCAGATTCACTGTGTGTTCTCCTTCTAGATGATGTAGCAGCTGGCCGTGAAGTCATGGTGGATGAAGTCTGCTTCTCTTCTAACCCTGGCATAGATTCCTGGTTAACAGAAATACTAAGTAAGCCTGAGCATAAATAGGAGGAGGCAAAGGGCAGAATCAACTCAATGCAGCTAAAAAGGGGGCCTACAGGAAGGCTGGGGAGGGACTATTGACAAGGTCTTGTAATGACAGGATGAGGGGGAATGGGTTCAAACTGGCAGAGGGGAGATTTGAACGGGATGTTAGGAAGAAGTTCTTCACAGTGAGGGTGGTGAGACACTGGCACAGGTTGCCCAGGGAGGTTGTGGCTGCTCCTTCCCTAGATGTGTTGAAGGCCAGGTTGGATGAGGTCTTGAGCGACCTGATCTAGTGGGAGGTGTCCCTGCCTATGGCACAGGGGGGTTGGAACTGGATGATCTTTAAGGTCTCTTCCAACCTAAACTATTCTATGAAACCTTTAACACCATCTGCTGGAGAGCAGCCCTGTGGAGACGGACTTGGGAGTGCTGGTGGATAACATCCATGGCACAGCAATGTGCCCTTGTGGCCAAGGCCAATGGGATGCTGGGGTGCATTAGGCAGAGTGTGTCCAACAGATAAAGGGAGGTTCTCTTCCCCCTCTACTCTGCCCTGCCGAGAACTCATCTTGAGTACTGCCTTCAGTTTTGGGCTCCCCAGTTGAACCGGGACAGGGATCTGCTGGAGAGCAGCCCTGTGAAGAGGGATCTGGGAGTGCTGGTGGAGAACATCCATGGCACAGCAATGTGCCCTTGTGGCCAAGAAGCCCAATGGGATCCTGGGGTGTATTAAGAGTGTGTCCAGCAGATCAAGGGAGGTTCTCCTCCCCCTTTACTCTGCCCTGCCGAGACCTCATCTTGAGTACTGCCTTCAGTTTTGGGCTCTCCTGTTTAAGAGGGACAGGGATCTGCTGGAGAGGTTCCAGCAGAGGGCTACAAGGATGCTGAAGTGCCTGGAGAGAGGATCTAATAAATGTTTATAAATATCTGAGGGCTGGGGGTCAGGAAGGGGGTGGGACAGGCTCTGCTCACTGCTCCCTGGGATAGGCCAAGGAGCAATGGATGGGAGCTGCAGCACAGGAGGTTGCAGCTCTACACAAGATGAACTCCTTGACTGGTAGGGTCCCAGAGCACTGGCACAGGCTCCCCAAAGAGGTTGTGGAGTCTTCTTCTCTGGAGCCTTTCAAGGCCTGTCTGGATGTGTTCCTGTGTGACCTGAGCTAGATTGTCTGGTCCTGCTGTGACAGGGGGGTTGGACTCGATGATCTCTTTGGGTCCCTTCCAACCCCTGACATCCTGTGAGCTTGTGACTATCACACAAAACTGAAGAGGATTTCCACAGAATCACAGAATGTTACAGGTTGGAAGGGATCTCCAGAGATAATCCTGTCCAACTCCCCTGCCAAAGCAGCATCACCCAGGGTAGTCCACACAGGAATGCATCCAGGTGAGTTTGGAAAGCCTCCAGATTAGGAGGCTCCACAACCTTTCTGGGCAACCTGTCCCAAGGCTCTGGCACCCTCACTGTAAAGAAGTTTCTCCTCAAGCTGATGTGAAACCTTCTCTGTTCCAGTTTGTATCCATTGCCCCTTGGCTTATTGCTGCTGAGGAGTGAAAAGACCTTGGCCCCCTCCACTTGACACCCATCCCTCAGATATTTGTACACATTTATTAGATCCCCTCTCAGCCTTCTCCAGACTAAACAGCCCCAAGGCTCTCAGTCTCTCTTCATAGAGGACATCATAGAACAATTTATTACAAGGAAGTAAAAATAAGGGGGAAAAAAATCACCTTAAGAACATTTTCTTCTTCGAGCTGAAATCTGCTATCATCCTCAGGTGTCTCAGCAAGGGCAGAGTCTGAAACCAAACCCAAAAAAAGATAAAGCAGGAAAAAGAAATTAATTTGGGGCTCAGAAACATTAGAGCAGCAGGAGACAATTTAACTGCAGACTGTAAAAGGCACTTTGCAACAATGGAACAACAATTTCAGGTGTGTGCAGCACTTTCTCTGTAAGGCTGCTGAAGGGGCAAGCTGGAGAAGAAGCCTCAACTGCAAAGATGCTCCAAATTTTCCTATTGAGTGCCTTCAAATGAAGGATGTGCATCAGCTGGAATTCTACAGATGTGAAAGAACACAGGCAGGAAATATCTGATACTTCTGCCTCTCCAAAGGACGTTTTACTAGCTGGCACTTTAGGGGAAAGCTGGATTGAGAAGAATTAGCTGTAAATTAGATATGCTTACTGCCAGGCAGACCCTGAATTGCCAAATTATCCTTGGAGAAAAGAACTTGAGAGGCACATTTGCAAGCATCAACAATAAAGGAGCACAAAGAGAGCATTTTTCCCATCTTCAAGCAGCTGAACATTTTGCCTTTAGGAAGAATGGGAAACAAAGGGCATCTTAATGGGGACATATAAGAGAATTTGCAAAGTGGCTTCCATTGTTTTAACTTCTGCTTCTTATTATTAGTCAACAATCACAGCTACACTGGGTGCTTTCACACTGCAAGGAAGATGGCAGCAGTGTTGCAATGCTCCACTTAGGGAGTGGCTATCCACAGAGTTGGAAGAAAGCTACCTCTGTAAGCAAGCAGACATTTAAAACCAGGACTGGAGATAGCTGAGGGAGAGCAGTTCTAAATACACTCCACGTGGGGGATTGAAAAATGAAAACGACACTTGCAATGCCCCACTTAGGGAATGGCTATCTAAAGTTAGAAGAAAGCTACCTTTAAAACCAAGACGGGGGATAGCTGAAGGAGAGCAGTTCTAAATGCACCCCGCGTGGGGGAATGCAAAATGGAAACATGACACTTGCAATGCTCCACTTAGGGAGTGGCTATCCTGAGTTGCTCTGGAAGCAAGCAGATATTTAAAACCAGGACTGGAGACAGCTGAGGGAGAGCAGTTCTAAATGCACCCCACGTGGAGATTGCAAAATGAAAACACAGCACTTGCAACACTCCACTTAAGGAGTGGCTATCCAGAGTTAGAAGAAAGCTACCTCTTTAAGCATGAAGAGATTTAAAAATAGGACTGGGAATAGCTGAGGGAGAGCAGTTCTAAATGCACCCCACGTGGAGATTGCAAAATGAAAACACAGCACTTCCAATGCTCCACTAGGGGAGTGGCTATCCAGAGTTGCTCTGTAAGCATGAAGACATTTAAAACCAGGACTGGGGATAGCTGAGGGAGAGCAGTTCCAAGTGGACCCCATGTGGATTTTGCAAATGAAAACACAACACTTGGAATGCTCTACTTAGGGAGTGGCTATCCAGAGTTGCTCGGTAAGGAGGCAGATATTTAAAACCAGGACTGGGGATAGCTGAGGGTGAGCAGTTCTAAATGCACCCCACGTGGGGGAATGCAAAATGAAAACACAGCACTTGCAATACTCCACTTGGGGAGTGGCTATCCACAGAGTTTGAAGCAAGCTACCTCTGTAAGTATGAAGACATTTAAAAATAGGACTGGGGATAGCTGAGGGAGAGCAGTTCTAAGTGGACCCCATGTGGATTTTGCAAAATGAAAACACAGCACTTGCAATACTCCACTTGGGGAGTGGCTATCCACAGAGTTAGAAGCAAGCTACCTCTGTAAGTATGAAGACATTTAAAAATAGGACTGGGGATAGCTGAGGGAGAGCAGTTGTAAATGCACCCCACGTGGAGAATGCAAAATGAAAACACAGAACTTGCAACACTCCACTTAAGGTTAGAAGAAATCTGCCTCTGTAAGCACACAGACATTTAAAACCAGGAGTGGGGATAGGAGTTCTAAATGCAACCCACATGGAGATTGCAAAATGAAAACACAACACTTGCAATGCTCCACTTAGGGAGTGGCTATCCACAGAGTTGGGAGAAAGCGACCTCTGTAAGCAAGCAGACATTTAAAACCAGGACTGGGGATAGCTGAGGGAGAGCAGTTGTAAATGCACCCCACGTGGAGAATGCAAAATGAAAACACAGAACTTGCAACACTCCACTTAAGGTTAGAAGAAATCTGCCTCTGTAAGCACACAGACATTTAAAACCAGGAGTGGGGATAGGAGTTCTAAATGCAACCCACATGGAGATTGCAAAATGAAAACACAACACTTGCAATGCTCCACTTAGGGAGTGGCTATCCACAGAGTTGGGAGAAAGCGACCTCTGTAAGCAAGCAGACATTTAAAACCAGGACTGGAGATAGCTGAGGGAGAGCAGTTCTAAATACACTCCACATGGACGATTGCAAAATGAAAACGACACTTGCAATGCCCCACTTAGGGAGTGGCTATCCAGAGTTGCTCTGTAAGCAAGCAGACATTTAAAACCAGGACTGGGGATAGCTGAGGGTGAGCAGTTCTAAATGCACCCCACGTGGAGAAAGCAAAATGAAAACACAACACTTGCAATACTCCACTTGGGAAGTGGCTATCCAGAGTTGCTCTGTAAGCGAGCAGACATTTAAAACCAGGACTGGGGATAGCTGAGGGTGAGCAGTTCTAAATGCACCCCACGTGGAGATTGCAAAATGAAAAGACAACACACTGACAGAAAGAATCAAAAGGGGCATCTGTTCTGACTTCACTGCTGCTGCCAGTTTAAGAAACTAACTTCTGTTATTACCAAATTCTGCTGTTGCCAAGGGCTTTTTATCTGTAAGTAATACAAACAAACCCCTCAGTTCTTCAATTTACTCCTCTTGTGCTGAGCTCTGCTTTGACAAAATCACCCAAATGCTGTTCAGATTTCTTTTTGTTCCCCCCTCTCTCACAAGAAACATTCACTAGTTCTGACTGCTCTGGACAGTAGCAAGGCTGACCTAAGACTGACATCATCTGATGACTGCATCCAAGATGCACTAATGTGAGCTGTGTTTTCCCTACTATTATTTCCTGGGGGAAAAAAAATAAAGCTCCTCCCAAACTAGCTTACCTTGTTGATTGATTGCTATCAGATTTCTGGATATCATTGAATACAGCCTCCTTGGATGGGGATAAAGAAAGAGATGTGGCAAGTTAGGTAACATGTCACCATCATAAGACAGCTTACCATTTTTTTTTGGAAGGTTTAAAGAGTTTTAAAACACTTTAATTCTTCATGAGTTCACAAACAAGACTCTCAGGAGTGGAAAAAAATAAATTAAAAAAAAAAAACCCCAAACCAAAAGAACAATCCCATTTTACCTGTGTTCTTTTACTGAAAAACTGGTTACTCCAAATAAATCCCCCAGGAGATCATTTGCACAGTGTACAATATGTTGCTGTTTCTCATCATACAATTGCTTAGACATAATATATTGTCCAAGATAGAATATTACCTGCAAAACAAAGCACAGACACAGACAGTAAGTACACAGGTTCTGTCGTTTCCTGTTTGACAGAAATTATATTATTATATTCCTGGAGATTTGCTCTTCTCTCTTTACAGAACCACAGAAACATTCAGGCTGGCAAAACCCCACAGGATCACCAAGCCCAACCCTTTCCTTACTCTACAAGATTCAACTTAAACCATAGCCCCAAGCACCACACCCAAACGACCCTTAAATACATTCAGGGTTGGGGATGCCCTCCCTGGGCAGCTCATTCCAGTCCCTGACCACTCTCCCCGTGAAAAACTTTATCCTAATGTCCAATCAATACCTTCCCAGTCTCGGCCTGAGGCCATTGTTTTGTCTCCAGTTGGAACTGCTGGAGCCAGTCCAGAGGAAGCTATCAAGATACCCTGAGGTCTGCAGCAGCTCTGCTATGAGGACAGGCTGAGAGAGTTAGGGCTCTGCAGCCTGGAGAAGAGAAGGCTTCCAGGAGACCTTGGAGTGGTCTTCCAGTATCTGAAGGGGGCTACAGGAAGACTGGGGAGGGACTATTCACAAGGTCTTGTAATGACAGGAGGAGGAATGGGTTTAAACTGGCAGAGGAATGGAATTAAACTGTATTGAAACTGGATGTTAGGAAGAATTTCTTTGCAGTGAGGGTGGTGAGACACTGGCACAGGTTGCCCAGGGAGGTTGTGGCTGCTCCCTCCCTGGATGTGTTCAAGGCGAGGCTGGATGAGGTCTTGAGCGACCTGATCTAGTGGGAGGTGTCCCTGCCTATGGCACAGGGGGGTTGGAACTGTATCTGAAGGGGGCTACAGGAAGACTGGGGAGGGACTATTCACAAGGTCTTGTAATGACAGGAGGAGGAATGGGTTTAAACTGGCAGAGGAATGGAATTAAACTGTATTGAAACTGGATGTTAGGAAGAATTTCTTTGCAGTGAGGGTGGTGAGACACTGGCATAGGTTGCCCAGGGAGCATTCTGTAATCCACAATCTCCCTGGAAGTGTTCAAGACTAGGTTGGATGGGACCTGTTCTAGTGGGAAGTGTCCCTGCCTGTGACAGGGAGGGTGGAACTGGATGATCTTTGAGGTCCCTTCCTAAACCATTCTATGATTCAAGTACCTGTGAGAAGAGCCCTGCAGCAGCCTCTCCACAAGATCCCTTCAGGTAGCTCAGAACAGCCATGAGGTCTGCCCTCAGCCTCCTCTAACCATCCCCAGCCTCCTTCAGTATCTCATCAGATTTATTCTCCAGGCCCTTCCCCAGCTTCCTTGCCCTCCTCTGCACTGCCTCCAGCAGCTCCACAGCTCTCTTCTATTGAGCTGCCCAAATCTGAACACAGCACTCGAGGTGTGGCCTCACCAGAGCCAAGTCCAAGGGGACAATCCCCTCCCTGCTCCTGCTGGCCACAGCATTTCTAATCCCAGCCAGGATGCCACTGGCTTTCTTAGCTGCCTGTGCACACTGCTGGCTCACACTCAGCTGCCCTGGGCACACTGCTGGCTCACACTCAGCTGCCTATTACAAACCCCAGATTACCTTAAGCTCTGGGGCTTTTTAGTTTGGAGAGGTAAAGGCTAAGCAATGGATATCGATAAATGAGGGCTGGAGGTCAGGAAGGGACAGGGACAGCCTCTGCTCACTTGTTGCCTGGGACAGGACAAGGAGTAACACAGAAGTTCCAGCTCAACAGAGAACTTCTCAACTTCTGCAACACAGAAGTTCCAGTTCAACATGAGGAAGAACTTCTTGACTGGAAGGCTGACAGAACACTGTCACAGGCTGCTCAGAGAGGTTATGGAGTCTCCTTCTCTGGAGCCTTTCCAGCCCTGTCTGGATGTGTTCCTGTGTGACCTGGGCTAGATTCTCTCATCCTGCTGTTTCAGGGGGGTTGGACTGGAAGATCTGCAGAGGTCTCTTCCAACCCCTAACATCCTGTGGTTCACCAAGTAGTCTGCTACTGTACTGACCACTAGGTAATTCTGTTCAGATTTTGAAAACCTTTCTAATCACCACCTAAGAAGTCAGCAAAAGAGTAAGAACAAGAATCATAGCAGACAATCATAGCTTCCAGGAGACCTCATAGCAACCTTCCAGTATCTGAAGGGGGCCTACAGGAAGGTTGGGGAGGGACTGTTCACAAGGTCTTGTAATGACAGGATGAGGGGGAATGGGTTCAAACTGGTGGAGGGGAGATTTGAACGGGATGTTAGGAGGAAGTTCTTCACAGTGAGGGTGATGAGACACTGGTACAGATTGCCCAGGTAGGTTGTGGCTGCTCCCTCCCTGGATGGATGAGGTCTTCAGCAACTTGATCTAGTGGGAGGTGTCCCTGCCTATGGCACAGGGGGGTTGGAACTGGATGATCTTTGAGATCTCTTCCAACCTAAACCATTCTATGATTCTATGACAAGACCTTGCCCCAATATCTTCTAGGTAAGCTACGAACCACACTGTGCCCATTCACTAAAAATAAGAGGAACAATCCACCTCTGTTCACTGCAATCTACCTTTAGCAATCACAAATTCTCACCTCCTTCATAGTAAAAGTGTCCTTCTCCGCACCAGCTAGCTTTAACAACTTCAACAGCAGGGGCTTTGGCTTAACCTGTGTGGACAAAAACAGTGTGCACCAATTATTTACCAAACAAAAAAAATCACTCATGCAGGTTGGCTTCCTCCTTCTCTATTAATCTCCCCCCCCCCACACAAACTCAACAATGTTAAAACCTGTATTTCAGCTTCTAACTTTAGTGAAATTTAAAGCAACACAAACCTAATCATACTAAAAAACTTTTTATACCCCCATCCACCTCAGTTCAAACCCCAGTCTTGACCTAGCACATATGGAGCCCCAACTGGGGCTAGAGGATTCATTTGGTAGTTGTAAGTACAGGTCTGCCTCTTGGGGAATTTAGCTTCACTCCTGCAGTTCTAACAGTGGAAGGAGGAAGGCAAAAGGACCTTTTGTGACTGTCAGCTGCACACTGCAGCCACAAAGCAAGCCATGGGTCCGCCTCTTTCCTAGTCCCTCCCAGTGACACTTTCTAGGGAGGGTTGCAGTTTGGAGTTTGCCAGCTGGCTGCTTTTTATCACTGACCTTTCCTCAGCTGGGAAGCACACTTTGTCCTTTCCATCACATGTCAATCTCTGCTACTTCCCCAACAGCCTCCCACCCATACTGTCCCAGTCCCCCAGTCTTTGACTATTTCCAAGGCAGAGGAGGGAGAAGTAAAAAGCTAAAGGCACAAACTAAAAGCTAAATGCAGAAACCTCTATGAGGACAGACTGAAAGAGTTGGGGCTGTGCAGTTTGGAGATGAGGAGGCTTCCAGGTGACCTTCTTGTGGCCTTCCAGTATTTAAAAAGGGCCTAAAGAAAAGCTGGGGAGGGACTTTTTAGGCTATGAGGAAGTGCCAGGAC
>VWZI01023694.1:13804-28041 GCA_013396835.1 Psilopogon haemacephalus | reverse complement strand
AAACAACTTCCTCCTAACACCCAGCTTAAATCTCCCCTCCACCACTTTAAACCCATTCCTCCTCATTCTGTCATTACAAGACCTTGTCAATAGTCCCCCCACCAGCCCTCCTGTAGGCTCCCTTCAGATATTGGAAGGCCACTATAAGGTCTCCTGAAAGCCTTCAGCTTGTATTAGTTTTAAGCTAGCCCCAGCCTGAGCAAAAAAAGCTCAATAAATCGACTTCATTTGATTTGGAGCAGGCCTGTGCCAAGCCCTGAGCTCTGTTGTTGCCCTGGGCCACCTGCAATCTCCTGCTCCCATGTGGGAGCTGCTGACATGTTATGGGAATCAGGGCAGATGTAACAGGACCACAGGATGTTAGGGACTGGAAGGGACCCACAGAGCTCCTCCAGTCCAACCCCTGCCAGAGCAGGAGCATCCAAGCTAGCTCAGGGCACACAGCAACACATCCACACAGAGTCTGCAAAGGCTCCACACAAGGAGACTCCACAACCTCTCTGGGCAGCCTGTGCCACTGCTCTGGGACCCACACAGGCAAGAAGTTGCCTCTGGTGTTGAGCTGCAACCTCCTGTGCTGCAGCTTCCATCCATTGCTCCTTGGCCTATGGCAGGGAGCAGTGAGCAGAGCCTGTCCCCCCCCTCCTCACCCCCAGCCCTCACACACTTACAAACATTGATCCAATCCCCTCTCAGCCTTCTCTTCTGCACACTAAGCAGCCCCAGGTCCCTCAGCCTCTCCTCCTCAGGTACTGCTGCAGTCCCCTCAGCATCCTCACAGCCCTCCCCTGGAGCCTCTCCAGCAGTTCCTGCCCCTCTGCAACTGGGGAGCCCCAAACTGAAGGCAGTGCTCAAGATGAGCTCTGAGCAGGGCAGAGCAGAGGCAAAGGAGAACCTCCCTGGCTCTGCTGGACACACTCTGCCTAATGCCCCCCAGGAGCCCATTGGCCCCTTGGTCCCCAGGGCTCATTGCTGCCCCATGGCTAAGCTGATTCCTTCCTCAGCTCGTGGCAATCAAGGCTGAATTGTTCATTATTTTTCACTCTCATCACATCCCCACAGTAACTCAGCACCACAGCTGCAGCTTTGTGAACCCCTCTGGGCATGGGGACTCCACCACCTCCCTGGGCAGCCTGTGCCAAGCCCTGAGCACTCCTGCAGCAAAGAAATTTATCCTCATCTCCAACCTAACCCTGCTCTGGCACAACTTCAGCACATCTCCTCTCGTTCCTGTCACTTGTTACTGGGAGAAGAGGCCAATGCTGGCATCACTGCAGCCTCCTCTCAGGGAGCTGTAGAGAGCAGTGAGGTCTGCCCTCAGCCTCCTCTCCTCCACACAAACAGCCTCAGCTCCCTCAGCTGCTCCTTGTCCACAGCCTCCTAACCCCTCTCTGCCTTGCTGCCCTTCCCTGGACACCTCCAGCACCTCAATGTCTTTCCTACACAGTGGCTCCCAGAGCTGAGCCCTGTGCTCAAGCTGTGGCCTCACCATGCCCAGCACAGGGGCACCACCACTGCCCTGCTGCTGCTGGGGACACTCTTCTTGATCCAGGCCAGGATGCTGGTGGCCTTCTTGGTCCCCTGGGCACACTCTGCCTCATGTTCAGCTGCTGTCACCCAGCACCTCCAGATCCTTTTCCAGCCACTCTGCCCCAAGCCTGGGGTGTTCATGGGGTTGTTGTGGCCAAAGTGCAGGACCCAGCCCTTGGTCTTGATGGATCTCATCCCACTGAGCTCAGCAGCTGCAGGGGGATTTGGCATTGCTTTACTCCAACCTGTCCAGGTGCCTCTGCAGAGCCTCCCTACCCTCCAGCAGATCACCACTGCCACCCAGCTTGATGCCACCTGCAGACTGACTGTGGCTGCCTCAATGCTCTCATCCAGAGCACTGATGAAGATGTTAGGCAGAGCTGTACTTAGTGCTTAGCTCCCTTTTTAAAGGTGTAAAACTATTCTCACACTAAGAGTTCCCTGCTACAGGTATACTAAGTTGGTGCCAGCTATTGAGTGCCTGCATTTTCCTCTCCCTGCTGGAAGAGTAGGTACCCTTAAGGCTCTTGGAACCCTCCAGCAGATCACTGCCACCCAGCCTGGTGCCACCTGCACACTGACTGTGGCTGCCTCAATGCCCTCATCCAGAGCACTGATGAAGATGTTAGGCAGAAGTGGCCCCAGTACCCTGCCCTGGGGAGCACCACTTGTGACTGGCCACCAGCTGGAGGAACACTTTTCTCCTGCTGCAGGACATGCATTGAGAATGGCCACTGAGCCCCTACATCTTCTCTGACACTGCCAGAGTCTCCCATTCTTCACACAGCACCACAGCCTGACTGTTGAATTTCCACATGGTGGATGCTCCCAGTTTACCAGTGGCTTTTCTCTACTGGTGCCCATTCCTCTTTTGTCCCCACTCCCCAGTCCCTCTCAGCTGCATGGTGGCTGCCAGGTGCATGGCCTAGCTTGGGGCTGAGAGCTGCAGGGTTAACCTGCCCAGCTGTGGTGGACTCTGTACAGTTGCAGGAGGGATCTGACATTGCTTTAACTCACCTGATGTGGCCTCCTCCTTTATTAACAAAGTGCAACAGGGAGGCTGGGGAGGGCCTGTGGGGACAGGACAAGAGGCAATGGTTTGGAAGTGGAGCAGGGCAGAGTTAGGTTGGACACCAGGAGGAAGTTGTGCAGAGTGAGGGTGGTGAGACACTGGCACAGGCTGCCCAGGGCTGTGCTTGAGGCTCTGTCCCTGGAGCCATTGAGGCTCAGCCTGGCTGTGTCCCTGTGCAGCCTGCTCTGGCTGGAGGTGTCCCTGTGACTGCAGGGGGCTGGGACACGATGCCCTTGGAGGGTCCCTCCCAAGCCAATGCCATCTGTGACTCTGTGAATCCTTTACTGCCATCTTAGTCCCCACTGCAGCAGAGCTCTAAGCTGCATTAGTGCAGTGTTCCTAAGGCCAAGCTGGCTGCTGGCTGCTGCCCTGTGGATGCCAGAGGGTGAGCCCAGCCCTTCCATTCCCATATCTCCCTTCCCACTTCCTAAGGAGGAAGAGAACAGACACTGGCACATGCTTAGCCCTGTGCTCCTAACCCAAGGCTTGAATCAGCTCACAGGCAGGTGCAAAGCATTCCCCTGACGTCTCTCCTGAGCCCCTGCTGTGGTGCAGCTCTGGGAATGACTGCTCCTGCAGGAGGTGCAGCTGTGGCAGGGCTGAAAAGGGCTGAGCATCACTCTCCTCCTCCTCTGCCTCCTGCTGATGTGCCGCACCTAGTGGGCAAGGCAAGCCCTGGGTGGGAAGTGCACTCTGCACCTGGCATCACCTCTAGGTCCTGTGCCAGGTCTGGCAGAAGGAGGCTCCCCAGCAGCCTGCGGGAGGGGTGGGGGCAGGAAGGGCTTCTTCACTCCACAGGCTGCCAGGGCTGTCCCCCGCTGTCAGGTGCATGTCCTGAGGGGGCCTGGGGCAGTGCCCCCTGCTGCCCTGCCTGCAGCCCTGTGTGCCCCTCAGGTGATGCGAGTGCAGACCGAGATGGAGCTGCGCATGTTCCAGCAGAACGAGTTCATGTACTACAAGATGAGGGAGGCTGCCCTCAAGAACCAGAAGATCCAAGTCATGCCTGAACCCAGCAATGAGGCCTCACCAAGCCTCTTCCACAAGAAGGAATAGAGCCCTGGCTGGGGCCAGACCCCTGCCTGTGGCCCCTCCGGGCACCGGGGACGCCACAACACATCCTTGGTGCTTGTTTCCAGTGGCCCCAGCCCGGCAGCGTGGACCTGCTAGGAGAGAGTCCTGAGACATCTTCTGAGGCTGAGAAGCAGAAGAGATCTTGGCAGAAGCAACAACATCCTTTTTGCCACCACTAGCAATAAAAAAAAAAAAAATCAAAGCCAGAAGGCCTGTTAGAGAACCTCTGCCTGTCTCCAGCAGCCCTGCTCCTGAAGCCTCACTTGAATTTCAGCTGAGCCTTTCCTGAGTGGTCTTTGTTCCCCCATCCCTTTCCCGTGCTGGCATCATCCCTTCACAGTGAGCTCCGTGGGTGGTTGACCGAGGGATGGCAGAAGCTGGTTCCCAGGGAGGGTCAGGCAGGCCAGACTAAGCCAGAGCCACAGGTGCTGTGCTTCTGGTGCAGCTCCTAAGGCTGCTGCAGTGGCAGCCTGGCAGCAACTTGCAAGCAGTGGAATTCCTCCCCCAGGGTGAATTACCCAGAGTAAAGGAGTCTGCTGAGCTGATGGATTGATTGGGGGCAATTGGAGAGAGAGGCAGGAGTGATAAATTCTGTAGCTTTTATAATTCCCCACAGCCCCACCTGCAATCTGTGTGTGAATTGCTTTCAGTTTGGGTCCTAATTCATTCGGGAACAGTCCTCACAGTGATGCCTTTCCAGGTAAATTCAGGAAAAATCAGAACATTTGGAAAAGGTTTGGGCATGAAACAGCTTTGCCCTACTTACGAATGGGAGACAGACTCCTTCATGGCAGTGTCCAGAGTCCAGTGCCCACCAAGGTCCAAAGTGACTGTAGGCACAGCTTTCACCAAGCCACCATCGCCAAGCAAGGCAGGGGACAGCCAGGGCTGCTCCGTGGTATTCCCACCAATGGCTGCAGTTTACCTTTAGAGGCAGCTCCTGCAGCAAGAAGCCAGGATGTGATGGTGCACAAGTGAGGACTCTGTGCTTCCTCCTCACTGTCCTTCCAGATGCTCCTCCAGGTCCAGCTCAAAGTCCCTGCAAGGTCCGCCAAAGGTCTGTCTCCAGGTCCCAGGACTCAACTCAGGGTCCATGTCCAGGTCCCAGTTCAGGTCCCAGTGCAGGTCCATGTCCAGGTCCCAGTTCAGGTCCCAGTGCAGGTCCATGTCCAGGTCCCAGTTCAGGTCCCAGTGCAGGTCCATGTTCAGGTCCCAATGCAGGTCCATGTCCAGGTCCCAGTTCAGGTCCCAGTTCAGGTCCCAGTTCAGGTCCATGTTCAGGTCCCAGTGCACGTCCCAATTCCATCTGTCCAGTTGCCATATAGATATACTGCGGCGATTTGTTCCCTCCCTGTTCAAGCCCATTTTAGAATCAAAGAATCCTAGAATCAGTCAGGGCTGGAAGGCAGCACAAGGATCAGGCAGTCCCAACCCCCTGCCATGCCCAGGGACACCCTACCCTAGAGCAGGCTGCCCACAGCCTCTGCCAGCCTGGCCAAAAACACCTCCTGGCATCTGGCCCCAAACACCTCCCTGCAGGGGCAACCCATTCCAGCCTCTCACCACTCTCATGCTCAACAACTTCCTCCTCACCTCCAGCCTCAATCTCCTCACCTCCAGCTTTGCTCCATTCCCCCCACTCCTCTCACTCCCTCACAGCCTCAAAAGTCCCTCCCCAGCTTTTCTGTAGCCCCCTTCAGATCCTGGAAGGCCACCAGAAGGTCCCCTGGGAGCCTCCTCTTCTGCAGCCTGCACAGCCCCAACTCTTTCAGGCTGTGCTCACAGCAGAGCTGCTGCAGCCCTCTCAGCATCCTCGGGGCCCTTCTCTGCACACCTCCAGCATCTCCACATCCCTCTTGTCCCAGGGGCTCCAGCACTGGATGCACTACTCCAGGTGGGCTCTCAGCAGAGCACAGCAGAGGGGCAGAATCCCCTCCCTGGCCCTGCTGCCCACACTGCTCCTGCTGCAGCCCAGCCTCTGCTTGCCTTTCTGCCCTGCAAGTGCTCACTGCTGCCTCATCTTCAGCTTCTCCTCCCCCAGCACCCCCAAGTCCCTCTCCTCAGGGCTGCTCTCCAGCCACTCCCTGCCCAGCCTGCATTGCTGCTTGCCATTGCCTCCACCCAGCTGCAGGACCTTGCCCTTGGCCTTGTTGCACCTCCTGAGGTTGCCTTGTGCCCAGCTCTGCAGCCTGCCCAGCTCCCTCTGGATGCCATCCCTGCCCTCCAGCCTGGCTGCTGCCCCACACATCTTGGGGTGCTCAGCAAACTTGCTGAGGCTGCACTCAATGCCTCTGCCCATGGCACCCACAGAGATGCTGAACAAGCCTGGGCCCAGGACTGATCCCTGAGGGACTCCCCTGGGCCATGGAGCCTTTGGCAGCCATTGAAAGCCTGAGGAGAGAGGAGCTAAGGAGGACTGCTCCTGAGGGCAGTTTGGGGGTTTGGTGGCAGATGCTGGGCTGGCAGAAGGAGGTGGGAAGGGTCTTGTCTTGTTTTCAGCTTTGACCAGTTGTAAGAGCATCAGCCCAGCTCAGCTCTCACCCCAGCCACAGGCCCTTTTCCCAGTGATGATTCCCAGCTGCCATCCCAGCAGCATCCCACACAGCCTCCAGCACCAAGCAACAGCATGGGAGGTGGCTTTGGTGTCTCTTCTCTACCTGCACTGGGAGCAGCCAGTGCCCATCTCCTGCCTTCCCCCTGGAAGAGGCTCTGCAGCTGCAGTGCAGCCCAAGGCACCAGGCATGGTTTGGGGGGGGACACACCAGGGGCACCTAAAGACTGCCCAGGCTGTGGGAAGGGCTGGGGAGGATGGGGATGGAGTGGGCAGAGCCTGCAGTGCTGGGGCCTCTTGCAGACGTGTGAGGGTCAGAATAGTAGTAGAGACACTTGAACTACCCCCATGCTGGTGGCTTGCCCAAGGCCTTGAGCCCACCTAAACCATCCCACCCTTGAGCCCTGCCCTGTGGTCACTTTGGCCACATTTGAAAGGAAAGGGAGCAGAGCCCTTCCCCTGCTCACTGCACCCACCCAGCCAGGGCAGCTGTGGGTGCAGGACTCACTGGGACAGCGCTGGTGGGATGCTGGCAGCTGTCCCCAGGAAGGAGGGAGGAGTGGAGAGTGCTCATCAGCATGGAACACACCCCAGAAGGTGCCTCGGTGGCTCTGAGATTGCAACTTCATCATCTGCATCCACCATCCATCCCTCCAACTTCTCCATCCCTGAGAGCAGCACAGCTCTGGCTCAGCTGCTTGCCCTGTTGCTGGCATGAAGAGGCTCAGCACCACCCCTGAGAGCAGCACAGCTCTGGCTCAGCTGCTTGCCCTGTTCCTAACATGAAGAGGCTCAGCACCATCCCTGAGAGCAGCACAGCTCTGGCTCAGCTGCTTGCCCTGTTCCTAACATGAAGAGGCTCAGCACCATCCCTGAGAGCAGCACAGCTCTGGCTCAGCTGCTTGCCCTGTTGCTGGCATGAAGAGGCTCAGCACCACCCCTGAGAGCAGCACAGCTCTGGCTCAGCTGCTTGCCCTGTTGCTGGCATGAAGAGGCTCAGCACCACCCCTGAGAGCAGCACAGCTCTGGCTCAGCTGCTTGCCCTGTTGCTGGCATGAAGAGGCTCAGCCTGGCAGCTCCTCAGAGCAGCAGTGAAGAAGCTGATGGCAACGAAGAGGCTTTAGTACAAAGTTGGCTTTAATGGAGACATTTTCCACAGTGAGGTGAGTGCTGTGTGCAGGGCTTTAGATTCTCTTGCTGATTCTCTTGTATGTCAGGTCCCCCAAGGTCATCGTCTGGAAAACAAGAGGAGAGGCTTAGCTTTGCCTGGTGCTTGGCTGCAGGCTGTGCCTGGACAGGCTCAGGCAGAGCAGGGCTGCTCCTCAGGCTCTCCCCTGTAATCTGAGCTGGTAAAGCTTTGGCTTTCTTCCTGAGCAGCTGGAAGCAAGCAGGGCCAGTCTGGCACCCCTCAGCTGGGAGCAGTCTGCTAGACCCTTGAGCAGTGCCAGGCCCAGGCAGACAGCTCCAGCTCGGGGTGGCTGAGAACATGCCCTTTGATCAGGACTTGATCAGCAATGCCTGCTGGGCTTTGAAGGGCATTTTGGGGACCAGACTGCAATGCAAATCTGCTGTCAGTGCCTGGCCAAGTGATCAGCTTTGGCTGAGGAGGCTGAGTGCAGGCATGGCCTCATCTCCAGCACCTCCCCCAGGTCCCCAGGCTCTCTGTAGGCTCCCTAGGGCCAGCCCCCCCGCAGGCAGCTGCCTGCACCACTCCTGCATGCTGCTCTCCTCTCCACTTACATTGGTGATGGTGTCTCCATTGAGCTCGGTGACAGACTTCAGCCCTTTCAGGTTAGCCACCAGCTTGTTCCCCTCCAGCTGAACAACAGCCTGGGGAAGAGGACAGAGGCATTCCTGTTACTGCTGGAGCACATCCCAGCCCCCAGGCTCTGTTCTGAGTTGCTGCCATCCCCTCTGCAAGCTGCTTGGAGCAGGCTGCCCCTCTGCTCATTCTGCCTTCCCTGGGAGGATGAGGAGGGAGGACTGTGCTGGCTATGACACAGTGAAGGTGGAGATGCTTCCTCTGACCTCTGCAGGGATGGGACTTTCCCACTCTGCCTTCCTCTTCACATTGAGGCTCACTCACTGCTCCCACGCCGTGAGATGCTTGGCATCCCCTGGCACCACACCAGCACGGGGGTTTGGGAGGAGGAGGAGGAGGAGGAGGAGGAGGAGGAGGAGGAGGAAGGTTCTTCACCCTGCCACTGCTGGTGCCTCTGTGCAGCCCTGGTGCTGATGCAGCAGGCAGGCCAAGAGCAGCTGCATGCCTCCAGGGGGAGGACTGCAGGGCCCCCCGAGCTGGACCAGGGCATGCCACACTGGCTCCTCCTCACCACCCACTGCTGCACAGCAGCCTCCTCTGGGCTGAGCAGCAGGATGGAGCTCCAAGATATCTTGGTCAAAGGGAGGAATTACTTAAGGCACTTTCCTAAGTTCAGTCGTGGCTGGGAAGCTCTCAGAGGGCCAGGAACATCCACTGAGCCTCCTGCCCCCAGGAGCTGCACATCCAAAAGGGCCACAGACAGCAGCAGCAGCCTGGGGGAGCTGTCACTGATCACTGAAGTGACTCAAAGGAGCCATCAGTCTGTTCCTCTGCCTGTCCATCTCCCAGACATGCTCCTCTGCCCTGGAGCTGCCTACAGAGGAGCAATCTCTCGCCGTGGTTTCTGCTCAGGGAGTTCAGTGCCGCTGGCAATGGTGTCAGAGCCAGAGGGGCTCACTGGAGCCTTTCTTGGTGCTCATCCTTCCTGCTCACACAGCTCCCTGCAGGGACACCTTCTTCAGGGGCAGGCAATTCCTACTGCTGCTGGCCTGGCACCTTGTGAACTGCTGGAAGCTCATGTCCAGGGAGGCAGTTCCAGGGGTGACAGATCCTCACCTCTCTCCATCATCTCTCCCAGTGGAAAGAGGAGCAGTGGGAAAGGTGGCAAGAGGCTGCCAGCTGCTGGGACCTGAAGGAGACCTGTGTTGAGTTGTGCCTGCCCTGCCCTAGCTCCGAGTTAACAAAACTAAGGTGGGGACAGGTTTCACACAGCAAGGAGACAGGAAGGAAACCATTCCCCACCTCCAATCTCAGGCCTTTTGCTCTCAGGAAAGGTTTACCCAAGCCTCTCCACTCCCCATCCCCACCAGGGCTCTGCAGGCTCTGGCTTCTAGCTTTGTGCTGCCTGGCTCTGCAAGCAGCTGTGGAAATGGCAGGGCTGCAGCAGAGCTGCCTGGAGAACTGCACAGTGGCAACTGCAGAGTCTTGTGCGCTGAGGAAGGAGACTCCACAAACTACTGCCATCTCCAGAAGGGTGTCCCTAGGAGACTTGCTGAGGGCCTGCAGGGAGCAGGGCAGTGGCTGCCACATCTGCAGGCTTGGGTCAGCAGTTGGCTCCCTCCCATTGCATCAGGGTCAGCAGGGAGCAGGGCAGTGGCTGCACATCTGCAGGCTTGGGTCAGCAGTTAGTCCCCTCCTGTTACATCAGGGTCAGCAGGGAGCAGGGCAGTGACTGCCACATCTGCAGGCTTGGGTCAGCAGTTAGTCCCCTCCTGTTACATCAGGGTCAGCAGGGAGCAGGGCAGTGACTGCCACATCTGCAGGCTTGGGTCAGCAGTTAGTCCCCTCCTGTTACATCAGGTCCTGCAAGGCAGCCATGAGAGATGGAGGCAGACTGGGGAACTGCCCAGGGCTCTTCCCTGTGTCAGCTTGAAACCTCTGACCTGCAGAGGAGATGGCTGGGAAGGAAACTTCATGTCCTTGAGCCCCCCAGGCCTGGCAGGGCAGAAGCTGAGGTCTCACCTTGACTTTCTCTCCCGTCAGCATCTCCATCTCACACTCCTCTCCAACGGTGAACTCGTTTGTCAGCACTTTGGAGCCAGTGGTCACAGTAATCTTGAACTTCTTCCCATCCTGCACAATCTCTGAGACACTCTTGATGTCCTTGCCCTTCTGGATCTGGTCGTCAGGAAGCCCTGCCCAGGAGCAAGAGTTGTTAGCTGGAGCCAAATGGACCTGGGGGCTCAGAACTGGGAGGATTTCTACTCCCACGTGGAAAAAACTTTACAGTCCCCAAGGAGCAGATGGGCCTGAGTCTGCTGAGCAGAAGTGATACCAAATGCTGTTGCCCTGGGTCTTGCATGGGGACTGGGCATCTCCCCTGGCCCACAGCTGGGCTGGCTGCAGAGTCCAGACAGAAACTGAAATTCCCTGGGAGGTAAGCAGAGAAAAATGCAACAAAGCCAGGCAGAAGGAGGGGCCCAGGTGGGTGGTCTGTGAGATTTGAGGTCCCTCAGAACCAGCTCACCAAAATTTTGCCTCAAAGGCTGAAGCTGACCTGACAGGTGGAGCCCCTCTGGCAGGGAGCTGTGCAGGGACAGAGTAAAGCCCCCAGGATCCCTCGAGGAGCAGCTCCCCGGCACGGGCACTGCTGGGAATGTAGCTAAGCACATCCATCGGCAAGCACCGAAGAGCTCTGCCCACCTGTCTGTGGCTGCTGCAGCTCGGCAGCCACCGAGCAGCACCACTGAGCAGCGCTGTGGTGACCTGGCTGCTGTGCTGCTCACCCTCGGACCTGGCAGCCTGGCAGAGCAGGTCCACCGAGCTGCTGCTGGCTTGTCCCATGCCTGCAGCATTCTGCTCTGCTGGCACCAGTGCCCTGCATGCCATCAGCTGTCACCCAGAATCTCCTCAGCTCTGGCCAGCAGGCAGAGATGCAGAGAGAGATGCTCAGGCAGAAATGCAGAGATGCTCAGGCAAAGATGCAGAGAGATGTTCAGGCAGAGAGGCAGAGAGAGATGGAGAGATGCTCAGGCAGAGAGGCAGAGATGCTGAGAGAGATGCTCAGGCAGAGAGGCAGAGATGCTCAGGCAAAGATGCTCAGAGAGAGTTGCAGAGATGCTCAGGCAGAGATGCAGAGATGCTCAGAAAGAGTTGCAGAGATGCTCAGGCAGAGAGGCAGAGTGGCAGAGATGCAGAGAGATGCTCAGGTAGAGATGCTGAGGCAGAGATGCAGAGATGCTGAGGCAGAGATGCTGAAGCAGAGTTGCAGAGATGCTGAGGCAGAGCTGCAGAGATGCTGAGGAAGAGCTGCAGAGATGCTGAGGAAGAGCAGCAGAGATGCTGAGGCAGAGCAGCAGAGATGCTCTCTCGCCTGCTCCATGCACATGCACTTAACCCCCAAGGGCTGCAGGAGCAGGGAGAGGGAAGCTGGGAGAGCTTTTGGGGCTGCAGCAGCAGGGCTGAGCTCCCTGGGGGCATGGGAGCTGCAGTGGGGGCCAAGGCAGCAGCTGGCACAGGCAGGCAGTGGAGCAGCAGAAGGCAGTGGCACAGGCAGGCACTTACCAAGGGCTTTCATAAAGGGCTCAAAGTTCTCCTGGGACTGGAGCTCGTACTTGCCAGTGAAGCTCATGGTGGCAGGGCTGCCTGTGCTCCCAGAACCAGAGAAGCTGTCGTGCCAGGCAGCACAGCTCTGCTTTATAATGCCCTACAGCTGGGCAGAGCTGAGGTGATGTAATTCTTTTATGGCTCTGATCAAACATTAACACCAAACTGATCAGTGGCCAGAGACAGAGAAATGCCTCTGCGTTGGACAGGCCTTGATTTGCAGCCCTGGGTGGGGAGGGGAGGGCAGGGAAAATCCCAGGAGCCCATTTTATGGAGGGAGCTACGTGGCAGCCACGAACAGCTGAGAGCAGCACGAGTGTGCAAACAGATTAATTATCACAGCAGTGAGCCAGGGCACCAGCAGCTGCCAGGGGCAGAGGAGAAAGTGGTGGCAGCTTAGGGTGTCCCTTGGAGTGATGTGCTCTGGTCAGGGCAGTCCTTGGTACCAATCCAGGCTGGAGGATGCTGAGGCTGAGAGCAGCCCTGCACAGAAGGACCTGGGGGCAGTGAGCACTGGCAGCAGAGAAGGCCAAGGGCAGCCTGGGCTGCATCCAGAGCAGTGTGGGCAGAGCTGCACAGAGGGGATCCTGCCCCTCTGCTCTGCTCTGCTCTGCTCTGCACTGCTCAGACCTCACCTGCAGGGCTGGGGCCAGCTGTGGGACCCCCAGCATGAGAGGGAGAAAGGAGGAAGTGGCTTCAGTTGCCCTCCCCTTTGCCCCTGTGTCCTGGCAGCAGGGGGACACCACACACCCATCCCAGCAAGCCAGCAGCATGCAGGAGCCAGGAGGGGAAAAAGAGATCAGCACAGTCAGACACAGGACTCCAGAGCAGGGACTTCAAGCAGCACTTCCACAGTGCCTTTGTGGCAGCTGTGTGCAGGCTGCAGGCAGAGCAGGGAGAGCAGCAGCACAGGGAGGGGATTCTGCCCCTCTGCTCTGCTCTGCTCACTCCTCACCCCCAGCACTGCACACAGCTCTGGGCAACCAGCACAAGGAGGACCTGGAGCTGCTGGAGAGGCTCCAGAGGAGGCCAGGAAGATGCTCAGAGGGCTGCAGAAGCTCTGCTGTGGGGACAGGCTGGGAGAGTTCCTCAGTCTGGAGAAGAGAAGGCTGCAGGGAGACCTCAGAGCTGCAGTTCAGTATCTGCAGGGATGCTGCAGGCAGGCTGGGGAGGGACTGCTCAGAAGGGGCTGTGGGGACAGGACAAAGCAATGGTTTGGAACTGGAGCAGAGCAGAGTTAGGTTGGACACCAGGAGGAAGTTGTGCAGAGTGAGGGTGGTGAGACACTGGCACAGGCTGCCCAGGGCTGTGCTTGAGGCTCTGTCCCTGGAGCCATTGAGGCTCAGCCTGGCTGTGTCCCTGTGCAGCCTGCTCTGGCTGGAGGTGTCCCTGTGACTGCAGGGGGTTGGCCACGATGCCTTTGGAGGGTCCTTTCCAGCCCAGTGCTGCCTGTGGTCTGTGGCCTTTGGGGCTCCCTTCCAGCCCAGTGCTGCCTGTGGTCTGTGGTCTTTGGGGCTCCCTTCCAGCCCAGTGCCACCTGTGGTCTGTGATGTTTCTGATCACTGATGTGCACTGCTGGGTCCTTGGCAAAGGCCTGAGGAGCAGCAGCTGCACACTGGCAGGGGCTGAGTCCCACCTGCTGCAGGCACCTCCTGGGCCTCTGTAATGCTTTGTGGTAAGCCAGGCATAGAAGCAGTCAGATCAGTGTCCTCCAGGGAAAAAAGCAGGAGCCAGGGTCAAGCCCTGTGCTGGAGCTGGCCCATGCTGATGTCTGCAGGTTGATTCAGTGCCCATCACTATGGCCCTGCCTGCAGGACAGGGGCTGGGGACACAGGCACCAGCACCACTACTGACCTGGCCAAGCCCTTGCCTGGAGCCACCACCAGAACTCCTCTCAGCTCCCCAGAAGAGCCACAGCCCCTGGCACACTGCAGCAGCACTTCTGCAGCTGCCCATCAGTGGCAGCCTCCCAGCTGAGCCCAGAGCCTGCCCCCAAAGCAGGACCTGCAGCTGAACCTCTCTCAGCTTCAGGGCAATATCTTTATTGATGACCTGGACAAGAGGATTGAGTCCAGCATCAGTGAGTCTGCAGATGACACCAAGCTAGGAGCAGCTGTGGATCTGCTGGAGGGCAGGAGGAGCCCTGCAGAGGGCCCTGGCCAGGCTGGATGGGTGGGCAGAGGCCAAGGGGATGAGACTGAACAAGGCTCAGTGCAGGGTTCTACACTTCGGCCACAACAACCCCAGGCAGTGCCACAGGCTGGGGACAGAGTGGCTGAGAGCAGGCAGGCAGAGAGGGACCTGGGGGTGATGGGAGAGAGGAGCTGAAGAGGAGCCAGCAGTGTGCCCAGGTGGGCAGCAGAGCCAATGGCATCCTGGGCTGGAGCAGGAGCAGTGTGGGCAGCAGGAGCAGGGAGGTTCTTCTGCCCCTGTGCTCAGCACTGCTCAGCACACACCTTGAGTGCTGTGTCCAGCTCTGGGCCCCTCCATTCCAGAGAGATGTTGAGGTGCTGGAAGGTGCCCAGAGAAGGGCAGCAAGGCTGGGGAGGGGCCTGGAGCACAGCCCCAAGAGGAGAGGCTGAGGGAGCTGGGGGTGTGCAGCCTGCAGAAGAGGAGGCTCAGGGCAGAGCTCATTGCTCTCTGCA
>VWZI01023693.1:2669-52268 GCA_013396835.1 Psilopogon haemacephalus | reverse complement strand
GATGATCTTGGAGGTCTCTTCCAACCTGGCTGATTCTATGATTCATTGAGTCTGTGAATCCCAATATGGTAGGACTGCAAGGGACCCCTGGTGCTCAGGCTGGGGCACTCACAGCAGCTTGCTCAGGACCAGAATGGCTGGGGGTGGGGGAGTTAGAACCTCTCCAGACAAGGAGACTCCACAACTTTCTCCAGGCCTCCAGCACTCTCACGCCAAGCAACTTTCTCCTCTTGCTCAGTTGCAACCTCCTGGCTTCCACTTTGTGCCCACTGCCCCTTTTTCTGGACTTGGACACCACTGACAAGAGCCTGGCCCCAGCCTCTTGTTCCCCACAGCTCATTTAGCTCTTGCTGAGCATTGCTTAGATGCCCTCTGGGGCTGCTCTTCTCCAGGCTCAACAGTCCCAGGGCTCTCAGCCTTTGCTCATTGTAGAGCTGCTCCAGGCCTCTCAGTGGCTTTATAGCCTGCCCTGGACTCTCTCCAGCAGTTCTCTGTCTCTACTGAACTCGAGCCAGGACCCTAAGTATGACCTGATTAGGGCACAGCAGAAAGGGAGGAGAACCTTCCTCTGCCTGTTCGTCCCCCTGTTCTTCACACACCCCAGCATACCATTGTCCCCCCAGCACTCCCAGGTCCTTCACCTGCTGCTTTCCAGCTGAACAGAACCCTCTAAACTGTTTTCCTCAACCTGTCCATCACTGCCAGGCCACAGGCTTCTGGCACTCTGTGTTGGCTTCTTTGTGCTTTTATCAGTTGGTTGTAAAAGGTAGAGGCCAAAGTCTGCTGACCTGGAATACTGTAGAAGAGCTGGGGGTAGGCAGAGGAGTTTGCCTTTCTCTGCTGTATTGCCCTAGGGAAGTGGAGCAGCTGCTGAGATTTTGCCATGTCAAAGAGAGCAGTCTGAGGGAGTGCAGTTCCCAGGTCTTTGCATCTGGATGTCCTGGCATCATCCTGTCATGGGATGCATTGCATTCATAGGGACCCTTCAAAGGGCAGACAGGCAACAGGGACACCCCTAACCATGGCAGGCTGCACAGGGACACATCCAGGCTGACCTTGAATGTCTCCAGGGATGGCCTCAAGTACAGCCCTGGGCAGCCTGTGCCAGTCTCTCCCCACCCTCCCTGTGCACAACTCCCTCTTGATGTCCAACCTACATCTGCCCTGCTCCACTTCCAAACCATTGCTCCTGGACCTATCCCCACAGGCCCTTCTGAACAGTCCCTCTCCAGCCTGCCTGGAGGTCCCCTGCAGATACTGAAAGGCTGCTCTAGGGTCTGCCTGGAGCCTTCTCTTCTTGAGGCTGAACCGGCCCAGCTGTCCCAGCCTGTCCCCATACCAGAGGTTCTGCAGCACTCTGATCATCTGGTGGCCTCCTCTGGACCCTCTCCATCAGGTCTATGTCCTTCCTGTGTTGAGGGCTCCATATCTGGACACAGCAGTGCAGGTGAGGTCTACTCAGAGTGGGGCAGAAAGGCAGAGTTACCTCACTAGGTCAGGCATTGGCACAGGCTGCCCAGGGAGGTAGTGCAGTCCCCATCCAGGAAGATGTTTAAGAAATGTGTGGCCATGGCACTTGGGTTTTCATTTAGACATAAGAAGAAACTTCTCTTCCCTGACATGGTTCTCAAAGAGTGGAACAAGCTCCATGTGCAGATGGTTGAATGCCCATCCTTGGAGATGTTTCCTAGAGGCAGAGCTGTGGAGCTAAGGGCCATGGCTTAGCCCCAGCCTTGGCCGAGTCAGAGACTGGTTGGACTGCATGCTCTGAAAGGGCTTTCCCAACCAAACCCATTCTATGATTGTGTAATTAAGGGTTCTGTGCACCCTTCCTGACAGCAGTGTCAGGATATTTCGATGTGGAGGTGATGCCTGGAAAGGTGCTGTGAGCCATGCTGGGGTTAAGTGCTGCAGCTGAGCTGGGGTATAGCTGTCTGAGATCCACTGGCACGCTGCTGGTGCCAGCCCTGCTCATCGCACTGTGTGAGGGTCCCCAGGGCTTTCTGGGCATAGGCAGGGCTGAGTGAGTCACTGTGTCAGCAGGACAGCTCAGCCATTTACTCTGTGCTGGCAAGGAAAGCAGCCTCTGCTCTCCTTTCCTTTCCTTTGGTGGGGTGGAGAGGCCTCATGTGGTGTATTTGTGTGCCAGGGCACAGATGGACATGCTTGGGTGCCGTTCTGTTCCTGTTTAGGCATGGATCAAAGTGATGGACTTCACTGGAACAGCTTGTCCAGATAAAATGGGGAGGCTCCAAGCCTTCAAGTGGTCGAACTTAGGTTGGATGGAGCCTTAGCAAGCTGCTCTAGGAGGAGCTGTCCCTGCCCAGGGCAGGGATTTGGAACTAGATGATCTTTAAGGTTTCTTCCAACCCAACCCATTCTGTGATTCTGATTTTCATGCATTGCACTGGAATTTGACACTGGAGTTACAGCATTGGTGGATAAGGGAAGAGCAACTGATGGCATCTGCCTGGGCTTGTGTTAAGTGTTTGACACTGTCCCACCAAAGCATGGATCTGAGGGGTGGCCACTGCTGGATAAGGAACTGCCTGGGTGGCTACACTGAGAGAGTTGCAGTCAACAGTTCAGTGTCCAAACAGAGAGCAGTGGCAAGTCGTGTCCCTGAGGGGTCTGTCCTGGGACCAGTGCTGGTTAACACCTTTGTCAGTGACATGGGCACTGGGATTGAGGCACCATCACCAGGACTGCAGGTGACACCAAGCTGTGTGGTGTGGCCGACAGCTGGAGGGAAGGATCCATCCAGAGGGGCTTGGACAGGCTGCAGAGGTGAGCCCAAGCCAACCTCCTGAAGGTCAGCAAGGCCAAGTGCAGGTCCTGCAGCTGGGCCAGGGCAATCCCAAGCACCAATGCAGGCTGGGTGAGGCGTGCCTGAGAGCAGGCTGGAGGAGAAGGTCTTGGGGGTGTCAGTTGTGACCAACTGCCCAGGAGCCAGCACTGGTCACTGGCAGCCCAGAGCCAGCTGTGTGCTGGCTGCATCCTGAGCAGGGAGAGCAGCAGTACAGGGAGGGGATTCTGCCCCTCTGCTCTGCTCTGCTTAGACCCCACCTGCAGCACTGCCTCCAGCTCTGGGGCCCCCAGCACAAGAAAGACCTGGAGCTGCTGGAGAGGGTCCAGAGGAGGCCATGGAGATGATGAGAGGGCTGGAGAACCTCTCCTGTGGGGTCAGGCTGAGAGAGTTGGGGTTGGAGAAGAGAAGGCTTCAGAGAGACCTTAGAGCAGCTCCAGGATAGCTGGGGAGGGACTTTGGGCAAGGGCTGGGAGTGCCAGGATGAGGGACAATGGCTTTGAGCTGGGAGAGGGGAGACTGAGAGTGGAGATAAGAAATTGTTGAGAGTGAGGGCGGGGAGACACTGGCATAGGTTGCCCAGGGAGACTGTGGCTGTCCTCTCCCGGGAAGTTTAGAAGGTCAGGCTGGATGAGGAACCTGGGCTGGTGGGAGGGGGTTGGAGCTGGATGGTCTTTGAGGTCCTTTCCAACCCAACCCATTCCCGAGGATGTGTTTCAGCCTGTGGAGGTCCCTGAGCTCTCTCCCTGTGTTTGCCAGCCGAGGCAGCTGCAGCAGTGGTTTAATTTATTGAATTTAATCCATTTAGCTGGGGCTGGCCCAGGGCCTGCATTGCCTCTCAGAGTGTGCCGCAGGCTCCCAGCTCTGCAGGCAGCAGCGGAAGGGGCAGTGGAATGCACAGTAATGACCTGAGTGGTCTCAAAAGGAATTTGGTTTGGCTGCTTGCAGCTGGGAGGCTCCTTGCTTCCTCCGATACCTACCCTGCAGACAAATCCTCCACGTGGTGATTTTTGGTTCAGCAAGCAGCAGTGCAACAGGTCTGGCTGTAAACAGCTCATTAACACGAAGAACACTTTGCCTGTGTCTCATCCTCCTGCTTTGCTTTGCCTGCAGCCTGATTTCCTCTTTCCCAGCACAGCCTTCCTCATCAATCCTCTCCTCTGCTCTCCTCTGAAGGCTCACTCTACGAAACGCCAGCAAGCAACAATCCCCTCAAATAATTTTGCTGTCAAAGACTAACAGAAGAGGTTAGTTTTTTCTTCCCCCCATGACCTGGTGTCTGCAGAATCAGAATGTGCTTGGCAGGGATTGTTTAGGATTAGGCTCTGAATTTCCAGCACGGCAAAGCAGAGGAGCAAAGATCCCATGGGATCTGATTTTGCTTTCACCAGGAGTAATTAGGGAATTGTGGACATCCTTTGCCAGACCTTCTGGCAAGTAATAGCAGAAGTAGGAGGGAGAGGCTTGCCCTGGGTGTGCAATGGCTCTGTCTATGATTTGAACATGGGGAACAAGGCACCCTTGGTCAGTTTGCAGATGACACTAAGCTGACTGTGAGTATTGATCTTCCAGAGGTTGAGAAGGCTCTGCAGAGGGCTCTGGTCAGGCTGGATCCATGGGCTGAGCTGAATGGGATGAGGTTCCACAAAGCCAAGTGCTGGGTCCTGCACTCAGGTCACAACAACCCCAGGAAGGCTCCAGGCTTGGGGCAGAGTGGCTGGAAACTGCCCAGCAGAAAAGGACCTGAGGGTCCTGGGTGACAGCAGATGGAGATGAGCCAGCAGTGTGCCCAGGTGGCTAAGACGGCCACCAGCATCCTGGCCTGGATCATCCTGGGTTGCTGCAATCCCAAGCACAAATCCAGGCTGGGTGGTGAGTGGCTGGAGAGCAGCTCTGGGGAGAAGGACCTGGGGGTCTGGGTGGATGAGAAGCTCAACATGAGCCTGCAGTGTGCACACACAGCTCAGACAGCAACTGTGTGCTGGGCTGCATTAAGAGAAGCATTACCAGAAGGGCAAGGGAGGTGATTCTCCCCCTTTACTCTGCTCTTGTCAGACCCCACCTGGAGTACTGTGTGCAGTTCTGGAGCCCCCAGCACAAGAAGGACATGGAACTGTTGGAGAGAGTTCAGAGGAGGCCACAAAGATGATCAGAGGGCTGGAGCACCTCTGCTATGAGGACAGGCTGAGAGAGTTGGGGCTTTTCAGCCTGGAGAAGAGAAGGCTTAGAGGAGACCTTAGAGTAGCCTTCCAGTATCTGAGGGGGGCTACAGGAGGGCTGAGGAGGGACTATTCACAAGGTCTTGTAATGACAGGACGAGGGGGAATGGGTTCAAACTGGCAGAGGGGAGATTTGAACGGGATGTTAGGAGGAAATTCTTCACAGTGAGGGTGGTGAGGCACTGGAACAGGTTGCCCAGGGAGGTTGTGTCTGCTCCCTCCCTGGATGTGTTCAAGGCCAGACTGGATGAGGTCTTGAGCGACCTGATCTAGTGGGAGGTGTCCCTGCCTATGGCACAGGGGGGTTGGAACTGGATGATCTTTGAGGTCTCTTCCAACCTAAACCATTCTATGATTCTATGATCAATGGTGTGGCCAGCAGGAGCAGGGCAGGGATTGTGCTCCTATGCTGGGCACTGGTGAGGCCACAGCTTGAGTGCTGGATTCAGTTTTGGGGCACTCAGTCCCAGAAGGACATTGAGGGTCTGGGGCAAGTGCAGAGAAGGGCAACAAGGGCGGGGAAGTGTCTGGAGGAGAGGTCTGGGGAGGAGCAGCTGAGGGAGCTGGAGGTGTTCAGTGTGGAGAAGAGGAGGTTGAGGGGAGACCTCATTGCCCTCTCCAGCTCCATGTGAGGAGGCTGCAGTGAGGTGGGGGTTGGGCTCTGCTCCTTTGTCTCAGGTGATAGAAGGAGAGGAAATGGCCTGAAACTGTGCCAAGGAAGTTTAGGCTGGGCATGAAATCATATTCTTCCGTGGAAGCTCTGTCTAGCCCTGGCCTAGGCTGTCTAAGGCATTGACTGAGTCCCCATCTCTGGAGGGGTTTCAGAGCTGTGCAGATATGGTGCTGAGGACCATGGGCTAGCAGCAAGAGTTATTGGTATTTAGTTAGTGGTTGGACTGGATGCTCTAAAGGGTCTCTCCAGCCTAAATGATTGAACAAGTCTGTAGCAACCTTCTGAGAGGCTCTTTGGACTGTCCTCTGGATAGCTGCTGGGAGAAATCTCAAAACACAGCTTCAGCTACCCATCTGCAGAGGGTTCCCAAGCCTTGTGTGGTTTCTTAAGAGGGTTCCAAAGCCTTGTGTAATTTCTTAAAAGGGTTTCAAAGCCTTGTGAGGTTTCTTGTGTCAACGGAGGATGGAACAAGCCTGAGACACCCAAAAGCCTTTTCTTTTTTCTCCCCATTGAGGTAAGTTCAAAGCAAGGGTAGTGGGAAAGCAGTGTCAGGTTAATTGCCAGACAGCTGCTTTGTAGCAGAGAAAAGAGCTGTAAGGAACCCCTTGGGCTGGGGGAAGCTCCCATTTGGTTGCTCTTTTGAATTGATTTAATTGAGTGTAAAATCTTTATTCATACTTGTAAGAGCTCTGCCATTCAGCAGAGCTGAATTCCTGTGCTGGGGAGTAGGAGGCAGGCAGCGAGGCTGCAGCTTAGGCACCAGGGAGGGTGCTCAGTATGGCTGTTTGAGGCAGCAACCTGGCAGCTTCTGAGCTCACTAGAAGCCGACCCAGCCCAGCTGGCAGAGCTAAAAACAGCACTAGTTTTGTTTCAGGAAGCCAAGCCGAGCTCCTGGCTTCACTGATGATCTGTGATGCTCCTCTGCAGCCTGGGTAAGGAGCAAACAGGGCATCTGCTGCATGGCTGGACCCCACCTGCTGCTGCTGGCTTGGCAATTAGCTGCCCCACCACACTTTGAAATAACCCATGCGAGGACTCAGTCGGCTGGAAGTTAATAAATGAAGCTTTATATTTACAGCTTTGCACAATATACAAGCAGATATTTACAATGTATAACAGATATTTACAGACATATAGAGTGAAAAGGTAATACAGAAACACCACAGCCCTCCCAGAGATCAAAATGCCTAAGAGGGGTTTCTAACCACCCCTACCACCTTCCTTCCCCAATCTTATCTCACCATCTGTTTTATGCAGCAGTTAGGTGAAGGTAGATTGGCCAGGGAGGTTAGCAGCAGGAAAGAAGTTAGTGGAATTATTCAGATTCAGCTACAAAAGGCAGGGAGAAAGAGCCATGAAAGAGCAGCCACAGCNAGAGTCAGTAAAACAGGCTGTAAAATTAAGTGCCAGAGTCCATATAATCTCTCCATAGATATAGATACAGATATATAGAGAGAGAAGGAGAAAGAGAAGAGATAGAGCTAAAGTGAGGTAGAGACACACAGAGATAGAGATAGATGTATAGAGATATAAATAGAGAGGAAGATAGAGATGAGACCTCATTGCTCTCTCCAGCTCCCTGAGGGGAGGCTGCAGTGAGCTGGGGATTGGGCTCTGCTCTCTCATCTCAGGTGATAGAAGGAGAGGAAATATGCCAGGGGAGGGTTAGGTTGGAGAGGAGGAGAAATTTCTTTGCTGCAAGAGTATTCAGGGATTGGAAGAGGCTTCCCAGGGAGGTGCTGGAGTTCCCATGCCTGGAGGTGTGTCAGAAAGGTGTGGCCATGGCACCTGAATCCATGGTTTAGTGGCCATGGTAGGGTGATCTTGGAAGGCTCTTGCAAGCCAAACAATTCTGTGACTGTCTGATCCTGTCTGGGTTCTGCAGCATAGCTGAAGCCTTCAATGATCAGCTTCTGCAGAGTACTGAAATGTTGGTTCATCTCTAAAATAGGGGTACCAGGTCTGGCCTGGGACTGGAGAACAGAGAAGGGGGAAATTTGACTCTCTTCGGTGTTTGGCCTTGATTATGCAAAACTTTGACCAAAGAACACTGGGTTGTTACAAATTTCATGGTGCTCATGTGGACCTGAATACTAACAAGGACACAGCAAGTAGCAAGATGCTAAAAGATGATTTGATTGCCTAGAAACAGCAATTTGCTTGAGGGCAGAGGAAGACCAGCAGAATGCCAATGGCAGTGTGGCTTTGGGCAGTGAGGATGTGTGTGAGGGAACTTCACACATGCCCAGTGCTTGCTGCAAGGTTCGGAGCAATACCACCTCCACAGCTGTTGCTCTGCTTCTGTTTCACAGCTCCATCTAAACCAGGGAGCCAGCAGCTTCACAACTGATGTCGAAATTCATCTGAAGCTTGCCATGTTCCCTGCCTCTTGTATCACAGAATCACAAACTCACAGAAACACCCAGGTTGGCAAAGACCCTCAGGATGACCAAGTCCAACCTCTAACCCTACTCTGCAAGATCCACCTTAAACCATATCCCCAAGCACCACATCCAAACCACCCTTAAACACATCCAGGATAGGCGACTCCACCACCTCCCTGGGCAGCTCATTCCAGTCCCTGACCACTCTCTCAGTGAAAAACTTTTTCCTAATTTCCAATCTAAACCTCCCCAGTGTCAGCTTGAGGCCATCCCCCCTTGTTCTGTCTCCAACTACCTGTGAGAAGAGACCAGCAGCAGCCTCTCCACAATGTCCCTTCAGGTAGCCGTAGACAGCAATGAGGTCTCCCCTCAGCCTCCTCTTCCTCAAACTAACCATCCCCAGCTCCCTCAGTTGCTTCTCATAGGATTTATTCTGCAGGCCCTTCCCCAGCTTCATTGCCGTCCTCTGGCTCAGAGAAGCTCAACCCCAGGTGTTCAGTTGAGGAATCTGCTCCTAAGTGCCTGGGTGCAATACAGGGAATGGTAGAGGAGTGACCATGTTAGAGATCCCAGAGCTGAACAAGGCTGGTTGCAAAGTGAATGAGAAGTGGGCAGAGGGAAGCTCAAGAATTTCACAGAACCCAGCATGGTGGGGTTGGAAGAGACCTATGGAGGTCATCCAGCCCAACTCCCCTTCCAAAGCAGGGCACACACATCAGCTTGGCCAGGAGCAAAATGCCCAGGGAGGATTGGAAGCTCTCCAGACAAGGAGACTCCACAACCTCTCTGGGAAGCCTGCTCCAGGCCTCCAGCACCCTCACAACAAACAACTTTCTCCTCCTGCTCAGGTGCAACCTCCTGGCTTCCACTTTGTGGCCACTGCCCCTTGTCCTGGCCCTGGGCACCACTGACAAGAGCCTGGCCCCAGCCTCTTGCCCCCCTAGATGTGTTTAAAAGTGGGGATATGGGTGAGGGTGACTATTGCAGGGCAGGGTCAATGGTTGAACTTGGTGATCCTGAGGGTCTTTTCCAAGCAGAATATTTCTGCGTGTTCTGTGCTGAGCAGATGGGACACAGAGGAGGGCAGGGTATGCAGGAAGTCTCTCTGTGGAGACTCAGCTTTCCATTCAGCTTTAGGGCAAGGTTCAGTAGCAGAGAGGTCATCTGGGGACAGGATGAGGAGGGAAAACTGACTGGAGGAACTCAAGAACTGAAATGAAAGTGGCCTTCCAGTGAAGCCAGGAGAAGAACACAGGCATTGATAGTTTTTTTAAGGCTTGGTGCAACTTTTCATTTGTGTTTTCAGCTGAAGGATGCATTGGCATTTGCCTCAAGTTCACTGACCTTTGCATTCTGTTGCATGAGTGTCTGGCTGGCTCTTGCCTTCCTGCCCTGGCACTGTCTGGCAAGTGGTGGAGAGCTGAAGTCAGGATCCCTCAGATCTTACTTCTAGCTTGGAGGTAGGATGGTTGAGGATGGCCTGAGGTCTTTGCTTGCTTCCTTCCCTAAAGGGTTAGTTTGGCATTAGATAGAGCAAGACCTGGCACCTTGGTTTCCTTTCTGTTGTGTTCTGAGAGGGCTTTTTCTAAACACAGAGGACCCTGGTGCCAGCTGAAAATCAGGACCATCAGCTTCTAAGTAAAATCCTTGTTTCTCCCTGGGTCTTCACAGTGGCCATTTGGCAGGCAGTTAACCACAAAAGAGAAGTTGTGAAGTGACAGACAGTGGCCCTGAAGAGTGCAAATGGTCCAGATTTTTAAATGGCTTTTCAGGTCAGCACTGTCCTGTCCCACTCTACTCCTCAGCTCTTCTCATTCGTCAGCTGAGGGTGTCTTGTAGAATCACAGAACATATTGGCTTGGAGGTGACCTCAAAGATCATCCATTTCCAATCCCCTGCCAAGGGACATCTACTATCAGCTCAGCTTGCTCAAGGCCTCGTCCAACCTGCCCTTGAACACCTCCAGGGAGGGGATGTCCACAGCCTCCCTAGGCAACCTGTGCCAGTGTCTCCCCACCCTCACTCTCAACAATTTCCTCCTGCTTTTTCTCCAGTTGAAGCTGTCCAGTGGCCTCTGAGCATAGCCTGTGTCCATGCCCAGCCAGCACTGAGAAGCTGCAGACCACCTGCATCACACTGCATCATAGAGACATAGGCTGGGTTGGAAGGGACCTCCAAAGCTCCTCCGGTCCAAGCCCCTGCACTCAGCAGGGGTATCCTCCACTAGATCAGATTGCCCACAGCCCTGTCCAGCCTCACCTGGAATACCTCCAGGGATGGGACCTCGAACACCTCCTTGGGCAACCTGCGGCAGTGTTCCAGCAGCCTCATGGTGCAGAACCATCATGCTGGAGTGCTTTGGGCTTGCTCTCCTCAGATGTCCGTGCAGGACCCTGTGCCAGTCGCTGCTTCTTGTTGCTCTAAATGTCATGTTTTCCCAGAGAAGTAGCAACCAGGTGATGAATAAGTCATGACAGCGACAAGGGAAGAACTTTGTGCTGAATTAAAAGGGTTTTCCCCAGATGCATTGGAAGTTCAGAAGTGTTAGAATGGGATTAATGAACTGATCAAGCCTAAGATGAATGAGAAGCTGCTGATATACTCCTAGGCTTATTTTGGGATGAGACCTTGCTGAAGCTGGTGGAGGTAACAACAAATGGCAATCAATCCCTGGTGGCAGGGATGGAGAGCAGCCCTGAGAAGAATGACTTGGGAGTGCTCGGGGTGCCATTGTCCCTCATCCTGGCCCCCCCAGCTCTTGCCCAAGTCCCTCCCCAGCTCTCCTGCAGCCCCTTTGGGTACTCGAAGGCTGCTCTAAGGTCTTCCTGGAGCCTTCTCTTCTCCAGCCTCAACAGACCCAGCCCTCCCAGCCTGTCCCCACAGGAGAAGTTCTCCAGCCCTCTCATCATCTCCGTGGCTTCCTCTGGACCCTCTCCAGCGGCTCCAGGTCCTTCTTGTGCCCCAGAGCTGGAGGCAGTGCTGCAGGTGGGGTCTGAGCAGAGCAGAGCAGAGGGGCAGGATCCCCTCCCTGTACTGCTGCTCTCCCTGCTCTGGATGCAGCCAGCACACAGCTGGCTCTGGGCTGCCAGCGACCAGTGCTGGCTCCTGGGCACTTGGTCACAACTGACACCCCCTAAGGCCTTCTTCTCCAGCCTGCTCTCAGCCACTCCTCACACAGTCTGCATTTGTGTTGGAATTGCCCTGACCCAAGTGGTGCTGGGTAGCAACATTAGAAGGTAGCAAAGGTTCAAGCAGAGTCTCCAAGAAGATGAACAAAAAAAAAAAGAAATCCAACTGAGGTTGATGCTTGGTGCAGAAATAATGAAATAGAACATGACAGCAGAGCAGAGACTTTGCTTGTGTCCTGCTTTGAGCTAAAGCGGAGCTGATCTGTTCAGCGATTTGACTTCTCAGCTCAGTGCTCAGAAAAGGAACTTCACTGAGTCTTCACTGCAGTTCACTGTAGCTCAGGGCAGCTTGACACAGCCAGAGGCTGCTTCTAGCAGGGAGAAGCTGATGGGCACAGTCACTGCCAAGGGCTGGGCTGCACACCAAGGGCACTGCCACAGCCTGGGTCCCACCTTGAGGAGCAGCAAGGCAGAGGTGGCACCTGCAGGAGGAGTAGCCAGGACAGGTGACCCTGCACTGCCCACCAAGGGATTGCAGCCCATGGATGGCATCTTCAAGAGCAAGCTGAGGGATCTGCAGGGTGCAGCCTCTTCTGCCCTGGCCCAGGAGGACTCTGTCCCTTCTGCCTTCCATACCCATCCCTGTGCTACTGAACCCAGCTCCAGAACCCAGCTCCTGTTCTCACCTGCTGCAGAGCCCAGGCTGGGACTTGCCCAGTGCCTGCCCCCAGCAGCAGTGATGCCAATGGTGGCAGCAGTGCCATCAGGGGTTGGGTTCCCTGTTGGTTTGTGTCTCTATGCCATGGCATTGTTTTTCCCATCCCAGCTGAGTTAGTTTCTTCCCCACCCCATCAGCGTCTCTCCCTTCTGCCCTTTCTCTTCCCTCTGGGCAGCAGAGGGCTTCATTGAGGGCCTCTGGCACTTGGCTGGTGGCCTACCCAGCCCTCCTCCTTGGTGGTTTGCAGTTTAGTTCTCCTTTGGGATGAGCCAAAGTGTTTGCTGAGCTCACTGTCTGGTGCTGCCTGAATAATTGAGACTGTTAGGTGTCTCTTGCATGCTTTTGAGGAAGGGAACTCTTTGTGGTTCCAGGATGGTGGACAGCACTGGCTGAGTTGTTAGTGCTGCCATCAAGGCCTTTTTGGCTGACTGTGCTTCCACCTTCTGAGGCTGAACATAGGCCTGAGATTCACATTCTGAATTTCCTGTGGGAGGTGAATATTGGCCTCCTTTTAATTAGCATAGCAAGAAACGGAGGAGCCCTCTTAAACTTGTAGTCAAACAGACAAGTGTGGGTGGCTCTTCGTGCTGCACGTCCTCACCTGCACTGCTTATTTCCTCTCTGGCCAACACCAACTTCCAGAATCATTGTGTTTGGTGGCAAAGGTCCAGGATGGGCTATGGGTCAGGTCATGGTTAGCAAGTCTCATGGCTTTTCAACACCAGGGAGGTGGCCTGAACTATCTGGCAGCAGTACCTCTCGATTTGTCCTACCAGACCTCCCTGCCCTTCTCTGTCCTACCCAGGTCACTGAGGTTGCTGTCATTTTCACCCTCCCAGCCTTTCAGAGGACTCGTGGGAGAAGTGTCCTCAGCAGGGCAGAGCACTGGTGAACTCTTGCCTCTCCCCGAGGGGATCCATCATCTCCCTTTCTGTGTTGATCTGACTCTCCTGAACACGGCACTTGGTTCCCAGTGCTTCCTCTGAGCAAACCCATCCCTGCCTATTGACCTCTGTAATCTGGGACTTGGCTTCCAGTGGTTCCTCAGCTTCTATGAATCTGGTCCCTCTAGGAACTCCTGGTTCTTCCATCCAGAGATTGTGCCCAAAAAACCTTTACATCCCCAAAAACTGAGATAATAAAATACTTTTATGGACAATATGTCCCATCTGTGGTTCGTATCCCTTAGATGGAATGGTCAAACCTCTAGCTACTGAGAAAAACAGAACATTTCTGGGTCTTCAGAACAGGGCATTGACACTGGTGAGGCTAGAGCGTGAGTGCTGATTCAGTTTTGGGGCCCTCACTCCAAGAAGGGCATTGAGGATCTGGAGCAAGTGCAGAGAAGGGCAGCAAAGGTAGGGAAGGGTCTGGAGAAGCGGGCTGGGGAGGAGCAGCTGAGGGAGCTGGGGGTGTTCAGTGTGGAGAAGAGGAGGCTGAGGGGAGACCTCATTGCTGTCTCCAGCTCCATGTGAGGAGGCTGCAGTGAGGTGGGGGTTGGGCTCTGCTCCCTAGTTTCACTGGAGAGAAGGAGAGGAACTGGCCTGAAATTGTGCCAGGTGAGGGTTAGGTTGGAGAGGAGGAGAAATGTCTTTGCTGCAAGAGTGGTCAGGGATTGGCACAGGCTGCCCAGGGAGGTGGTGGAGTCCCCATCCCTGCAAGTGTTCCATAAAGGTGTGGCCATGGCAGCTGGGGCCATGATTTAGTGGCCATGGTAGGGTTGGGTTGGTCTTGAAGGTTTCTTCCAACCCAAACATTTCAATGGTTCTGTGATTCAGCAGAAGCAGCAGATGTGCTTTCCAAAACAACTACTCCAACAAGAAATGGGTGAAGCAAAAGGACTTAGTTGTAGGTTCAAGAGGTTCAGTACCCCAAGGAATTAATGTGCACGGACCAGCTGTTTTTAGAGAGGTTGTTCAGGCACAAGCTGTGTGTAAATAATGTGTAAATAGAGCTTCTACCTTAATTTGCTCCTCTGCAAGCAGCTTGATGGCAGTGCTCAGAAAGAGGTCAGAAAAAATTGCTCCTAATTGGGACTCATAAACAATCAGGGAGTAATTGAAGTCAGAAATTAAGAGAGCTGCAGCAAAATGGATCTCAGCTCCATAACCCCTGTGCATGGGTGGAGTGAATGTGTTCCACACCAGGGGCCAGAGAAGAACTCCTTGGAATGCCTTGATAGTAAAATCATTGGCTCAGCAGCTCTGGGATGCAGATCTGAGCTGTCAAGGGAAGCAAACACAGCTGTGCTGCCAGCTGTCTACAAAGGGGTGCAGTTTTTCCCCATGAGTGGGGAGTACGTCCTTAGGATCATAGAAATCAGAACTGCTGTGTCCAGAAAGAGCAGGAAGGTGATTGTCATCCTGTGCTCAGAACTGCTGAGGCCACACCTCCAGTGTTGTGCCCAGTTCTGGGCACTCAGTACAAGAGAGATGTGGAAGTGCTGGAGCCAGTGCAGAGGAGGGCAAGGAAGCTGTGAAGGGCCTAAAAAGTGACTGAAGGAACTGGAGCTGCTTGGTGTGAAGAAGAGGAGGCTGAGGGGAGACCTCATGGCTCTCTACAGCTCCCTGAGAGGAGGCTGCAGCCAGGTGGGGGTTGGGCTCTGCTCCCTAATCTCATGTGAGAGGAGGAGAGGAACTGGCCTGAAATTGTGCCAGGGGAGGGTTAGACTGGAGACACTTCTTCCCTGAAAGGGTTCTGAAACACCAGAACAGGGTGCCGAGGGAGGTAGTTGAATTCCCCACCCCTGGAGGTATTTAGAACCCGTGGAGACATAGTGCTGAGGAACATGACTGAGGTCCAGAATTAGCAGAGTTAGGGAATGGATGGACTGTAGGATCTGAAAGGGCTTTTCCAATCCAAACGATTCCCTGTTCCTGTGATTTCAGTGGCACAGGCTCTGCAGCCCTCACAACTGATTGCTGTTAGCCACCAACACCACCCAGGGACACATCCAGCTCCAGTTAGGGGAAGAACAGGCAAAGATGAGAGCCAAAGCCAAAGAGAGATGCTATCCAGAAGGTCTGACCCTAAAAGCAGCTTTTATTCCTGCTGCATGCCTGTGAGAGTATGTCCCAAGTTGTGGTGGCACTGGTATGGACAGACAACACCTGCCTAGGGACAGCAAGTCTCAGTGGCTTTTGATGGCCCTCAACAACCTCCTCCCTGGAGCTGCAGGCCACTCCTGCTGCTGGCAGATGGATGAGTTGTGTGTAGGTGCAATTCTGCCTTCTCCTTGAGCTGACCTCTCCAAACCACTGCACCCAGGCTGTTGGACACGATGCTAGATGGTGTTCATGGAGATCAACAGGGCCTCCCAGCATGAACTCAGGAGGCCACCTCATACCTTGAGGGTGGAAAGGGGAAACCACAGTTTGGGTCCAGGCACTGCATCCAACACAGAAGCCCTCTCTGGAGGCACATTCAGAAGAAACCCAACTAATCCTGTGAGATCTTGCTGGATCCAAACATGCTGTTGTCTTCCTTTCTTTCTTGCTTCTTATCTCACTCTCCTCTCTCTTTTCCATACCCTTCTTATTTCTTTCTACTTCCTCTCCGTTCTCCCAACCAAGCCTCGGTAAGGCACAGCTGACCAAGAGCATTCACCTAACACTCCTTGGATCAAAGAAACTGAACTCATCAGCCTTTTGCTGTTGGTCGCCCTTAACCCACTCCAAGGCAATGCTTCAACCCAGCATAAACCACCCCCTGCTGCCCAGGCTTGGCTTGGGACAATTTTATTTGCAAGTCCTGCTTGCTCTTATTCAGGGCAATTAGGAAGTGAAAGGACATGGTGGGAGATTGACTCCATCATCTCTTATCTTCCTCCCCACCCCAGGCTTAAACAAAAAAATGAGACAGCTACAATGCTGGGAACTCAGCATCAGAATCAACAAACTGTGCTAGGGAAGGGTTAGGTTGGAGAGGAGGAAAAATTTCTTTGCTGCAAGAGTGGTTAGAGATTGGAACAGACTGCCCAGGGAGGTGGTAGAGTTCCCATGCCTGGAGGAGTTGAAGAAAGATATGGCCATGGCATGTGGGGCCATGGTTTAGTGGCCATAGTGGGGTTGGGTTGATGGCTGGACTGGGTGATCTTGGAGGGCTTTAACAACCAAAACAATTCCATGACTCATAGAATCACAGAAACATTCATGTTGGAGAAGTCTCTTGGGATCACCAAGTCCAACCATTGACTTTGCTCTACAAGCTTCACTCCTACACCATATCCCCAGGCACAACACCCAAATAATCTTTGAACACCTCCAGGGTTGGTGACTCCACCACCTCCCTGGGCAGCCTGTGCCAGTGCCTGGCCACTCTTGTTGTGAAAAACCTTCTCCTGATGCCCAGCCTAACCCTGCCCTGCTGCATCTTGAGGCCATTCCCTCTTGCTCTAATCACCTGTGAGAAGAGACCAGTACCAACCTCTCCACAGCCTCCTTTCAGGGGGGCGTAGAGAGCCATGAGGTTCTCTTCTCCACACTGAACACCCCCAGTGCCCCCTCCCCAGCCCTCTTCTCTAGACCCTTCCTCACCTTTGTTGCCCTTCTCTGCACCTGCTCCAGACCCTCAATGTCCTTCTGGGAGTGAGGAGCCCAGAACTGAGTCCATCACTCAAGGTGTGGCCTCACCAGTGCCCAGCACAGGGGCACAATCACTTCCATAGTGAAATTCTTCCTACTGAAATTCCACAGGTGGGATGCAGAAAAGATTTTCAGGTAAAAGAGGTGATTTTAGTGTGAAGGAAGTGCAGTTGTCCCAAGGTTTATCTTTCGAATGCTGGGTTTCAGAGGTCCTTTGTACATCACTGCCTGCCTCTGGTTCTGCCCAGATCGCCTTGGCCAAGGCTCTGGGCACCTCAAGCACTTAAAATGCAAAATGGGCAGAGGAAAACCCAGAGCCTAGGGGCTGCTCAGTTGAGGACCTTCAGCTAGCTCACAGGAAAATCTCTCCTACCACTTCTGCCTCCCAAATTGTGCCTCTGGAGAGAGGGAAGAGGAGAGGCAGGAGCCGGTGTTTGTTGTCACCTGAAGGTACTGAGTAAGGAAGAGGCAACAATTCCTGTCTCTGCTTTTTGTTGTTCTGACTCTGAGCTGTGGGGATCAATTTATCATCTCATTGGTGTTAATTTGACACCTGAGCCACTGTGTGCATCTTACTTGCTGCTAATTAAGGAATCCAGGAGCTGGGGTTCACTGGACAGCAGATTGGGCTCCAAGCATGAGTGCACTGGTGCCCACTGTCATTTGTCTTGACAAAAAGAGCCAGAAGCTAATGAATTAATTGATGTCAGTGATAACCCCTGCCTGTGCTTCAGGGTTTGATTTTACAGCTCAGGGAGAGACCTGGACATGTCCTGCCTTGGCTAGGCTGGCTGCAGGTAGAGCAGGAGCCAGAAACTCATAGAATGGTTTGGGTTGGAACTCCAAAGGTCATCTAGGCCAACCCCCCAACTGCAGCCATCAGGGACATCCTCCACTAGATCAGGTTGCTCAGGGCCTTGTTGAGCAAAGCTCTTTGCTTTGCTATATTTCCCGTGAAGTGCTGAGGGAGATTAGGAGAAGGAGGAGATGCCAAAGAGTGTCCCAGTGCTGAACTTCTACATCAGGTTTTGTCCCTGAGGTAGCTTCTTTACTTCTCATAACACCTCATTCTACCTTCAAGAACTAATCCAAGCTGCTCCCCAAGAGCAGGTATTAATTTCTCTTCCTCTCAACATTTCCAGTCTAGCTTTTCTCATAGACTCACAGAATGGTCTGGGTTCAAAGGCACCTCCAAAGCTCATCCAGTCCAGACCCCTGAACTCACCAGGGACATCCTCCACTAGATCAGGTTGCCCACAGCCCTGTCCAGCCTCACCCTGAACATCTCCTGGGATGGGGCCTCAACCACCTCCCTGGGCAACCTGTTGCAGTGTTTCAACACCCTCATGGTGAAGAACTTATTCCTCACATTCAATTTTAATCTGCTTTGTTGTCATTTCAAGCCCTTGCCCCTCAAACTGTCCATGCAGGCCTTTGGTGGAGATGAGGAAGAAATTCTTGAGAGTAAGGGTGGCTTCTGGGCTGCAAAGCTGTGGCAGAACTTCCCTCCTCCACTTCTTGCAGTGTAGGTGGGAGCAGCTTCAGTGTGGTTCAGCAGTGGGCTTGGTACTGTTGAGTTTGGACTCAGCATCTTAGCATCTAAAGGACCCTTTCCAGCCTAAGTGATTCCCTCATTTTCTGACTCATGGCTCCATGTGGCATGAGGCTGCTAACTCTGGGCTAAGGAGCTGTGTGACTGGAAATGATTAGAGCTGGCTGCTCTGTGTGTTGGAATTGTGTGCTGGGATTCTGTGCCCAGGGAGACCACCATCCTATTTTGTCATCCCTCTGCCACGCTCAAGAGAAGGCAGGAGCTGGAGTGGACCTGCCAGCCTGTATTGCCTCCATCAGTGACTGTCAGTCTGCTGCACTCTTCCTCTCTCATGTCTGCAGACAGGAATAAATCACTTTGGGCTGAGACAACTCAAGGGGAAGGTTTGCAAGTGGAATCAGAAGCTCATAAAAGGCTGCATTTCAGGATTTGCAGGTGCAGCTGTTCTGAGTGCAGAGCTGCTTAGAAGTTTGTGTGTGCTGTAGGGAAGCAAACCCAATCCAAAATACTTTTGCTCCTGTGACTTCACACATGCTGGGCTGTGAGCTTGGGCCCTTCTGCACAACCTGTTTGCAGCCTTCTCATTGCCCTCTTTGCCAGCATTGATTCCAAACAAGAGCTGGCACTGCACAGCCATCTTTCCTGTAGCAGTGAGCACCTAGCTAGCCCCCTAAGAGCAAAGCATGGTTCTTGTCTGGATATTTCAGGTAGGAGGTAACCTGCAGTATGTGAAATAGAGAGCAGGGTGAAGGATCTCATGGAGTTCAGCAAGGCCAAGGGTAGGATCCTGTCCCTGGGGAGGAACAATCTCCTGCAGCTGAGGGGGAACCTTCTGGGAAACAGCTTCATGGAGAAGAACTGGAGGACAGCAAGTTCCCCATGAGCCAGCAATGTGCCCTTGTGGCTAAGAAGACCAATGGGGTGCTGGGGAGCAGCAAGAATGTGGCCAGCAGGGCAAGGGAGGTTCTCCTCCCTCTACTCTTCCCCTGTGAGTCCTGGTCCTGGATCTAGGATCCCTGGTTCCAGAGAGGCAGGGAAGTGCTGGAGAGAGACCAAGGCAGGCTGCAAAGCTGCTGAGGGGCCTGGAGCAGCTCTGTGAAGAGCAAAGGCTGAGAGCCCTGGGGCTGTTGAGCCTGGAGAAGAGCAGTCCCAGAGGACATCTGAGCAATGCTCAGCAAGAGCTAAAGGAGCTGTGGGGGGCAAGAGGCTGGGACCAGAAGAGGCCACAGAGATGATCAGAGGGCTGGAGAACCTCTGCTGTGGGGACAGGCTGGGAGAGTTGGGGCTGTTCAGAAGAGAGGGACCAGCAAATCAAGGGAGGGTTTTCCTTCTTCTCTGCTCTGTTCTAGTGCAGCCACAGCTGGAGTCTTGATTCCTGGCCTGGGCTCCTCAGTTCCAGAAAGACAGGGAACTGCTGGAGAGAGTCCAGGGCAAGCTGCAAAGCTGCCATCTGGATGTGTTCTTGTGTGACCTGCCTTGGGTGATCCTGCTCTGGCAGGCCAGTTGGATTGGATGATTTCTGGGAGTCCTTTCCAACTCCTGACGTTGTGTGATGCACCTTGCCCAGAGGCTGCTGATGAAGTGGGATAAGGAGAAATCCCACTAAAGTACCTGCAAGAGTCTCATCTGTTTGATAGGATCCCATGGTGACATCAGCAGGCTGTGCCCTGCCCTGCTGTGAGGCCAGGCTGGGAGAGTTGGGCTTGTTCAGCCTTCAGAGGAGAAGGCTGAAGGGAGACCTTCTGGAGGCCCTGCAGTGCTTCCAGGGGCCCATCAGAAAGCTGGAGACAGAGTTTGGAGCAGGGCCTGCTGTGGCAGGACAAGGGGAGATGGTTTGGACTCAAAGACGTAGATTGAGAATGGATAGAAAAGAGAAATGTTTGATGCTGAGGGTGGGGGGAGCCTGTCCCAGGTTGCCCAGAGAGGTGGGAGCTGCCCCATGGCTGGCACCATTGCAGGTCAGGGTGTTTGGGGCTGTGAGCAACTTGCTCTGGTTGGGGATGTCCCTGTTGAGTGCAGGGGACTGGGCTGGATGAGCTTTAAAGGTCCCTCCCAACCCAAACCAGTCTGGGATTCTATGCCTGCAGTCTCTTTGTTGGGCAACTGAAGTGCCACTTTGGAAGCCTGCAGTAACTAAAATGGAGATTCCTGAGCTGTTGTGAGGGTGGTGAGGAATGCAGCAGTGCCTTGCTTGGTGGAGAATTGTTTTTGTTAGACGAGAAAGGGTTTGTTTGCAGTAGAAATTGTTCACTTTTGCCTGAGGGTTGGAAGAGAAGCTGAAGGCTTGTGAGTGCCTCTTTTGTCAGCAGCACAACACTGTCAAAAGCATTGTTGAGTTTTATTGAGCAAATCTTCCAAAATTCTCCTGTTTGGAGAAGAAATCCAAACCCCAGAAGGCTGCTGGGACTGCAGAGTTTGGCTCAGAGCAGATGGCAGCTGGAATCATGGATTTACTCCAGACCTTCTCCTGCTTCATCCCAGGTACTCAACAGGTACTCATCCTGGGTACTCTGTTGGCTCAAGCTGTGTCAGAACTCTCCTTCCCTGTCAGGCCTAGGAAGGGATCTTTGCTTCCACTTCACCCCTGATGTTTATTTCCCAGGAACACGTGGAAAGTAGGGGGCAAGAGAAGTTGTGCTTTTGGTGAGCAGGAGATCTGTACTCCCACCACAAGCTCATTTAGGATACAAAGTCTGTGAACTCATTTAAAATACAAAGGAAGGAGACTGAACGCAGGGGTGTGGTGTGGAATGACAATGGACTCTCCTTCTCCAGCCTGGGCATCCTGTTGCTCATTTCCACTGATGAGAAGTTTGGTGTCCATGTCCTGACCTTTCTCCGTTTGCCTGCAGCTCGTGCTTAATGACAGCATGGACCTGGTGCTGAGCTCACAGCCAGGAATTGCTGTGGATCAATGATTTAGTGCCAATCAGGGAACTGATCACTGCTGCAAACCCACAACAGATTCATCTCTCTTTGGGTATCTGCAGAGGGACTGTGTATAGGTGTGGTAGAGAAACCCCACCCTGAAATGATAAAGAGGGGACTGGAGGAGCAAAGGCGGAGAGCTCTGGGGCTGCTGAGCCTGGAGAAGAGCAGCCCCAGAGGGCATCTGAGCAATGCTCAGCAAGAGCTAAAGGAGCTGTGGGAGCAAGAGGCTGGGGCCAGGCTCTTGTCAGTGGTGCCCAGGGCCAGGACAAGAGGCAGTGGCCACAAAGTGGAAGCCAGGAGGTTGCACCTGAGCAGGAGGAGAAAGTTGTTTGTTGTGAGGGTGCTGGAGGCCTGGAGCAGGCTGCCCAGAGAAGTTGTGGAGTCTCCTTGTCTGGAGAGCTTCCAACACCCCCCTGGGCATTGTGCTCCTGGGCAAGCTGCTGTGGATGCCCTACTTTAGCAGGGACTTGGATCAGATGCTCTCCAGAGGTCACTTCCAGCCCCACTATGCTGGAGGAGGTTGAGGGGAAACCTCACTGCTCTGTACAGCTCTCAGAGGAAGCTGCAGTGAGGTGGGGGTTAGGCTATACTCCCTGACTTGCTAATGAAGAGATGAGAGAAGGAGAGGAAATGGCCTCAAGTTGTGCCTGGGCAGTGGGAAAATGTCTTCTCCAGAAGGTTTGTCAAGCCTGGTCCAGGCTGCCCAGGGCAATAGTAGAGTCTCTGTTCCCTGGAGGCTTCATAAGCCCTATAGATGTGGTGCTGAAGGCCACAGATTGGTGGTAGACTTAGCAGTGTTAGGTTAGCAGTTGGACTCAACTCTCTTGGAAGTATTTTTCAGTGTTTTTGATGATTCTGTGACATGTCTGATGATGAGAATGAGCCATCAATATGACCTGCGTGCATTCCCTCTGGCTTGTGAATTTCACTCCGTTTGACTTCCTGAGGAGAGCAGACTCCAAGTGTGTACTCCCCAGCATGCAAGTCCCCACTCCACTAGGAAATGGAGCAAGTGTGGAATTAGCCACCCCAAGCCCTCCAGGTGAAGGTGCTGTAATAAATGATCCATGGATGCTATTTCAAAAGCTCGTTTCTCTTATTGGATAGCAAGTGAAACAGCGCTGGGTGCAGGGGAGTTGCCACTCCACACTGCACGCCACAAACAAAGTTGCACACATTTTTATAACATGCTCCAATACATATGCAAATAATTTCTAATACCTATTCAAGCAGCCTTTGGAATCGTAAGTGGTCCTCATGAGCATTGTTTTACACATGCTCACTGATCCTTGGGGGTCTTCTATACCCCTCTGGTGGTCTTCTGGATGAAGTAAATAGGAGTTTTCCTCTAATGCCTTTTTGGTGAACTTGGTAGAGGAGTCTGCACAGTCTTCACCTTATAATTAGTTTCTCTGCTAAGCTGCTGCAGAGACCTTGGAAGAGGAATTTGTAGAGTTCTCATCTTTTTAATTTATGTCTAGGCAGAGTGTAGTGGGTTTGCAGTGACCTGCCCCCCCACCTTTTAAAACCCCGGCTAAAACTCAGAAAAAACACACTGGGAGTTAATAAATGAAGCTTTATATTTACAGCAATGCAAATATACAAGCAAATATTTACAAGATATAACAGATATTTACAGAAATATACAGTAAAAAAGGAANAAAGCTGCTGAAGCCAGCACGGACCCAGAGCAGACTGGCCCTCTGCAAGCACTCTGGCTTATCTGGATGTTTTGGGAACATTTCCCAAAACAATTTTTTTTTCTCTGTCTCAGTGAAACTCGGTGAAGTGACACTGTAGGTCTAACTCTCTCTCAGCCAATAGTTTAATTTCTCATTCAAATTCTCCAATTAGCTCAAACCAATACAGCAGAGTGTCAATTATCGCTTAGCTCTTGGTTTTGTTTTTTTTTTGTGTAATGTTACAGTCATAGCACATTCCAGCAGAGTGCCACAAATTTACTTAGGCACCTTTTCTTTCTGGCTCTTTGGTCAACTTTATATTGACACGAATGAGTGTTCGTTACCACAATCCTCCATTTTCTTTTTTTATTCCCATCATTCATGTCAATGCTTCAAACCTGCCTGTTGTTCAGGGGTTCTGGTCTCCAATTCCTTAGTTTTTATTACATGCAAACCTGAGATAGCTTCGGTAACCACTAGTAACTTGTGAGTCTTCCTCTTCCGAGCTATTTCAGGATCTATTGGTATAGCTGAAATTTGCATCCCCTGTACTACTGAATGAATTAACCGGATTAAACAAGGAATCATACATGGTAAAAAATATCAATCCCAAAGCTGCACAAAGTAGCATAAATCCAAGCTTTTTCCACCAAGCTCCTCTGAGTAGTTTATTCCACCAACCATCCTCTAATAAACTATTCCACTTCTGGACCGGGACATGTGCTACTCTTTTAATCTCTTCTGCCAATTTAGTGATGTCTCCCCTGTTGTCATCTATCTCTAAACAACATTCTGAGATATTCAATTTCCCACAGAAGCCTCCTTCCTCGGGTAGTAAATAATCAAGAGCCAATCTGTTTTGGTATACCGCAGCTCAAGTCTGTGATAATTGTCGAGCCACAATTTTAAGTGCCTCACTAGTTTGATTAGAAATAAACTCCACCACAGCTTGCAATCTTAGAATACAATTTAACATATATATTGGGGTCCTATAGCCCCAACTACCATCTTGGGCCCATGTAGCTGGATCATAATAAGAAAGTATTCTTTCAGCTGGCCATTAATCATCCTTCCAAGACTGCTGTCCTCCAATATTTACATCTCACCTGATTCTGCCCAACGTCTCATATAAGGGTTTGCCTAATACTTTAGCTCCCTCTTCCCTTGGGAGCAGGAAGAAGGCTGGCTGGATTATCCCAACAGCACATGTCCCCTTCCAGTCCTTCTGTAGTTTCGTATAGGCTCTTTTTCCACAAATCCAAAATAATCCATCAGTATCCTGGCACATAGAATCACTTTTTCCTGGGTTTTCCCAAAATTCCTTCAAATCTGGTATTTCCCTATAGGGGTTTTGGTTGTCTCCTGTTCCATTTACAAAACACTGATTCTGATTTATTGCAATTCATTGTCCAGTAACCCTGAGGGGATTGGGGCCACCATGTGTTATTATGGGTATCATTCCGTGATAATGTATTTCTACAGGGTAAATCCCCGACCCATTTTCTCAGACTAATCTCTTTTCTAAAAATGCAAAAATGCCCAATAACTTCATTGGTCAGTATCCATCCTGAGGGTCGAGCTTCGGAAGAGGAGTAAGTTTGATTCCATTCTAGTAATTGATCAGGGGTTAGGGATTTCCCCCTCCAAGGCTATTGTTCTGTCATTAGTATACCCCCACAAACCCAACAGGATGTAACGTTCAATTCGTGGGCTATCTCCCTCATCAGATTTAAAAATAGGTTTGTCCTTACTTCTTGTAAGGGTTGTTCTGTTAAAATTTGTCTAACACTGGAATACAGACCTTTCTCAGGGTCCTTTCTCCCTTTGATGATAAGCCTCTCTCTGGTCATGTTTTTAACCAACTCCTCTTGCATTTTACTCTGTACTCCACCCCCATCTGCGTATCCCCACATTCCGGTTTTGGTAAAGCAGAGATACCGTTCTCCTCTTGGGCACTTCATTCCTACTTTTATCCCTCCAAATCCCAAGTTAGTGCCAACCCAGTACTCTTGTTGTTCAATTTTACAGATTTGTAAACTGATCCTTGCATAACAAGCTGAGTTAATGTGGGTATGGATTGTTATGGTCCGTTCTATATGACAACTAACTTTCACCCATTGGTAGCATTTGTCACATGGGTTTTGATTGGCAACCCCATAGGTTAGGCAGCTTATTAGAATCCACCGCTGCATTATTATGCCTCTGTCTCCTCCGTCTACTCGGTTGCTTTGAGCAACGGGGTACATCATCTTCTCGACAGCAAGCGTATTCTTCAGGGTTGGTTTTTTTTGGGGGGGGGTGTTGAGTTTTTTTTTTTTTTTTTGCTGCCTTCTTTGCTTGCCTCTTTCTTCTGAATTTTGTCCTTCGTCTCCCTCCTGCGTTAGGTGACTCACTCCTAGAGTTCATCCCCTATAGCCTACATCCGCTTTCTTTACCAAAGTCTGATTTAACCAAGTATACACAGCATAATTCCGAATAAAATTCCCTAATTTTCCCCTATCTTCTTATTCTATATGTATTCCTCTTCCCATTCACCCCTTTAGGGAGATACCCATAATTACCATGATACGCCTTTCCCTACCAGTTGCATAGTTTTCAATTAGAATCACACACAATAAAAGAAGTAATAGTCACCATTGAGGTCTCACACAGGGGATAGAGGTCTGGTCAGGGCCATAATGATAGTGCTTTGCAATTGAAACCTGGAAGGAGTGTAGTTCTCGGTAGGTCACAGCATCAAAGAATGGGTTGGGTTGGAAGGGACCTTCAAGACCATCCTGTTCCAGCCTGGCATTCAGCACCTCCAGGGATGTTGTGGATCACAGAATCACAGAATGTGATCTATGATCACAACCTGTGCCAATATCTACTCACTCTCAACAATTTCTTCCTCATCTCCACTCTCAGTCTCCCCTTTCCCAGGTCGAAGCCATTGTCCCTCAATTCTGGCACTGCTAGCTCTTGGCAAAAGTCCCACTTCTCTGTGTGAAGAGAATCAGCATCCCTGCACAGGGAGAGAGTTACTTCTGGAGTAATCTGTTAGCAAGCCAGGCAGCAGCTGTTGAGTTCTCTTTTGTGGGGTGATGCTGGCAGTGAGCCCTGCAAGAGCTGTGAGTCCCTTGGGGCTGCTAAAGAAGGTTTAACTATAGCCAAAGAAGGGTTGGCTCACCTGAGTTAAGTCCCAAGTGTTAGCATAGCATCAGCCCATCTCCTTTCCTTCTCTGAAGGGGAAAGCTCTCTTGGAACTCGCTTAGCCAGCTGATTGGTACTTCTAGGCAGCCTCCAGCATGGCTTTTCTGTCCACCAACCTTGTTTGCTGCTTTCTGAGCTCACCTCCACAGGCTACATTGCCATACGGTGTTGTGCAGGATGGGCTGAGCTTTGGGACAGCTTCCAATGCTTCTCAAGCTCTGTTCCACCAACCAACTCAATCTGCTTTTACCTGGCTTGCTTCCCCTCTGCCCTGCCACACTTTTATGTCTCCCCTTGGTTCACAAAGCCCTGTTGCCTACACATTGTGCTCTTCATGCTGTGCTTCACTTGCCTGATGCCTTCTCTAGGCTTTAACCCCTACCCTTAGAGCCCATGGAAAGTTTCTTTAACCTTTGTTTGTTTGTTTGTTTGTTTCCGATGCTCTCAATCCTCTGCCCCTAGGCAGCTGTTAGAGATTTAGGCTATCAGCTCCTCTATGTCCAATCTCTCTTTCCCCCAAAAGCTTCTGCAAACAGGCTAGAGGCTGAGCTGCAGCTCTGCTCTTATCTCCAGTGGTCCTTTCTCTAGAGTAACTTAACTCCTGATTGAGAGCCAAGGAGTGCTACTACTACTCACTGCTTGGGGCTGCTGACACTGCACACCTTGACCTGTGATTTCAAGGCCAAGTCTCAAAGCTGGTGATTAAAAGAGATGTTAATAATGAGTCACACTGTGGGATTTGTGAAGAGGCACCTCAGAACTCCCCCATGTTGCTAGCAGGTGCCACCCAACCAGCAGGGCAAGGTGGGGCACTATGGCTCAGTAGATACTTAGTGGGTTTTGGGTGTGCCTTGTGGATGTTGAGGAGACATTTAGGCTAAAGAGAAGGAAGGAGTTTTTCACCTTGGCAGTAGTGAAATGCTGACCCAGGCAGCCCAAAGAGGTGGGAGCCCTGGGACTGGTTAGCTTGGAGAGGAAGAGGCTGAGGAGGATCTGCTCAGTGCGTACAAATATCTGAGCAGTGGGTGTCAGGAGGATGGGGCCAGGCTGTTGTCAGTGGTGCCCAGGGACAGCACAAGAGGCACTGGGCATAAACCTGAACATAGGAAGTTCCATCTAAGCATGAGGAGAAACTTCTTGACTGTGAGGGTGGCAGAGCCCTGGAGCAGACTGCCTAGAGAGATTGTGGAGTCGCCTTCTCTGGAGACTTTCAAACCTCACCTGGATGTGTTCCTTTGTGACCTGCTCTGGGTGCCCCTGCTCTAGCAGGGGGTTGGACTGGATGACCTTCAGGGGTCCCTTCCAGCCCCTGCCATTCTGAGATGCTGTGATTCTGTGGTGCTGGAAATGCTGGTACACATTCCATCTGCTTAATAAACTTTGACACTGGAGATGGCCCCAGGCAAGGTTTAGACTCCAGTGAGTCCCTCTGCCCCAGAGCAGCTGGCAGTGTGCGGTCTTGAGGGATGCTGTCTCAGTGGTTCACCAAGTCCCTCCAACAGTGTTCTGCAGGGGTTGAAGCAAGTTCATTCAACTGCAGAAGGGTTTGCAGAAGCATGGGAAGAGACTTAGGATGGTTTCACAGCAGCTCTGAGAGCCATAACTCTTCATGTACTGCTTCATTTGCCTCCCTCTAGTCAACTTTTTATCTAACAAGCTAAAATCTGCCTTCAGGGTTTTGTGTAGGAGTGGTAGAGATGAGACTCCACCTTGCCAAGCTCCATTCCCAGGTCACTGCCAGTTAAAAAATTTCAGTCTTTGAGCTTTAAGCTGATGGTTTTGGCTTGTGAGTGTAATGGAAGGGGTAATTAATTGATGTGAGGTGATATTTTTCAAAATTAATATTGTTTATTAATTTTCAATATTCAGGAGTCTCACTCCTCCAACCACTAATTTTAATAATAATCAGGTTCTCTTGCAATGGTCATGGAAACATTATACAGATAATAACATAGGATCTAGAATGTTTAAGAAACAAGTAGCAAAAACATAAACATTTAAACCTGACTGAACTGGAAGAGAAGGTTCCTGTGGTAAATACACCATTTGTCCAGTAGATAGACTCAAGGAGGCTCCTTTCTGCTTATGGCACAAGGCAAATGGTGAATTACAGGAAGCTTTAAGTATTTGCTCAGAAAAAATAGCTCCTGACTCATGGGGCTAGCTACAACTTCAGACAGTACCCAAACGCTTTCAGGGGATTCTGTTGATGCCTTGTCAGCCGCTGAGGCTTCTGATCCTTCCCAGGCTTCACAGGATGCTGGGAAAAGGAGGCAGACAATGTCTGACCTTATCTGGACAGTCTGTGTGTCCCTTCCAGGCCTTCTCATCTTCACAAGTGTAGGCAGGATGGCTTGCAATGTGCAGTCTTGGCATGGATGTCACACTGGCTATGCAGGCCTATTGCATGCAGGCATTTGGTGTCTATTCCTGGTAAACTCAAAGCAGGCAGTTTCCAGGCAGTTCAGGAGGCACTAATGCAGTGAGGCAGAGTACTGCCAGGAGCAGAGAGCAATGGTGGCAGGCAGCAGCAAGGAAGAAGCAAGCACAAATACAAGGGCAGAGCACATTGTGTTACCTGCTCATCTCTTTATCTCAATATGGTCCGGGACTAATGGGCCTTTGGACACAGAATAGCCAATCAGAATGGCAGTTAGCCAAGCTTGACCATATTAGGTGAAGCCAAAGGCTTACTTTAACCAAATTTGGGAAAACGTAGGCCTTGCATGAGGCAGGCACAAGCCGAGTGTATGTACCTTGTTTACCACAGGATGTAAACAGGAGCAAAACCAGTCTGGGAAAGACAGGGTCCTTAGACTCAGTGGCTCCAGGTTCTTTGTCCTCTTTGCTATGGTTGCTTCTCCTCACAACAGAAGAATGGAGAGCAGAAAAACATCTGGGCCAGCCATGACACGTTCAGGCCTATTTTGGCCTATTTAGGCCTACCATGATAGCAAATGTATTTTGGCCACCCGGCTGGGAGGACAAAAGGAGAGGTGAGGTTATCCTTCTTGTCTATCATACATAGAATGCTGAAGGCACAAAATGGTTTTGGAAGGAAGGGACCTCAAAGACCACCCAGTCCCAACCCCCTGCCATGGGCAGGGACACCTCCCACCAGCCCAGCTTGCTCAAGGCCTCATCTAGCCTAGCCTGCAACACCTCCAGGGAGGGGACATCCACAGCCTCCCTGGGTAACCTGTGCCAGTGTCACCCCACCCTCACTCTCAACAATTTCTTCTTCATCTCTACTCTCAGTCTCCCCTCTCCCAGCTCAAAGCCATTGTCCCTCATCCTGGCACTCCCAGCCCTTGGCAAAAGTCCCTCCCCAGCTCTCCTACAGCCCCTTCAGGTACTGGAAGGGAGCTCTGAGGTCTCCCTGGAGCCTTCTGTTTTCCAGGCTGAACAGCCCCAACTCTCCCAGCCTGTCTCCACAGGAGAGGTTCTCCAACCCTCTCATCATTTTGGTGGCCTCCCCTGGACCCTGTCCAGCAGCTCCAGGTCCTTCTTGTGCTGGGGGCCCCAGAGCTAGAGGCAGTGCTGCACAAGGGTTCTGAGCAGAGCAGAGCAGAGCAGAGCAGAGGGGCAGAATCCTCTCCCTGTTCTGCTGCTCTCCCTGCCCAGGATGCAGCCAGCACACAGCTGGCTCTGGGCTGCCAGCGATCAGGGCAGTTGGTCACAACTGACATTCCCAAGGCCTTCTCCTCCAGCCTGGTCTCAGTCACTCCTCACCCAGCTTGCATTTGTGCTTGGGATTGACCTGGCCCAGCTGCAGGACCTGCACTTGGCCTTGTTGAGCTTCATGGGGTTGGCTTGGGTTCACCTCTGCAGCCTGTCCAGGTCCCTCCAGCTGCCAGCCACACCACGCAGCTTGGTGTCACCTGCAAAGCTCCTGAGAGTGCCTCAGTCCCACTGTCATGCAGGCTGACAAATTCCTAAGCCAGCTTACTTTCACCCAGAATGAGAAAATTAGTATTTAATTACTGGGAGGAAACTAAATTGTCCTGATAGTCACCCTAGCACAGATTGATTTCTGTGGTTTGTCTGAGGAACATGGATGCAGCTCAGCCAGTGATGTTATTGAATGGATGATTGGATGGACTCAAGGAGATGAAAGGCAGCTGAGGGGGAGCTGCTGGGAAGCAGCTCTGCAGAGATGCACCTGGAAGTGCTGGGGGAAAGGATGTTCCCCATGAGTGGACAAGAAAGCTAATGGGGTACTGAGGTGCATGAAGGCAAGTGAGATCAGCAAGCTGAAATATGTTCGCCTCTCCCTCTACTCTGCCCTACTCTGGCCACATCTGGAGTTCTGGGTCCAATTCTGGGCTCCCCAGTTACAGAAAGACAGGCAACTCTTGGAGAGAGTCCAGGGCAGGCTGCAAAGCTGCTGAGGAGCCTGGAGCAGCTCTGTGAGGAGTAAAAGCTGAGAGCCCTGGGGCTGAGAGCCTGGAGAAGAGCAGCCCCAGAGGGCACCTGAGCAATGCTCAGGAAGAGCTAAAGGAGCTGGGTGGGGCAAGAGGCTGGGGCCAGGCTCTTGTCAGTGGTGCCCAGTGCCAGGTGGTTGCATCTGAGCAGGAAAAGAAAGTTGTTTGGTGTGAGCAATTCCATGTCATAGGATGTGACAATGGGAAGGACCTTTGGAGATCACGGAGTCCATCCCCATAGATGCCAGCTTGTTTCCAGAGCTTCAATCAAAGGAAAAATAAGGATTTCTTTTTCCTGTGGTGAATGTTCAGCATATTCAATGTGTCAGATTGAAAAGCCACCTCTGGTAGGACCCAGGGTGGCTCGGGCACCACCTGATAAATAATCCTGGGGCAGAAGATTGTCAGTCTGTGTTGTGCAACAAACAGAAGCATTAACAGATCAGCCTGGCACTGATGGCAACTACCCACTTAGCAATTAAAGTTTTAATTGCCCTGCAATTAAAATTGCAAGTGCAGTGTAATTAGCGTGAAGAGTGTAATTTGCAAATGAGTGGCTCTGACCAAGAGTCCAATGGCTGAGGCAATGCGTAGTGGGAAGCAAGGCAGCAAGGAATGCTCTTCCCCTTTGGATTTTGTAGAAGGTTCACATCCCAAAGCATTGGAGCAGTCCCCTGAAATCTTACAGTGCAGCTTTGGTCTCCAGGCTGCCTTCAGCTGAACCCAAAAGCCTGATGTGTGAAACTTTTAAATGTCTGTTTTAGGGCTTTCAAAGAATCCCAGACCCCCAGCATGATGGGGTTAGGAGGGACCTCTGAAGATCATCCAGTCCAAGCTCCCTGCCAAAGCAGGGCACCCACAGCAGCTTGCCAAGAAACATAATGCCCAAGGGGGTGTTGGAAGCTCTCCAGACAAGAACACTCCACAACCTCTCTGGGCAGCCTGCTCCAGGCTTCCAGCACTCTCACAAGAAACAACTTTCTCCTCCTGCTCAGATGCAACCTCCTGGCATCCACTTTGTGCCCACTGCCCCTTGTCCTGGCTCTGGGCACCACTGACAAGAGCCTGGCCCCAGCCTCTTGCCCCCCACAGCTCCTTTAGCTCTTGCTGAGCATTGCTTAGATGCCCTCTGGGGCTTCTCTTCTCCAGGCTCTCAGCCCCAGGGCTCTCAGCTTTTACTCCTCACAGAGCTGCTCCAGGCCCCCCAGCAGCTTTGCAGCCTGCCCTGGACTCTCTCCAGCAGTTTCCTGTATCTCCAGAACTGGGTAGCCCAGAACTGAACCGAGGGCCCCTATCTGGCTTCACTGGGGCAGAGCTGAGGTGGAACAGAATGTTTCCAGACCTTCTGATCACACTTTCCTTCATGCACCCCAGGACACCATTGGCCTTCTTGGCCATGAGAGCATATTGCTAGGTCATGATGAGGTTGTTGATGAGGTGCAGGATGATGCTGTTGCTTTGAGGCTTGCACATTTCATTTTTTCAAAGCTCTGCTTTGCTGGCTGCAGCCTGGACTTGTAGCTGTCTGAGAGGAGCAGCATGGTTGCTGGAAAGCTTCTGTTGATTATTGAGATGAGCTGTGTCTCTTGGAGGCGAAGCACAACCAAATAATTTCAGGATTTTAAGAGGAAGAAGAAATGGGTGAATTAAGCAGCACCCACCATAAGTCATTTTCCATTTCCTCAGCTACTGTGCAAGTTGCTGACAAAAGCTATGCATTCTGCCTTCTCGTCATCCAGCAAGATTGCTGGGATACATTAAGTGGTGATAAAAAAAGGGAAGGTTTCTGCTCTGTTCAATACATTTATTGGTGACCTGGACGAGGGACTGAGTCCAGCATCAGTAAGTTTGCAGATGACAGCAAGCTAGGAGCAGGAGTTGATCTGTTGTAGGGTAGGAGGACCCTGCAGAGGGACCTGGCCAGGCTGGATGGGTGGGCAGAGGCCAGTGGGAAGAGATTCAACAAAGCTAAGTGCAGGATTCTACACTTTGGCCACAACAACCACCAGGCAGTGCTACAGGCTGAGGACAGAGTGGCTGGAGAGCAGCCAGGCAGAGAGGGACCTGGGGGTGCTGGTAGATAGTAGATGAACATGAGCCAGCAGTGTGCCCAGCAGAGCCAATGGCATCCTGGCCTGTATGAGGAAGAGTGTGGCCAGCATGACAAGGGAGGTTATTCTGGCCCTGTACTCAGCACTGCTCAGGCCATGCCTGGAGTGCTGTGTCCAGTTTTGGGCCCTTCAATTCAAGAGAGATGTTGAAGCACTGGAAGGTGTCCAGAGAAGGGCACCAAGGCTGGTGAGGGGCCTGGAGCACAGCCCTGTGAGGAGAGGCTGAGGGAGCTGGGGGTGTGCAGCCTGGAGAAGAGGAGGCTCAGGGGTGACCTCATTGCTGTTCACAACTACCTAAATGGAGGTTGTAGTCAGGTGGGGTTGGGCTCTTCTCCTGGGCAAACAGCGACAAAATGAGGGGACACAGTCTCAAGCTGTGCCAGGGGAGATATAGACTGGATGTTAGGAGGAAGTTCTGCACAGAGAGAGTGATTGGCATTGGAATGGGCTGCCCAGGGAGGTGGTGGAGTCACCGTCCCTGGAGGTGTTGAAGAAAAGACTGAATGGGGCAATTAGTGCCATTGGATAGGGCTGGACTGAATGGTCTTGGAGATCTCTTCCAACCTGGCTGATTCTACGGTTCTATAATACTTTGAATCCAAGGATTGAGGCAAAACCAAACATCCAATGAAAAATACCTTCTGCCAAAGGTGGGACATGATTCAAACAGCTGAGCCTGGAGAGCAGAACCAAAGAGCCTCCCATAGAACAGAACATGCTGAGTGCCAAAACCAAAGTGGTCTGGATCTCTTCATGGGTGAGCTGGTTCCTTGCAGCTCTTGCTGGTGGGAGCAGGCTGGCGGTTTCTGGAGGTGTTGTTTCCTTCTCTCTCCACGTGCTGGTCAGGAAAGCAAATGGATGGCAGCCTGTGGCCTGGAGAACTGCTCCACAAAGCTGGCCTGCCCAGCAGCAGAAGCAGAGATGTGCCCTGGAAAAGCCTCAGGGCACCTCTTGAAGGACCATTAATGAACTGACTCAGCAAGCAGCTGATAGCAGGGCATCATTTCTGCATGTGGGAATGGAGAAGAAAACAAGGACTTGGGAGGAATCCAAAGGAGTCTGGAGAAGAGAAGGCTCCAGCCAGACGTCAGAGCTGCATTCCAGTACCTGAAGGGGCTACAAGAAAGCTGCAGAGGGACTGTTCCTAAAAGCCTGCAAGGACAAGACAAGGAGCAAGTAGTGGGGAAGAGAAGTTCTGCCACAGCTTTGCAGCCCAGAAGCCACCCTTACTCTCAAGAATTTCTTCCTCATCTCCACCAAAGACCTGCAGTGAAAGGACAAGGGGCAATGGTTTCAAACAAGAGCAGAGCAGATTCAGATTGAGGAACAAGTTCTTTGCCATGAGTGTGCTGGAACACTGCAACAGGTTGCCCAGGGAAGTAGTTGAGGCCTCATCCCTGGAGACTTTCCAGGTGAGGAACACGGCTGTGGGCAGCCCAATCTAGTGGAGGATGTCCCTGCTGAGCACAGTGGGGTTAGACTAGACGAGCTCTGGAGGTCTCTTCCAATCCAGACCCTTCTGTGAGTCTGTAGACACCAAAGTACAGCCACCATCAGCCTCTGCTCTTGACAAGTCCTCCATGCTAGTGGAGACATAGGGAATTTGATGTCATTTGATGCTCTGTCTCCTGAAAGGAGGTTGATGTGAGGTGGGGTTTGGTATCTTCTCCCTCACTAAGAAGTGACAGGACAAGAGGAAGTGGCCTCACACTGCAGCAGGGTGGGTTTAGGTTGGACATGAGGAAGAGTTTCTTCACTGAAGAGGTTGTCAAGCCCTGCAGCAGGCTGCCCAGAGCAGCCCTGGAGGTGTTGCAGAGCCACACAGATGTGGTGCTGAGGGCTATCATTTAGTGGTGGACTTGGCAATGCTGCACTTAATGATTTTGGACTTTTCTAATTGTAGTGGTTCCGTGATTCCAGATGAACAATCTCTTGCGTTGTCTTCAATCACTGTGGAAGGGCTGGCAGCAAAAGGGCAGGTTTGAACTGGAGCTTAATCTGCCCCAGATCAGCTGTGCTGTGAAGGGAAGATCAAATCTGCAGTCAATACCACTGAGTGCTCCAGCAGAGATGCAGACACTGCTTGCTTCTTGCCCCCCTTCCATTATTTAGTGCCTGCTTGATGTCGCTGTCTAAGGCAGTTGTCCATCTTTTCTCACTTCATTGCTCTAGGGTTCTTTTCTTCTGCTTCCTTGAGCTGCTGGAGAGATCAAACAAAGCCACCCCTCTCCTGTCAGCCAAATGGCCCTGCTGCCACCTCACGAGAGAAAACCCTCCTCTTCTCACCCATCTTGGAGCTCTGCTTTCCAGGAGAGCTGAACTTGGCTCATGGTGTGGAGAATTTAATGTGAGGTACTTAATGGTCCAGGTTGCTCAATTACACATCAGGAGAATGGGAGGCTTTCTCTGTTGTATCTTGTAATAAAGCAGCACATTTATTACTGAGTGCAGCTCTGGGGCCCCCAGCACGAGAGGGACCTGGAGCTGCTGGAGGGGGTCCAGAGGAGGCCACCAAGATGATCCGAGGGCTGGAGACCCTCCCCTGTGGGTGCAGGCTGGGAGAGTTGAGGCTGTGATGGCTCCAGGGAGACTTCAGAGCAGCCTTCCAGTACCCAAAGTGGTACAGGAGAGCTGGGGAGGGACTTCTGGCAAGGGCTGGGAGTGCCAGGAAGAAGGACAATGGCTTTGAGCCATTTGAGGGGAGACTGAGAGTGGAGATGAGGAAGAAATTCTTGCTCATGAGGGTAGGGAGGCACTGACATAGGTTGCCCAGGGAGGCTGTGGAATGTGATCTATGATCTATAACCTCCCTGAAGGTGTTGAAGGCCAGGCTGGATGATTTCTTGAGCAAGGTGGGCTGGTGGGAGGTATCCCTACCCATGGCAGGGGATTGTAACTGGATGGTCAGAGGTCCTTTTCAGCCCATGCCATTGTATGACTATAATTGAGTCAGCAATGATTGGTAGACTGCAGAAGCGGCCAACATATCCCTCTCCTCTTAGTGCATTGGCCAAGATACCTTCCACCTTTTCATCTCAGCCTTCCCAAGGCTGCTGAACTATTCAGTCTCTCTGATGTGTTCTGAGGAAAAATAGCTCTGCTTGCTGCTGCAGCAGCTGAGGTTAGGTGATGATGGAGTGTTTTGTGGCTTGGAGAAAAACACAACTGCCTGCTGAGGACTGGGGATGAGCCTGTCTCTGGTATCTGGAAGCTTTGGGAAAGAAGAGGAGTAGCAGAGGTGGGCTCAGAGCCACGAGACACTGTCAGCCTTGAAGCTGCCTGTGCTGGATGAAGGCAAAAGTTATTCAAGTGGTTTCTTCTGACGAGTTCTTAAACTGATCAGTTTATCCCTAAAGATCTCTGGGAGATGGTATTAGGGCTGCAGAGCTGCTGAGGGGCCTGGAGCAGCTCTGTGAGGAGCAAAGGCTGAGCCTGGAGAAGAGCAGCCCCAGAGGGCATCTAAGCAATGCTCAGCAAGAGCTAAAGGAGCTGTGGGGGGCAAGAGGCTGGGGCCAGGCTCTTGTCAGTGGTGCCCAGGGCTAGGACAAGGGGCAATCAGCACAGAGTGGAAACCAGGAGGTTGTGCCTGAGCAGGAGGAGAAAGTTGTTGTGAGGGTGCTGGAAGCCTGGAGCAGGCTGCCCAGAGAGGTTGTGGAATCTCCTTGTCTGGAGAGCTTCCAGCACCCCCCTGGGCATTATGTTTATTGGCAAGCTGCTGTGGGTGCCCTGCTTTGGCAGGGAGCTTGGACTGGGTGATCTTCAGAGGTCCCTTCCAACCCCACCATGCTGGTTTTCTGGGATTCTGTGTTCATCTACATTTGCTGTCCAATATTTGAGAAGAAGAGATGCAATCCCCACCAGGGAGTAGCTGGAAACACTCACTTTGGGCTTGGGAGGAGCAACCTAGATCAGTACCCAGAAATATAATCTCAGATACCATCAGCTGTCAGCCTGTTTTTCACTGAATTCTCACAGCTGTACCCAGGTGACAGATCCCTGCCTAACCACGCCAAGGAGACTGAGGTTTGGGATGGAAAGCACAATGTTGCCCAGGTAACTTTTGCTCCATAATCTAAACAGCTTGGTTCATCCTCTTGCTCCCCCACAGCTCCTTTAGCTCTTCCTGAGCATTGCTCAGATGCCCTCTGGGGCTGCTCTTCTCCAGGGCTCTCAGCCTTTGCTCCTCACAGAGCTGCTCCAGGCCCCTCAGCAGCTTTGCAGCCTCCCTGGTCTCTCTCCAGCAGTTCTCTGTCTCTCTGCAACTGGGGAGCCCAGAACTGGAATTAAGATTCCACTTTGTTCTGTCTAGAGCTGATGTGGCCACACTCTATCATGCAGGCAGGATCAGCTTCTGCTGGTGAGTGACCATGAGTTGACCACATCAATTTTTTATTGGGGTGGGAAATGTCTCCCCTCCAACAGCATCATTGAGCTGGAAGAAACAGAGCCCAGCTTCTTATCTTTTTCTGAGTCCTTATCAGAGAATAAATGGGCTGTGGGGAGAACTGTAGCCTTCCTAGGAATATGAATGCTCAGCCTGGATTGCTTGGGGAAGCAGCAGAGGACATCTCGAGCAAGGGGACATCTCACACCAAGCTTTTGAATAATGTGGGCTTTGTATTGCTCATCTCTGACTGCCTTTGCTCTGGAACCAGTCTGCACTCTGTGAGCTAAAGGAGAGGCAAACTGATTTCCTTCATGGGTGTTTGTGGTCCAGGAGGTGTTGCAGAAATAGCCCCAGTTCAGGTTTGCTGGAACTTAGCGATGCTGAAAAACAAAGCAAGGCTGAGCTTCAGGATCTGCAGCAGCCTGCCCAGGAAGGCTATGGATGCCTCTTCCCTGGAAGTTCTAAAGGCCAGGCTGGATGAGGCCTTGGGCAGCAGCATCTAGTTCAGAGGTGCCCCTACCCTTGGCAGGAGAAAGAGCTCTGAGGACCCTTACAATCTGAGCATTCTGCAGTTCTATGGTTTAGGAGGCTCTGAAGTCAGTAAGGCACCATAAAATCCTTTGTCTCATTCCTGGGATAAATACTTTGTATGTCCTGTTAGGTGGATGCTTAATGGGAAATGAGACCTTCTGGTGGCCTTGCAGTGCTTCAAGGGGCCCAGCAGAAAGCTGGAGACAGAGTTTGGAGGAGGGCCTGCTGTGGAAGGACAAAGGGGATGGTTTGGGCTGAAAGAGGGAGATTGAGAGTGGAGAGAAAGGAGAAATGTTTGACACTGAGGGTGGGAAGAGCCTGTCCCAGGTTGCCTAGAGAGGTGGGAGCTGCCCCATGGCTGGCACCATTGCAGGTCAGGGTGTTTGGGACTGTGAGCAACCTGCTCTATTTGCAGATGTCCCTGCTGAGTGCAGGGGGTTGGACTGGATGAGTTTTAAAGGTCTCTCCCAACCTGTATTTCTCTGTGATTCTATGATTCAGATGAATCAAGCATTTATAAAAAATAGTGGTAGAAATAAATTGACTGGATCAGATGCCCTCTGAGCTGCTCTTCTCCAGGCTCTCAGCCCCAGGGCTTTCAGCCTTTGCTCCTCACAGAGCTGCTCCAGGCCCCTCAGCAGCTTTACAGCCTGCCCTGGACTCTCTCCAGCAGTTCTCTGTCTCTCTACAACTTGCGAGCCCAGAACTGGACCCAGGACTGAGTTGTGGCCTGACTAGAGCAGAAGAGAGGGGGAGGAGAACATTCCTTTCCTTGCTGGGCACATTCTTCTTCATGCGCTCGAGCACCCCATTGACCTTCTTGACCACAAGGGCACATTTCTGGCTCATGGTCATCCTCTTGTCCGCCAGCACTCCCAGGTCCTTCTCCATGGAGCTGCTTCTCAGCAGGTCACCCCTCAGCTGTTCTGCTGCAGTGGTCATTCATCAGTCTGATGCCTGTCCTAGAAGTGCAGATGGTGTTGGGCGGGTGAGAGGATGAGAGCTCCAAGAGACTGCCCTTCTGTCTTGCCACCTACTGAGAGTGGTGCCATGGGAGATGCTCAACAGTTCACTTCCTCATTTGGGGTGAGAGGAAGCGTTTTAGTGACTGGGAACAGACACTGGGAATCATGTCTTGCACTTTCCTTCTGGCAGCCTCGATGCTGCTGTAAGCTCCATGTGCTCTGCTCCTCGAGGCACCACCCATGCCTGCACATGCTGCTGGCACCATTTTCAGTGCCCACCCTTCAGAGAATCCTTTGGATGGGAGAAAGATCATCACCTCCCACCATCCCAGCTTGCTCAAGGCCTCATCCAGCCTGGCCTTCAACACCTCCAGGGAGGGGAGAGCCACAGCCTCCCTGGCCAACCTGTGCCAGTGCCTCACGCTCAACAAATTCTTCCTCATCTCCACTCTCAGTCTCCTCCCTTCCAGCTCAAAGCCATTGTCCCTCATCCTGGCACTCCCAGTCCTTGTCAAAAGTCCCTCCCCAGCTCTCCTGCAGCCCCTTCAGGTACTCGAAGGCTGCTTTAAGGTCTGCCTGGATACTTCTCCAGGCTGTGCAGTGCCAACTTTCCCAGCCTGTCCCCATAGGGGAGGGTCCCCGGCCCCCTCTGATCATCTCTGTGGCCTCCTCTGGACCCTCTCCAGCAGTTCCAGGTCCTTCTTATGCTGGGGGCCCCAGAGCTGGCAGCAGTGCTGCAGGTGGGTTCTGAGCAGAGCAGAGTAAAAGGGCAGAATCCCCTCCCTGTGGTCTCCCTGCTCTGGATGCAACCAGCACACAGCTGGCTCTGGGCTGCCAGTGACCAGTGCTGGGGCTGGGAGGGACCTTAAAGATCATCACTTCCCACCAGCCCAGGTTGCTTGTCCACAGCTGATCACAGCTGCCTGGTGGGCTGCCAGCAACCATTGTTGGCTCCTGGGACAATCTCCTTGGGCAACGTGTTCCAGTGTCTCCCCACCCTCACTGGCAAGAATTTCTTCCTCACTTTCAGTCTATTTAGTACATGTGAAAATTTAAATCTGGAAGAAGATAGTTTCCCTGTTTTAAAGAGCTGTTTTTCACTCTTTTCCTCACAGATGGGAAGGTTGAAGTTACCAAAGAAGGAGTCAAGCTGTGCACCATGGGGCCTGGCAAGGTCTTTGGGGAGTTAGCCATCCTCTACAACTGCACCCGGACGGCCACTGTCAAAAGTAAGCTGAGCTCTGAACCTTGGTGTGGAGTAACTGGGGGTTTCATGGTGGGGGGAAGCAGGGCTCTGCCATTACTGCTTTGGACTTGTAGCCTCTCTTAGATGCTCCACTTCTTTAAGGAACTAATCTCGTTAGGGTTACAGGATGGACCTGAGCCACTGTAAGAAGCAAACCCCAGAGAGGTGATGCAGCACCTCTGCTTTTTTGCTTACGTTTCCTTATGTGGGGAACCTTCAAGCTTAAAACAGCACATGGGTGATGCTACCTTGTAGCTGCTACCTGCAGCTCATGATGGTTCCTTCTGCACTTCTTCTCACCCTTGGACATATCTGACCTTTGCAAGTATTCAGGTGGAACTAAGTAAATTAAAGCTGAAGCATTTTGGTAGTTGTTGGGTTTTGTTCTTTTTTTTCAGGGCAAATTATTTTTCCCTCTCCTAAACTAACTAAATCAGGAATGAAAAAAAAAACCCAAACCTGGTTGCACTGATCCCCTGCTCCCAGTCTCCAGTGCTTCTCCTTTCATCTGCTTTATTTTGTGAATGTTCTGGGGAAATAAACCAACCAAACAACCAAACAAAACAGAGGGAGAAAAGAAATAAATCCCTTTGTAGTGTACAACAGAAAAATTATTTCATTTATAGGCAGATAAACAGTGGAGCTTTGGCTTATAGGATCTTGGGAAGTGTTTCTGGTGAGATGGCAGGTGGGAACTTTATAAGGGCTGAGAAATAGTTGTGTGGTTGAAAGATGCTCTAGGGTGTATGTGTGTGTGTGTGAAAAATCCAGCCAAACAAATGATTCCAAAATAATGAAGCCTGTGAGGCCCTGCTCAGAAGAAAGCCTTGCAGAAGTAACTCATTCTGGCTTCTGAAAGGGAGGAAGAGAACAACTGGGCAGAGGGGATAAATCTGGCAGAGATAAATAGAGGTTTGTGAAGACTGTGCAGTTCTCCATGGTTTGTTATGGACAGCTCAGTGGGTACAGAACTGGCTCCATGGCCACACCCAAGGAGTGGCTGTCAGTGGGTACATGTCACAGTGGAGGCAGGGACAAGTGGAGTCCCTCAAGGACAGGGACCTGTCTTGTTTAACATCTTCGTCAGTGACATGGACAGGGGCATTGAGGCAGGCTCAGCACCAAGCTGTGTGGTGTGGCTGACAGCTGGAGGGAAGGATCCATCCAGAGGGACCAGCACAGGCTGCAGAGGTGAGCGCAAAGCTCACGAAGTTCAACAAGATCAAGTGCAAGGTCCTGCAGCTGGGTTGGAGCCATCCCAAGCACCAATATAGGCTGGGCAGTGCCTCCCTGAGAGCAGGCCTGGGGAGACAGACTTGGGGGTGCTGGTGGATGAGAAGCTTAGTACAAGCTGTCAGTGTGCACTTGAGTTTGGACTGTTCAGTCCGGACAGGAGAAGGATCCAAGGAGACCTTAGTGTGGCCTTCCTGTATCTGAAGGGGACTACAGGAAATCTGGGGAGGGTCTTTTTAGGATGTCAGGTGGTGACAGGACTTGGAGGAATGGAACAAGACTAGAAGTGGGTAGATTGAGATTGGATGTTAGGAAGTTCTTCCCCATGAGGGTGGTGAGAGAGTGGCACAGATTGCCCAGGGAGGTGATGGAAGCCTCATCCCTGGAGGTTTTGAAGGCCAGGCTGGATGTGGCTCTGGGCAAGCTGATATAGTGTGAGGTGTCCCTGCCCATGGCAGGGGGCTTGGAACTGGGTGACCCTTGGGGTCCCTCCCAACCTTGGGAATTATGTGATTCTATGATTCTAAAGAGCTTGACTTAGAGGCTGTGTTTCCACCCGCACAAACTCCGTTTCCTGCAAGGAAATTGTTGGCCACCATGAAGTCAGCTCAGCAGTGGCACACTTTGTCCTTCATAGTGATCCAAATGATGACAAAATGCTTTGGAGTCATCCCAAACAATGTAGAAAATATCACAAGTCATGACTAGCTCCATAGGAAAAGCACCAGACACCTCCAGACTATTCCAGGCATTGCACTAGGTTCTTTGAGATGCTTCACCTCCTTCCCCCTTGTCTACCATGGAGCCAACAGGAGCATGGGTGTGAGTGAGTAGTAGGTGTTCACTTGTCCTCTCTTCCACATGCTTTCTTGCCCCATAGGTGCATTATCCATCATCCATCATCCATTACCCTGGAGAGCCTGGTTTTATGCCCAGGTAAAGGGCTGGGGAGTTGGTGATGGATTCAGATAAGCTTCAGGATTGTGTGATAAATGCAGTTATGGAAATCTGGGAAGGGCAGACAGAGAGCAGAGATGGTCAAATCCCAGACAATGAATCCAATACATGTTTTTTGTTTGGTTCCCTTTGGAAATAAAGAGCTAAAATGCACCTGAACTTCTAGGACCATGAGCACTGTAGTTAGTGGGCATGGAGGTGTTGGGTTAATGAAAAAGCCTTGGGGTGTTGGTTACTGAGCAGCTCCCACATAGCTGCTCTCCTGCAGCCCAAAGGCAGCTGTGTGCTGGGCTGCAGCCAGAGGAGTGTGAGCAGCAGGGCAAAAGAGGGGATTCTTCCCCTTGGCTCTGCTCTGCTGAAACCTCACCTCCAATCCTGCCTCCTGGTCTGGTGTCTCAGCAGAAGGACACAGACCTGCTGGAATGTGGACAGAGGAGGCCACAAAGGTGATCCAAGGGCTGGAGCACCTCTGCTGTGAGGACAGGCTGAGGGAGCTGGGGGTGTTCAGCTGTAGAAGAGAAGGCTCCAGGGGACCTTAGAGCTGCCTGCCAGTGCCTGAAGAGATACTTCAGGAAGGCTGCAGAGAGACTTTTGCTGAGGGTATCTAGAGACAGGCCAAGAGGGAATGGTTTGAAGCTGAGGGAGAGCAGGGTTAGACTGGAGCTGAGGAACAAGTTCTTCAGTAGGAGGGTGCTGAGACTCTGGAACAGGTTGCCCAGTGTGGCTGTGGATTCCTTCTGTCTGGAAATATAGAAGCCTGGGTTGGGTGAGGCCTTGGGCAACCTGGGCTGGTGGGACGTGTCCCTGCCCATGGCAGGGAGGTTGGAATAGCTGGGCTCTGAGGTCCCTTCCAAGGTGAGCCATTCTGTGATGCTTGTATGATCTTAGAGGTCTTTCCCAGCTGTAACAATTCCATGTTACAATCCTGCATGATCACTCTATTCCTGTGGCTGTTGTCCACCTGTATGTGACTCCAGAACATGCAGGCAGGAGCTCTTCCTGCCAGTTTTGCTCTCAGTGTCTTCTTCAGCTCCTGAGTCTCTTCTCCCCAGCAACCTTCCACTTGGTACTTGGTCTTACCCTTTTAGCCTGCTCAGAGTCCTGAGTTCACTCCGAGTGTCCTCAGGGAGGTCGTTCTTCAAGAAGGAGGTGTCTGCAGTTGTTGTCATATCCTGTTCCTTCCCCATTATGATAATTAAGGACCTTCTGTCATCTTGTTTCCTAAGTGCCTTCTAGATATTTTCTCCCTTCTTATTGCATCAGCTTTATGTTGTTCCAAGGGGGGTTGGAACAGTGTGACTTTGGGACTGTTTCAGCCAGACCTACCTGAAGAGAGGTCTTGGAGTTGTACCTATCAATTTGGGGCATGTAAGGGACTTAAATTGTTGCCCTTTCTGCAAAGGTCCATTTGTTCTTTTGGCTAAGTGAGGAATAAAGCTCTGGAAGAGCAGAGCCTGAGCGAAGGTTTGAAGCTGAGGGAGAGCAGGGTTAGACTGGAGCAGATGTTCTTCAGTAGGAGGGTGCTGGTACTCTGGAACAGGCTGCCCAGGGAGGCTGTGGCTGCTTCCAACCTGGAGGTGTTCAAGGCCATGCTCGATAAGGCCTTGGGCAACCAAATCAAGTTGAGCAGTGTCCCTGCCCATGGCAGGGTGTTGGCATAGATTATCTCTGAGGTCCCTTCCAACCTGAGCCATTCTGAGATTCTGTGGTTGTGAAGTGCTCCATTAGGCTTGATACTGAATTTGCTCATCGCAAGCTTTATTTCAGGAGACAGGCAAAGCTGGGTGAGGCCCTGAGCTACCTGGTCTAGTGGAGGCAGGGGATTCCAATCTCTCGCAGCAGAGGGGTTGGAACTAGATGATCTTCATGGTCCCTTTCAACCCAAACCATTCTATCACAGAGTAAGAAGGGACCTGTGAAGATCATCCAGCCCAACGCCACAGCCAGAGCAGGGGCACCCAGGGCAGGTCACACAGGAACACATTCAGGTGGGGTTTGGATATCTCCAGAGAAGAAGACTTCACAACATCTCTGGGCAGCCTGCTCCAGGCCTCCAGCACCCTCACATTGACAAAGTTTTCCCTCCTGTTCCCATGGCACCTTCTCTGCTCCAGCTGGCACCTGTGCCCCTTGTGCTGTCCTTGGCCATCCCTGAGCACAGCCTGGCTGTGTCCTCCTGACACTGCCCTGCACATCTTTAGCACAGCAATGAAGGCAGCCCTCAGGCTCCTCTGCTCCAAGCTCCCAGCCCAGCTCCCTCAGCCTGGCCTCACAGGAGATGTTCCACTGCCTGCAGCATCTTGGGGGCTCTGGGCTCGACTCTTTCTATGAATGGAGGACTGCCATGGAAATAGGCCCCTGGTGACATCAGTGCCGGGGATGATGAAGCTCTCAAGGGGCTATCACCCAACTTTCACTTAGAGAAATATTTCAAGTCAGAGCTTCCCAACTGTCAGCTGGTAGCTTTCCATCAGTAGCAGTGGAAGAGTGGCAGGAGTCAGGCTGGTGTGCCTGCCAGCACTTCATTAGGAGGACGTTAAGTATCTGCTCTTGAGAAATGAAGCTGCAGCAGAGCCTGAGCACAGGACACATTAAGGTGGCACTCAGCCTGGCTTTGCCGTTGGGCCCTAATGATGTGTCAGCTGTTTTGACATCCCTTGCTGCAACTTGTTTTTGTGTCTGCTCCTGCTTGGGCTTGGCAAATAAAGTTTTTAGTGTCATTACTTGCCATGAGCTCCTCAGCTGGCCCTGGCTCAATGTGAGGCACACAGGGGGATATATCACTGTGGGAAGACCTTTGTTGTCTCAGAAGAATTAAAAGAGCTGTGATGTACTTGCTCTGCTCTGACTCCTCTCTCATTATGATCTCTTCAAAAGGACAGCCCAGGTCCTCTGAGGCTGCTTCAACAGGATTGTTGTAATAATAATCAAATCAAGCTGGTGAAGGGTCTGGAGAAGAGGGCTGGGAAGGAGCAGCTGAGGGGGCTGGGTGTGTTCATTGTGGAGAAGAGGAGGCTGAGGGGAGTCCTCATTGCTCTCTACAGCTCCCTGAGAGGAGGCTGCAATGAGGTGGGGGTTGGGCTCTGCTCCCTAGTCTCAGGTGAGAGAAAGAGAAGTGACCTGAAATTGTGCCAGGGGAGGTTTAGGTTGGAGAGGAGGAGAAATTTCTTTGCTGCAAGAGTGGTCAGGGATTGGCACAGGCTGCTCAGGAAGGTGAAGGAGTCCCTATGCCTGGAGGCGTTCAAGAAAGATGTAGCCATGGCACTTGGGGCCATGGTTTAGTGGCCATGGGGTTGGTAGGTTGTACTGGATGATCTTGGAGGTCTCTCCCAACTAATTATACAACTCTATGTTTCTATGAAAATGAAATGGTTAAGGCTGAGTGTGTTGGGACTTACTGGATTAATTACTTTAAAGCAGTAAGGATTGTTGTCATGGTGGAAACAGGGATGAGCAACCATGAAAAGCTTCAGCCCAAGATCAGTTTGTGTCATGACGCAACCCTGGTGTGAAGCCCATGTGAGTTGGAAGACAGACATCGCTGTGAGTTGGAGGAAAGGCACAGGTGTGAGTTGGAGGACAGGCACAGGTGTGAACTGGAGGACAGGCACAGGTGTGAGTTGGAGGAAAGGCTCAGTTTTGAGGGTACTCTTTCCAGCAGTATTCTTTGGAGCAAAAGGACCCAGAACAGCTCTTCCTTTGGGAGCCAGCTGGGTGGTTCTGCTCAGTGTAGACACTGCCAGCTATCTTGGAGATAGCAGTGGAAGGAAGGTGCTGGAGCATGGTTGGTGGCTTGTACCTAAATGCATGGAACACAACAGCTCTGTACAGAGCCCTACAGGGCAGTGTCGTGGTGTCCATGCCAAGGTGGTGAGAAGGAGACAGGGCACAAAGGCAGGAGTGTCCCAGTTGTCATCTCCTTATTTTGATGGGATTGGAACCAGACGATCTTTGAGGCTTCTTCTGACCTAAACCATTCTAGGGTTCTACCATTATTTCCTGGTTAACTGTAGAGTGGCTCAGAGGGTTTACTCTTGGATTACTCACTTGCTGTAACTCTTCCTCATACCCTACTTGAAGGCTTTAGGCAAAGTCTTTCAAAACTAGCACCTGGAAAACTTTTAAGTTGAGGCAAACCATTAGGAATGGAACTTATGAAGTTGTTTACAGCCTTCTTTACATGCATGGAGAAACCTTGGCTGCTGTGCTCTTTCCTAGTGAGGCTGAGTGTCTGGAGAAGCAGAGCTCTGGAAAACTGAGAGCCCAGAAGATCTCCTGAGGAATGTCCACTGAAGGTGCTGGCATGAGCAGCTCCCCTCACAGCTGAGGCTGAGGCATCACTGGGAGCTTTAAGACTGGTCCTGCACCTAAGTCTGGGCAACCCTTGATAGCAATCCAGGATGGAGGGTGGTGAGACTCAGAGCAACCCTAGAGAGGGGGTGCTGATGGGGGAGAATGTGGGCAGGAGCCAGCAATGGGCACTGGCAGCCCAGAAGGGCAGTGGCAGCCTGGGCTGCATCCAAAGCAGCATGGCCAGAGATGGAGAGAGGGGATCCTGCCCCTCTGCTCTGCTCTGGGCAGACCACACCTGCACTGCTGTGTCCAGATATGGAGTCCTCAACACAGGAAGGACATGGAACAGATGGAGAGGGTCCAGAGGAGGCCACGAAGATCATCATAGGGCTGCATAACCTCTGCTGTGGGGACAGGCTGGGAGAATTGTGGCTGTTGAGGCTGGAGAAGAGAAGGCTCCAGGCAGACCTCAGGGCTGCATTTCAGTATCTGCAGGGGACCTCCAGGCAGGCTGGAGAGGGACTGTTCAGAAGGGCCTGTGGGGATAGGCAATGGTTTAGAAGTGAAGCAGGGCAGATGTAGGTTGGACATCAGGAGGGAGTTGTGCACAGGGAGGGTGGGGAGAGACTGGCACAGGCTGCCCAGGGCTGTGGTTGAGGCCATCCCTGGAGACATTCAGTGTCAGCATAGATGTGTCCCTGTGCAGCCTGTAGCTGGATGGAGGGGGTTGGACAAGATGCCCATGAAGGGTGCCTTGCAACCCACTGCAATCTGTGAAGCTGTGAATATGTGAGCTTGAGTTGTCTCCAAGCAACTGTGGTTGGCTTTCAGTTCTTCTGAAAATGGTTTTGTTGCTATTTTTCACACTGCTGTAATTGCAGAGTTGGATAATCTGAGAAACTCTCTTGGTTAAAAGCATCCTAAAGTAGATTGTGGCTGTCTGCATGTGACCCTTGAAGAAGTGTTTAATGTTAACAGCAGCTGTAGAAATTTGGCTTCCTGAGAGCTTCCTCTTCATCCCCTTTTCTGCATGTCTCCAAACAAGAGCTTAAAACAGTTCCGTTGCCATTTCTTCTGTCTTCTGGGCTCTGCAACACTTGGTCTTTCCTCAACATACTGCAGAGATCTCCTTTTGAGTCACCAAGACATAGAAGTGTCTTCTCCTACACCATTTCCTGGTGCTAACTGAAGAGCAAAAACCAGTTTGGCACTGAGAAAGATACCAAACTGTTCTCCCTCTTTACTCTGCTCTGGTGAGGCCACAGCTGGAGGGTTCTGTCCAGTTCTGGGATCCCAATTCAAGAGGGACAGGAAACTACTGGAGGGATTCCAGTGGAGGCTATGAGGATGCTGAAGGGCCTGGATATCTGTGTTGAGGAAGGGCTGAGAGGAGTAGGGCTGTTGAGCCTGGAGAAGAGCAGCCCCAGAGGGGATCGTATTGGTGTCTATAAATATCTGAAGGATGGGGGGCAAGAAGAAGGGCCCAGTCTAAACCCAGCATTCAAGGTGTGGCCTCTGCAGTGCCTAGCCCAGGGGCCCAATCCCTGCCCTGCTCCTGCTGGCCATACCATTGCTTATCCAGACGAGGATGCTGGTGACCTTCTTAGCCACCTGAGCACACTGCTGGCTCATCTTCAGCTGCTGCCAGCCAGCACCCCCAGGTGTTTCTGTGGTGGGCAGTTTCCAGCCACTCTGCCCCAGACCTGGAGCATTTCATGGGTTTATTGTGATCCAAGTGGAGGACCTTGCACTTGGTCTTAGCCTCTCCAGACTGCAGATTACCAATCTCTCCCTGTAAGTCAGTTGCTTTGTGCCATCAACGTGTTGTTACCTCCTTTGGACTTTCTGAAGGCTCCCTTGGTCCTTCAGGCTGGCTCCTAGGATGGAGATCCAAGAAGTAATTTAGCAGCAGATGCTACCCTCAAGCCTTGTTTGTTGTATGACTTTCAGTGAACACATCAGGTTTCATTGTCCCTCAGATCTACTCTCCTCTTCTGGAAAGCTCTTTAGCACCAAGTTCTTCCTCTCCCTTGCCTTCCTCCCACTGGCTCTGCCTGTGACTCTCAAACCAAGGTGATTTATCCCTTTGCAGAGGACGTTCTCCTTGCAGGGACAGTGCAGCATTAGCATGCAGCACACTATGAGTTTTGTGATGTCTTCTCCACATGGTGAAAGGTCTTCAACAGATCTGCCCAGACATTTGAAGAGCATGTAAAGGATGATTAAAGCTCTGCATACAGGCAGACACTGGTTGCTGTCCTACATCACTTTACAGTCAGCAAGCTGGAAACTAGGGGCACATCCAAGTTCAGGAGCAGTGCTACTGCTTTTAGTGCTCCTGGAGTGACCCCTCTGTTCTCCAGGGGTCAGGGAAGTGTCCAGTCTTGTTCAACATCCACAGCAGTGACCTGGATGAAGGGACAGAGTGGACCCTGAGCCAGTTCTCTGCTGGCACAGCAGTGGAAACAGTGGCTGACACCCCTCAGGCTGTGCTGCCATCCGGCCAGACATGGACAGGCTGCAGAGCTGGGCACAGGGAACCTCATGGAGTTCAGCAAGGGCAAGGATAGGATCCTGCCCTTGGGGAGGAACAACCTCCTGCAGCAGAACAGCTGAAGGAAGCAGTTCTGCAGAGATGCACCTAGAGGTGCTGGGGGACAGGAAGTTCCCCAGGAGGCAGCGATGTGCCCTTGTGGCAAAGAAGGCAAAAGGTGTGCTGGGGTGCATCAAAGAGAGAAGCCCCTTGGTGGGGTTGGGTTGGACTGGGTGATCTTAGAGGTATTTTCCAACCCAGCCAATTCCCAGATCTAAATTCTGTAGGCTCTCTGAAGCTTTGTGGTTGGGTTCTTCACTGGAGAAGGAAGCAAACTCGAGGGAAGTTTGTGGAGTGGGGAGTCAGAGTAGGGGCCAGGATATGCCTAGGAATTGTGCTAAAATGGCCTGGCTTGTCATCCTGGGACTTGAGAATGCCTCCTGAGTGGCACATCCAGGTTACCAGCCCCATGTCAGAAGGGCTGAGAGATCATGCAGAGACACCTGTGAGTACTGGCAGGAGAGCTGGTGATGGCACATGACGCTTCTGCCTTTCTGGCCCATTCTCTCCTTTCTCCACTTCAGAACTGGTTAGCATCTAATTAGATTCTGAGTTTTTGAGTCTCCTGAACCTCTTCAAAGTCTTTTTTTTTTTTTTTTTTTTTCCCCTCCCTGATGTTCCTTCCCCTGATGTCTCTACAGCTTTTGTAGTCATTCATTGTCCTCACACAACTTGCACGGCTTCTTCCACACTCGCCATGAGAAATCCCAGGGATGGACTCATTGTGTCAGATCCTCTCTATGGAAAAGCCAACACTGCTCTGCTTTGTGTCCATCACATCCAGGCTCAGGGATGTCAGACATGACTGTATTGATTGTGGGCTATTGAAGAGGCTGAAATTATAAGTTATGTAGCTTTTATAATTTCCAAAAGCCCCACCCACAATCTGTGTGTAGATTAGTTTAAGTTTGGGTTCTAATTCGGTCGGGAAAAGTTTTCACAATGATGCCTTTTCTTGTAATTCAGGAAAAATCAGAAAAATGGAAAGGTT
>VWZI01023691.1:296862-315548 GCA_013396835.1 Psilopogon haemacephalus | reverse complement strand
CCCCCCCCCCCCCAACTTCCCACGAGTGCCTCTATCTATAACAGCTCTGGTGACTCAGAGCTGCTCTGTGCACAGCACAGCTCCGCTGGGGACTGCATCAACAGGATCCCAGAGTCCCAGCACGGTGGAGGCTGGAAGGAACCTCTGGAAGTCAGCCAAACCAACCCCTCCTGCTAAAGCAGGGCAGCCACAGCAGCTTGCCCAGCAGCACAGTGCCCAGAGGGGGTTGGAAGCTCTCCAGACAAGGAGACTCCACAATGTGATGTAGGTGCAAAGGGCTAGGCGTTGTCCTTCACCTCGGGATTTACTCCTCTCTTCTGCATCCATTCAAGTCGCCTTTCAGGAATGAGGTGGGCAGGTAGGTAGCAATTAAAGTGACTAAACTGAGTGAAAGGCTTCTGGCAGTCATCCAGGTGGGTCAATGGGAAATGATGCTCTTGGATCAAGACAGTGAAGAAGTGGTGGTGCTGCTGCTCTCTATGGAGGCACAACCCAATGGGAAGCTTCAGGAAACCCCCAAGAACCCCCAACAGCCTCTCCCAGCTGGGAAGAGAAACCTGAGGGTACATGCACTGTTCTGTTTCTTTTCAAGGCACCTTTTGGAGAAAGGGAGACCTCATTGCTCTCTACAACCCACTGTAAAGAGGCTGTAGCCAGGAAGGGTTGGTCTCTTCTCCCTAGTATCAGGTGATAGAACAAGAGGAAACGGCCTGAAATTATGCCAGAGGAGGGTTAGCTTGGAGATTAGGAACAATTTCTTTTCTGCAAGAGTGGTCAGGCTGTCCAAGGAGATGGTGGAGTCCCCATGCCTTGGAAGTGTTCAAGCAACTGTGGCCATGGCACATGGTGCCACGGTTTTAATGGTCATGGTGGTGTAGGGTTGATGGTTGGGCTGGATGACCTTGCAGGGCCTTCCCAACCCAAACAATTCTATGATCCTATGACTTTAAATTAGGGCATACACACTGTGATTCAGACAGGCTGAAGATTACTTTAGATCCCAACAGGAGACTAGCGACAAGAGAAGAGAAGAGAAGAGAAAGAGAAAGAGAAAGAGAAAGAGAAAGAGAAAGAGAAAGAGAAAGAGAAAGAGAAAGAGAAAGAGAAAGAGAAAGAGAAAGAGAAAGAGAAAGAGAAAGAGAAAGAGAAGAGGAAGAGAAGAGAAGAGAAGAGAAGAGAAGAGAAGAGAAGAGAGAAAGAGAAAGAGAAAGAGAAAGAGAAAGAGAAAGAGAAAGAGAAAGAGAAAGAGAAAGAGAAAGAGAAAGAGAAAGAGAAAGAGAAAGAGAAAGAGAAAGAGAAAGAGAAAGAGAAAGAGAAAGAGAAAGAGAAAGAGAAAGAGAAAGAGAAAGAGAAAGAGAAAGAGAAAGAGAAAGAGAAAGAGAAAGAGAAAGAGAAAGAGAAAGAGAAAGAGAAAGAGAAAGAGAAAGAGAAAGAGAAAGAGAAAGAGAAAGAGAAAGAGAAAGAGAAAGAGAAAGAGAAAGAGAAAGAGAAAGAGAAAGAGAAAGAGAAAGAGAAAGAGAAAGAGAAAGAGAAAGAGAAAGAGAAAGAGAAAGAGAAAGAGAAAGAGAAAGAGAAAGAGAAAGAGAAAGAGAAAGAGAAAGAGAAAGAGAAAGAGAAAGAGAAAGAGAAAGAGAAAGAGAAAGAGAAAGAGAAAGAGAAAGAGAAAGAGAAAGAGAAAGAGAAAGAGAAAGAGAAAGAGAAAGAGAAAGAGAAAGAGAAAGAGAAAGAGAAAGAGAAAGAGAAAGAGAAAGAGAAAGAGAAAGAGAAAGAGAAAGAGAAAGAGAAAGAGAAAGAGAAAGAGAAAGAGAAAGAGAAAGAGAAAGAGAAAGAGAAAGAGAAAGAGAAAGAGAAAGAGAAAGAGAAAGAGAAAGAGAAAGAGAAAGAGAAAGAGAAAGAGAANTCTTGTAATGACAGAATGAGGGGGAATGGGTTCAAATTGGTGGAGGGGAGATTTGAACGAGATGTTAGGAGGAAGTTCTTCACAGTGAGGGTGGTGAGGCACTGGAACAGGTTGTCCAGGGAGGTTGTGGCTGCTCCCTCCCTGGATGTATTCAAGGCCAGGCTGGATGAGATCTTAAGCGACCTGATCTAGTGGGAGGTGTCCCTGCCTATGGCACAGGGGGGTTGGAACTGGATGATCTTTGAGGTCTCTCCCAACCTAAACCATTCTATAGTTCTATTCTATGATTCTATGAAACATCTCCCTTCAAAACCCAGGTCTCCTCCAGTGGCTCTGGGAAGATGCTGCTCAGGGGCAGGGTCAATCCTGGTTAAGCAGTCCCCAAGCCTGGACCTGTGCTATGGTTAAGGCGGGTGACCTCACCCTTGGCAGTGAGCCACCAGGAACCAAGCAGTCCTGATACCCTGGATGCTAGCAGGGCTATACTGACATCACAGGACCACAGGATGTTAGGGGTTGGAAGAGACCTCTGGGGCTCTTCCAGTCCAACCCCCCTGCCAGAATAGGAGCATCGAATCTAGCACAGGTTGCAGAGGAACACATCCAGACAGGTCTGCAAAAGCTCCAGAGAAGGAGCCTCCACAACCTCTCTGGGCAGCCAGTGCCAGTGCTCTGGGACCCTTTGTCCTGGCAGGCTAACAGGCCTATTAGATGTCCTGGCTTGCCCCACTCTTCTGCTGATGGGGGAAGCAAGAGTAGGAGGAAAACAAAGGCTTGGGCCATTATGTCCCTTCCCAAAATGATAGACAGGTACCCAGAGGTGTTTAGGCATTTGTTAGTGTCTTGCCCAAATAAGGGTAAGCAAGCCCTGGGTTCACCTGGCAATGGTCAGCTCTGCAAATGCCATTGTGATTGGTGAAGCTCTGTGGCCAAGGGAGCCACTGCCCTCGGGCAACTAACATGAATAATTCCTGCCTCATTAATTGACACAACCAAATCACCCTTACAGTCAAGAAGTTCTTCCTCATGTTGAGGTGGAACTTCCTGTGCTGTAGTTTACATCCACTGCCCCTTGTCCTATCCCAGGGCACAAGTGAGCACTTCCTCCCCTCCCTCCTGACCCCCAGCCTTCAGCTATTGATAAACATTGCTCAGATCCCCTCTAAGTCTTCTCTTCAGCAGACCAAACAGCCCCAGGGCTCTCAGCCTCTCCTCATCAAGCAGTGCTCCAGCCCCTTCAGCATCTTTGTAGCCCTTCCTTGGACTCTTTCAAGCAGATGCCTGTCCTTGATCCCTGATCAGACAAGAAATTCATATTGGAGGTTGGACTAGAAGACTTTGCAAGGTCCCTTCCAACCCAATCATTCTACAGTTCGATCCCACAGCACAGGCAGCAGAAATCCTCCGCTTACTGCCCATGGACACACAATCTGGGTAAGGAAAGAGGATGGAGCTTTATCAGACACCCTCCAATTCTTGTCATGAAGCAACAAGATTCCTCTAATTATCCATCTACAGAAGGAGAAACACCACAGCATCCCCAATTCTGGGGGAAAGCTGCTGTTTCTGATTCTCTGCAGACCTTCTGCTTGTCTGCCCTCTCTGGAAGGCTGACCATCAGCCACCAATGTGCTCTGGTGGCCAAGAAGGGCGGATTAGAAGGGCTCTAGGGGTTCTTCTGCCCCTCAACTCTGCCCTGCTGAGGCCACATCTGCAATATTGTGCCAGTTCTGGGCCCTTTGGTTCAAGAAGGACCTCAGGGAACTGCTTGAGAGAGTCCAGCACAGAGCCACAAAGATGCTGAAGGCAGTGGAAGATCTTCCTTAGGAGGAGAGCCTGAGGCAGCTGGGGCTGTGCTGCTTGGAGAGGAGGAGCCTGAAGGCTGCTCTCATTCATGGTGATCAATGTGTGCAGGGTGAGTGCCAGGAGGCTGGAGCCAGGCTCTGCTGGGTGATGCCCAATGCCAACACGAGGTGCAATGGTGGAAGCTGAGGCAGAGGATTTTTTTCCCTGTGAAGGTGACAGAACCCTGGAACAGGCTGCCCAGGGTGGGGATTGTGGAGTCTCCCTCTCTGGAGATATTCAAGACCTGCCTGGATGTGTTCCTGTTTGATGTGGTGATCCTGCTCTGGCAGGGGGGTTGGGCTGGATTGTCCCTTCCAGCCTCTGACATTCTGTGAGTCTGTGATTCCAGCAGCACTATTAGCAGCACAAGGTGGGAACTGCAGGAAGGGCTATTCCTCCAGGCAGAAATTACGATGGCCCTCCCTGCCTGGCCTCACTGCAGCCCTTTGTGCTTTCTCTGGCTGCTGCCCTAGGTCCAAGGAAATCATTAACAGGGGAGAAGGGGTAATAGAGGAACATTCTCAACATTCCCATCAGCAGCTGAGGGCAAACACTCCTGCATGTGCCATAAAGCTGGGCAGTAAAGCCAACTCCCCTGCACCCTCCCCCCACTGTGGGGAGGAAGGGGAAGAGCCTGGCTGTGTTACTCACCAGAGCCACACACAACCCTTCTCTGAATGCAATCACAGAAGTATTTGCTTGGAAGAGACCTTTAAGATCACTGAGTCCAACCCTCACTCCAGCACTGGGAGCTCACCACCAAACTATGGCCCCCCAGCCCTCCACAGCTTTGAAACCCTTCCAGGCATGGGGACCCCACCACTGCCCTGGGTAGCTTGGGCCAGGGTTGTACAACCCTCAGGAGGAAGAAATTGTTCCTCATGTCCAACCTAAATCTCCCCTGGGGTAACTTGAGGCTATTTCCTCTCATTCTGTCACTTGTCCCCTGGGCAAAGAGCCCAACTCCCACCTGTCTCCAGCCTCCTTTCAGGGAGCAATGAAGTCTGCCCTCAGCCTTCTTCTCTCCAGGCTGAACACCCCCCAGCTCCCTCAGCTGCTCCTCCCCAGCCCTGTTTTGCAGACCTTTCCCCAGCTTCATTGCTCTCCTCTGCACCTGCTCCAGATTCCAAACCAACCTGGATATCGTGATGCTGGGCACCTGCTCCTGATCACCCTGCTTTAGCAGGTGGATTCTACTAGACAACTTCCAAAGCAACCTTCCAATACCCACCCATTCTGTGATTCTGGAATTCTGTGAGTAGATTCACAGCAAATTCTATCAGCTACCAACACTTTTGAGCCTTTTTGTGTGTCCCCCCCCCCCACCGCCAGGAGGCAGATGTTGCCGTACGGGAGCCCCTGGTGCTCAGTGCAACAGCAGAGCCCTTTGGCTCAGCTGCCTGAAACCACAACCACTCACTCACAGCTTGGCATTTTCACATCTCCAGAACCAACCCAAAAAACCCAAAAAACCCAAACCTTGCCCACCACTTCTCCCCACAGGCAGCGTGCAAACCAGCCCCAAGCATAACTGACCCCCTCCACCCCCAGCCCCAAGCCAGCTGTGCGACCAGGACATGTCCCTGCCCAGCGCTGCCCAGCCCAGCTGCGCCCAGCCTCAGCTTCCTGCCTTTGCCAGGAGCTGCCAGGCACCAGCATCAGCACTCACCAACAGCTGAAATACAGAGGGGGGTGGGGGCACCCACCCACAGCTCCTCTCCCTTCATCTCAAAAGCCTCATTTTCAGCTCCCAGCTCTGTGCCAGCCTGCCAGCACCTCCCCGAAAGCACCTGAAACGGAACGTCAAACATTCCCCGAGCTGCAGCCCCATAAATATTGAGACAGCAGAAGTGGAAGTCATTCAGCCTCTTTCTTCTGCTGCCTGAGCTCCAAGGAACGTCTTCAGCAGGCCTCTTTGATATCAGCTTTGATAGGAGTTTTGAGTTGAGCTAATAACCCAGTTAGACATTAACTCCCCTCACTGTGCAGCGCAGCCAGGCTGGCTGCAGGTAGGATTTTCTATCCCTCCTCCTCTTCTTCTTCCTCCTCCTCTGTTTGTTGCTTTCCTTCCCTTTCTCAAAATATCAGTTCTTCATATTTGAAACCAATAAAGTTGCATCCAGTGTCCCCCCCTTGCACACCCTCACATTTTAACAGCAGGCAGGGAGAGGAATTAATGTGTTTTAGAGTGATGGAGGGAGGGGGAATGGCATGAGGGGAAGGGGAAAACTGGCATGGGGTGAGGGAGGAAAATGGGATGGGAAGAGGGGAAAATTAGCATGGGAAGAGAGGAAAACTAGCATGGGAAGAGGGAGGAAAATGGGATGAGAAGAGGGAGAAAAATGGGATGGGAAGAGGGAGGAAAATGGGATGGAAGAGGGAGGAAAATGGGATGGAAGAGGGAGAAAAAAGGGATGGGAAGAGGGGAAAACTAGCATGGGAAGATGGAGAAAAATGGGATGGGAAGAGGGGAAAAATGGGATGGGAAGAGGGGAAAAATGGGACGGGAAGAGGGTGGGGAAATACCATGGGAAGAGGAGAAAAATGGCATGAGGAGAAGAGGGGAATCTGGCATGGGAAGAAGGGAAGTGCAATGGGAAGAGAAAGAAAACTGAATGGAAAGAGGGGAAAAAATGGGGTGGGAAGAGGGGAAAGATGGGATAGGAAGATGTGAAAGATAGGGTAGGAAGGGGGAAACTGGCATGGGAAGAAGGGGAAAATGGCATGAGGAGAAAAGGAAAAAACTGGCATGGGAAGAAGAAGGAAAAATGGAATGGGAAGTGGGGGGGAAAATGGGGTGGGAAGAGAGGAAAACTGGCATGGGAAGAGGGGTGAAAATACCATGGGAAGAGGGGAAAAAATGGGATAGGAAGAGGGGAGAACTGGCATAGAAAGAAGAGGGAAATGGCATGGGAAAAAGGGGGAAATGGAATGGGGAAAGGAGGGAAATAGAATGGGAAGAGGGAGAAACTAGCATAGGGAAAAGGGGGAAATGGGATGGGAAGAGGAGAAAAATGCCATGGAAAGAGGAAAAATGGAATGGGAAGAGGGGAAAATTGGCATGGGAAGAAGAAGGCAGAAATGGAATGCGAAGAACAACGTGGAAATGGAATGGGGAGAGGGGGACACTAGCATGGGGAAAAGGGGGAAATGGGATGGGAAGAGGAGAAAAATATAATGGAAAGGGGGAAAATGGGATGGGAAGAAGGGGGGAATGGCATAGGAAGAAGAAGGTGGAAATGGAATGGGGAGAACAACATAGAAAATGGAATGGGGAGAAGGGGACACTAGCATGGGGAAAAGGGGGAAATGGGATGGGAAGAGGAGAAAAATGCCATGGAAAGAGGGCAAAAATGGGATGGGAAGAGGGTGAAAATGGCATGGGAAGAGTGGGGAACAGAGAGATTTTTCCCTGCAAGGCTGAAGGACAGAGTGGCCTTCAGCTTCCACAGGCTGGAGCCAGCAGGAGCTGGGTGATGAGCTGGAATCATAGAATCATAGAATGGTTTAGGTTGGAAGAGACCTCAAAGATCATCCAGTTCCAACCCCCCTGTGCCATAGGCAGGGACACCTCCCACTAGATCAGGTCGCTCAAGACCTCATCCAGCCTGGCCTTGAACACATCCAGGGAGGGAGCAGACACAACCTCCCTGGGCAACCTGTTCCAGTGCCTCACCACCCTCACTGTGAAGAATTTCTTCCTAACATCCCGTTCAAATCTCCCCTCCACCAATTTGAACCCATTCCCCCTCGTCCTGTCATAACAAGACCTTGTGAACAGTCCCTCCCCAGCTCTCCTGTAGCCCCCCTCAGATCCTGGTAGGCTGCTATAAGGTCTCCTTGAAGCCTTCTCTTCTCCAGGCTGAAAAGCCCCAACTCTCTCAGCCTGTCCTCATAGCAGAGCTGCTGCAGCCCTCTGAGCATCTTCATGGCCCTCCTCTGGACTCTCTCCAGCAGTTCCATGTCCTTCCTATGCTGGGGGCTCCAGAACTGCACACAGTACTGCAGCTGGGGTCTGAGGAGAGCAGAGTAAAAGGGCAGAATCCCCTCCCTTGCCCTGCTGGTAATGCCTCTCATAATGCAGCCCAGCACACAGTTGCTGTCTGAGCTGTGTGTGCACACTGCAGGCTCATGTTGAGCTTCTCATCCACCCAGACCCCCAGGTCCTTTTCCTCAGAGCTGCAAGCCCAGAGGGAAATCCCAGGTCCCAGGCTCAACACTTTGCAACCATTCAGGTGCTGGTTTGGGGCCAGCAGTGAATTGCTGGGCGAAATACTCAACTCTTTTCACCGTGGTGAAGTCCCTGGAACTCCACAGTCTGGCCATGCAGGCAGCACAACCTGCACTTCATTAAGGGTGATTCATTAGCAGGGCAGATACCAACAGGCTGCACCAATGTTCATCCAACAACAGCAGCAACAACAATCAGCTGATAAACTTAGCGACCTTAAATGCAGCCACTGGGAAGCAGGACCCAAAATCTAGGGGTGGGGATGGGATCACCTTTGCCACTGGTCACCTGGGGTTCACCCCTCCGTTCCCCTTACCCCAGGAGGGAATGGCTGAGAGGGTTTAGGATGGGCTGGCTTTCTGTTCCAGCTCATTCGAATTGCAAACTGGACGGGCAGGGCGCAGGGCAAGGGACCTGCAGGCTGAAGGAGGAACCAAACCCTGCTGCAAACCCGCTCTGAAATGCAAAGCTCCTCTCTCAGCCAGAGCCAAGTGCCATCAATCCAGACACACAAACAGGTCTCAGCGGTGGCCTTTGCATGCTCTCCCACACTGCAAGCCTGAGTTTGTGGAGACAAACCTCCCTCTGACTCATGCTTGGGATAAAAATAGACAGAAGGGGAGTTTTGCACCCACTTCTCTCATGTCCAGAACTCCAAGCTTATGGACACAGCCTGGAACAAAACCACTCTAATTTATTCCTTTTCTTTGGAGGGTGGTCTACTTACACCTCGCACACAATTCTCCAAAAGCCTTCAGAGACCTTCAAACTTTGCCACTGTTGAGGCCTGAGGACTTCATAAGGATGTGACCGTTGGGTGGGAGCAAAGGCAGCTCCATGGCTCTTGTTTTAGGGCTGGCACAGGGCTCTGGAGCAAAGGCAGCTCCATGGCTCTTGTTTTAGGGCTGGCACAGGGCTCTGGAGCAAAGGCAGCTCCATGGCTCTTGTTTTAGGGCTGGCACAGGGCTCTGGAGCAAAGGCAGCTCCATGGCTCTTGTTTTAGGGCTGGCAAAAGGCTCTGGAGCAAAGGCAGCTCCATGGCTCTTGTTTTAGGGCTGGCACAAGGCTTTGGCACAAAGGCAGCTCCATGGCTCCTGTTTTAAGGCTGGCACAGGGCTCTGGAGCAAAGGCAGCTCCATGGCTCTCGTTTTAGGGCTGGCAAAGGGCTCTGGAGCAAAGGCAGCTCCATAGCTCTTGTTTTAGGGCTGGCACAGGACTATGGAAGGGTGCAACTGTTGGGTGGGAGCAAAGGCAGCTCCATGGCTCTTGTTTTAGGGCTGTCAGAGGGCTATGGAAGGATGCAAGTGTTGGGTGGAAGCAAAGGCAGCTCCGTGGCTCATTTCAGAATTGTTCTATGTGAAGAAAATGGATGTAAAGATGATTTTCTGTGTTTGACTTCCAACCCTACTGTGGCTCGAGAGAGAGCAAAAGAAACAATAATCCTCTTTGTGCTTCAGCAGCCTTGTGGGTCAGAAAGCTGATTACACTTAAAGACCACAGCTCATTCTGCCCCGGCTATCAGTTACAAGCTGCACAAACAATACCATCAGTGATCCCTGCTTGCTCCTGACACTGCCAGTCTGCAAACCCAGCATCTCCAAGCAGCCCCCAGGTTATACCCCAGGGTAGAGCAGGCACAGAGCCTGAGACTAGAGAAGAGCTAAAACAAACCAGGATAAGCAAGGGTGGATCCTCGCTGAGCCTTATTAGTCATGGAGCGCAGGAGCCTGGTGGCACAGCAGCACCATATAAGAGCAAAGAGAACGACTCTTGTCTCTTGAAATCAGATTTTCCCCCTCTGCTGTTGTGCCTCAGGCAGTCTTTTTCTCCCAGCAGACTTGCTCTGGCAGCCTCCAGGTTTTCCAAATAGCAGGGTGGGATGTTTGCTGCGGAGGCTTGGCACAGAAGAAAGAACAGGGGCGGTCGGTTCATGTTTAGGGTGTCTGCTGGAACTGGCTCAGCACTGACAGACGAGCATATGAGGGGTTTATTATAGTTGGGGTTTGGTCTTTTCTTCGTGACTGACAACATCTTCGTGTCAAAATTAAGCCTTGGAGTTGAGTGATGATTGAGTCCCTGCTGGCGAAGGCAGGTTCCTGCTTCCAGAGGCTTGAATTTGGATGAGCTAAGGTGCAAGGTGCAGTGGTTTCTCTGGAGGACTGGGTCCAGTTCTGGGCTCCCCAGTTCAAGAGAGACAGGGAACTGCTGGAGAGAGTCCAGCAGAGGCTGCAAAGCTACTGAGGGGCCTGGAGCAGCTCTGCCAGCAGCAAAGGCTGAGAGCCTGCAGAAGAGCAGCCCCAGAGGGCATCTGAGCAATGCTCAGCAAGAGCTAAAGGAGCTGTGGGGGGCAAGAGGCTGGGGCCAGGCTCTTGTCAGTGGTGCCCAGGGACAGGACAAGGGACAAGGGGCACAAACTGGAAACCAGGAGGTTCCACCTGAGCAGGAGGAGAAAGCTGTTTGTTGTGAGGGTGCTGGAGGCCTGGAGTAGGCTGCCCAGAGAGGCTGTGGAGTCTCCTTGTGTGGAGAGATTCCAACCCTCCCTGGGCACTGTGCTGCTGGGCAAGCTGCTGTGGGTGCCCTGCTTTAGCAGGGGGGTTGGACTGGCTGACCTCCAGAGGTCCTTTCCAATCCTCATCGTGCTGGGATTCTGTGATGGTCTCCATCTTCTCCCCTGGTGCAAACTGGAGTTACAGCATCACAGCAGTTCTGCCATGCTCCACCCAGCCAGCACCAAAACAATTTGGATCATCTCCTCGGTCGAGGGCCTCTTCCAACCAGGCAATTCTGTGATGCTGTGATTAAGTGACCCCATCCAGTCCCTCAGCCCAGCAGATGTGCCCAAGCTCTGCTGGAGGTTGGTGGCTGCTGAACCTACATCCCAGGACCACCTCACCCAAAGTCGCAGAATTACAGGTTCACAGAATGGGTTGGGTTGGAAGAGACCTTCAAGATCACCCAATTCCAACCCCTTGCCTTAGGCAGGGACACCTCCCACTAGCCCAGGTTGCTCAAGGCCTCATTCAACCTGGCCTTGAATGCCTCCAGGCAGGGAGCATCCACAACCTCCCTGGGCAACGCATTCCAGTGTCTCCCCAACCTCACTGCAAAGAATTTCTTCCTCAGCTGCATTCTCCATCTCCCCTCTCCCAGCTCAAATCCGTTCCCTCTCATCCTGTCACAACAAGCCCCTGTCCAAAGTCCCTCCCCAGCTCTCCTGTAGCCCCTTTCAGGTACTAGAATGCTGCTCTAAGTTCTCCCTGGAGCCTTCTCTTCTGCAGGCTGTCCAGGTGACCATGTCTTTTTGCATGAATTGGCCACCTGAACACCTCAGCTCAGCCAAGTGCCTGCCGTTTTGCAGCACCTTGGGCATGAAAGAGCTTGGGAGTGCTCCAAGCCCCCTGGGAGTGCTCAAAGTACCTGGGAGCTGGGAGCAGCAACCAAGCCTGCTCCACAGGACTGCATTTACACACACTGCCTCCTTGTTCCCCAGCCTCAACCACAGACAATCCCCCTTTGTTCTAACCACAGGGGCTGTCTTCTGAGCTTCTCCAAACGCCAGGTTCATCCAAACCACCGTTCAGCTCACCCAGCCACTTCTCCAGCACAACTGATGCCCACACAATGTGTCCAGCACACTATTCCAATCTCAGTTTGGAGTGTAAATGGAGGAATGGTCACTGAGCACTGAAACAAGGCTTCAGCATAAGACACACTCTTGAAGACAAACGAGAAGCCAAGTGCAAGAAGGATAAGGGAGCAGCAGGACAGATAAAAACCCTGCCTTAGACATATTCCAGCTCTTGCAACCTTCTAGGGGAATCAAATACTCAGCCCATCCCTCCCCCTGCCCTGCTTTTAATCACAGAACTCCAGCATGGTAGGAGGTGGAAGGGACCTCTGGAGATCATCCAGTCCAACCTCCCCTGCCAGTGCAGTGTCCCCTAGAGAAGGTTACACAGGAACACAGCCAGGTGGGTTTCAAATGACTCCAGAGACAGAGACTCTCTGGGTAGCCTGCTCCAGGGCTCCATGACCCTTAAACTAAAGAAGTTCCTCCTCATCTTCAGATGGAACTTCTAATGTTTCCCTTTGTGCCCCTTTGTCCTGTCACTGGGCACCACAGAACAAAGCCTGGTCCCATCCTCCTGACCACCACCATTAAGTATTCATTGGCATTGATGAGATCCCCCTCAGGCTGCTCTCCAGACTAAGCAGCCCCAATTCTCTCAGCCCTGCCCCATCAGAGCTGTTCCAGTCCCCTCAGCATCTCTGTAGCCCTTTGCTGTGCCCTCTCCAGCCAGTCCCTGCTCTTCTTGAATCAGGGAGCCCAGACCTGGACCCAGGACAGCAGCTGTGACCTCATCAAGGCAGAGTAGAGTGGGATACAAACAGCATATTTGATTCTGCATTTAATGTCAGGGATGTTAAACCCACCAGTAGACCCCTGCACTGCTGGGACAGGCTGAGGTGGCTCCAGAACTAAGCTCTGCCTTTTGCAAACAAGCCCAGAAATGCTTTTACAAAGCTCCAGGAGCACCCCAGCAAGCAGGCATTGGGTTGAAAGAGAGATGGTGAAGGCAACATGCAAAATAACACCCCCAGACCATGGCTCTCAGGGCACTGCCTGGAGAGCAGAGGTGAGTATTACTCCAAGGAATGCTCATCACCATGCTGCTGAAAACATCAGCAGCATGCCCAAAGCATGGAGATACTTCTGGTGGCATTGGAAGTTCCTTTCAGCAGAAGCTGCTACTCCAGTGCCAGACATGTGCTGTGCTCCATGCTTACTGCTTCCTCTCCCAACACAACTCCTTCAGGCCACAAAAGGAGAAGTGTTCAATAGCTGCACTTCCTGCATGAAGTGATCAGGGATGAGATGTTTGGTCCCTTGGGGATCAAAGGACATCTGCAGGGTTGGACTCAGGCCTCAGACTACTCTTTGGCCCAGCACAAAACATGAAAATCAGAGTAATTAACAGCTGGGGCCGTAAGCATTGTGTTAACATAGACTCATGGAATGCTTTGGGTTGGAAGGGACCTTTCAAGCTCATCCAGTCCAACCTCCCTTGCACTCAGCAGGGACAGCTGCAGCTGGAGCACATTGCTCACAGCCCCAAACAACCTCACCTGAAGTGGTACCAGGCATGAGACATCTCCCACCTCTCTGGGCAACGTAGGGCAGGCTCTCACCACCCTCATGTTAAAAACATTTCCTCCTTCCCTCCAGCCTGAATCTGCCTCTTTCACTTCAAACTTTATCCTGTCACTACAGGCCCTGCTCAAAAGTCTGTCCCCAGCTTTTTCATTGGCCTCTTTAAGCACTGCAAACCTACAGTGAGGCACTGGGAAAGACTGAAAATCAGATTTCATGGAACCAGAGAATGGGATGGAAGGGACCTTTCAAGCTCATCCAGTCCAACCCCCCTGCAATGAGCAGGGACAGCTGCAGCTAGAGCAGGTTGCTCGCAGCCCCAGACAACCTGACCTCAAGTGGTGCCAGGGATGGGGCTTCTGCCACCTCTCTGGGCAACCCAGGACAGGTTCTCACCACCCTCAGGGTAAACAAATTTCTTCCTTCCCTCTCCAGCCTGTAATCTGCCTCTTTCAGTTCCAACCATCCCCCCTTGTCCTGTCCCAACAGGTCCTGCCCAAAAGTCTGTCCCCAGCTTTCTGCTCAGCATCTTTAAGCACTGCAAGGCCACCAGAAGGTCTCCCTGGAGCCTTCTCTTCTCCAGGCTGACCAAGCCCAACTCTCTCAGCCTGAGCTCACAGCAGAGCCCTTGCAGCCCTGCCAGCATTGCTGTGGCCTCCTCTGGCCCTGCTCCAGCAGGTCCCTTTCTGTGCTGTGCTGAGGACTCCAGAGCTGGACACTATTCCCTCCAGTGGTGAGCACAACTGACCATGGGTATTTCACACAATCTCTTTTTGATTGGCCCCTTTAAGTCCTGAAAGGACACAAGAAGGTCTCCTTGAAGACTCCTTCTCTTCTCCAGACTGAGTTGTCCAGGCTATATTTCATGGACAACATCGTCTGCAAGCTTCTGCCTCCTTAGCATGTAGATTCCTAAAAGCTCAGCCCTGCCTGGCAGGTGAAGACCTTGGAAGGGTTTTCAGATGCTGCAGCAGCTCTCCAGCATCTATACTTAGTGCCAGCAATTTAAATGACATGAACCTTCAGCCAGTTGCACGTCCAAATTATTTAGTGAGTAAGAAAGTGTACAGGTAATGAGGTAGGAGGGACTGCAAGGTGGAAATCTGAAGTGATCCTCAAAACAGCAGTGCAGCTCATGGGGAACACCAGAGCTTTCTGCTTTGCATCTGACCAAGCTGTGCAGAGAGTTGGAAAAAGGAACAGCCCAGGGGCACCACTGCAAACCCTGGTGAGACTTCACCTGGATACTGTGTTCAGTTTTGTGCTCTCCAGGTCAGGAAGGACAGGGATCTACTGGAGAGAGTCCAAGAGAGGGCTACAAGGATGCTGAAGGGACTGCAGCACTGCCTGGTGAGGAGAGGCTGAGAGCTCTGGGGCTGTTTGGTCTGTAGAGGAGAAGGCTGAGAGGGGATCTGAGCAATGTCTATCAATATCTGAGGGCTGGGGGTCAGGAAGGAAGGGTCAGGGACAGACTCTGCTCACTTGTGCCCTGGGATAGGACAAGGGCACTGGATGGAAACTGCAGCACAGGAAGTTCCACCTCAACACGAGGAAGAACTTCTCGACTGTAAGGGTCCCAGAGCCCTGGCACAGGCTGCCCAGAGAGGCTGTGAAGCCTTCCCAGCCCTGTCTGGATGTGTTCCTGTGCAACCTGCACTACATTCTCTGGTTCTGCTCTGGCAGGGATTGGATTGGAAGACCTCCAGAAGTCCCTTCCAACCCCTAACATCCTGTGGTCCTGTGAGCATCCCTGTGAAGTGTGGAACCCCTCATCCACACATCTTATGGACAGCTTGGACTGGTGTTTCTCAGGAAGCAGGTATAGCTCATCCAGCATTTGAGGAGGGAAAAGGGCTGGAAAAGCTCCTGAGAAACATTTTTGTGCAATGGAAACATTATTAAAATAGGGAATTTTCAGGCACTTTGGCAGCTGAGGACGTATCTTAACTGACTTCCAGAAGAAGAGAAGGACGAGGCTGTACGGAAGGCTGCTCTGCAGGCACATGCCCTGATTTTCACCCTCTCTGCCCTTCCTGGAGTGAGGCAGCTGAACAAAGGTCCTGGGGATGTGTTTTTCCAGGTTACAGGATGTCCCCCTGCTGCTCCCAAGAGCTCTCAGGTTAGCCTACAGATGAACAAGGCTGAGAGGCTTCCTCCTAAGCAAAGGGCTCTTACATCTTGACAAGGCATAGCTAGAAGCTGGCTTCAGGATTTCCAACCTGAGAACTGATAGATGAGGGAGCAGAAGGCGGAGGGAACGACCAGGATCTTGTGCCAGGTCCTAGACTGAGCTGTTGGGAATTCTGCAGGAATGCAAACGATGCACTAATTAGCATAATGCAAATTAAGGATGGTACAGAACTGGGAGGAGTGGCTGAAACCCCATCAGGCTGTGCTGCCATTTAGGCAGCCCAGGACAGGCTGGAGAGCTGGGGGAGAGGAACCTCCTGAAATTCAGTAAGGGCAAGCACATGGTCCTGTGCTTGGGCAGGAACAATCTCCTGCACCAGGACAGATGAGGGGAGACCTACTGGAGAGCAGTTCTGGGGAGAAGGACCTGGGAGTGCTGGGGGACAGCAAGTTCACCATCAGCAAGCAGTGTGACATTGGGGCCAAGAAGGGCAATAGTGTCCTGGGGTGTATGAAGAAGAGTGTGGCCAGCAGGTCAAGGGAGGTTCTCCTGTCATCTACACTGCCATAGCAAGGCCACATCTGGAATATCGTGTTCAGTTCTGGGCCCTCCAGTTGAAGAGGGACAGGAAACTGCTGGAGAGAGTCCAGCAAAAGCTGCAAAGCTGCTGAGGGGCCTGGAGCAGCTCTGCCAGGAGCAAAGGGGTTGAGAGCCCTGGGGCTGTTGAGCCTGCAGAAGAGCAGCCCCAGAGGGCATCTGAGCAATGCTCAGCAAGAGCTAAAGGAGCTGTGGGGGGCAAGAGGCTGGGGCCAGGCTCTTGTCAGTGGTGCCCAGGGACAGCACAAGGGGCAATGGGCACAAACTGGAAGCCAGGAGGTTCTGCCTGAGCAGGAGGAGAAAGCTGTTTGTTGTGAGGGTGCTGGAGGCCTGGAGCAGGCTGCCCAGAGAGGTTGTGGAGTCTCCTTGTCTGGAGAGATTCCAACCCTCCCTGGGCATTGTGCTGCTGGGCAAGCTGCTGTGGGTGCCCTGCTTTAGCAGGGGGGTTGGATTGGGTGATCTGCAGAGGTCCTTCCCAGCCTCAGCATGCAAGGGCCCTGGGAAATGCACAGAATAGAGAAAAATGACTTACAGATGATTTTTTTTTTTTTTGGTCAAAACTAGCAAGAAGATTTTATCATCCATCTCCTGTCAGGCAAAAGAGACTGAGGTGAGGATGTCCACTCCCGACTTAGGTACGAAACTCTGCTATTTCCCCAAGTCCCCCTCTTTAATAAATTCAATATAGGAATTACATTAAATAAAAAGTTGAGATTAAATTTAAGCTTAAATTAAATTTTTAATACCTCACTAAAAGCATCTCCATTCCCTGCGGATCACACACAGCAGCAGCAGCTTTGAGATGTATAAAGAATTAAGCACTTTAATATAGTTCTCTCTCTCTCTCTCTCTCTCTCTCTCTCTGTCTTTTTTTCCCCCTTATTTTTCCTTTTCCAGCCTCCCCATCTTACCAGCCTGGAGGTGTTCAAGGAAAAGTGTGGACATGGCACTTGGGGACATGGGTGTGGTGGTCTTGGGTCAAAGGCTGGACTCGATGATCTTAAAGGGCCCTTCCAACCAAAATGATTCCATGACTCTAAATCTCAGCCCAACACTTCCCTTTCCTGCCCAACTCCTTTGAACTCCAGATATTTCCTCCAGCCCAGCCCAATGCAGCAGGGGTTGGACTGGATGATATCCAGAGGAGTTCAAGGAAAGTGTGGATATGGCACTTGGGGACATGGCTTAATGGCTGTGGTGGTTGTGGGTCAAAGGCTGGACTCAATGATCTTAAAGGGCCCTTCCAACCAAAATGATTCCATGATTCTAAATCTCAGCCCAACACTTCCCTTGCCTGCCCAACTCCTCTGAACTCCAGATATTTCCTCCAGCCCAGCCCAACACTTCCCTTTCCTGCTCAGCTCCTCTGAACTCCAGTTATTTCCTTCAGCCCAGCCCAACACAGTGGAGGTTGGACTGGATGATATCCAGAGGAGTTCAAGGAAAGTGTGGATATGGCACTTGGGGACATGGCTTAATGGCTGTGGTGGTTATGGGTTAAAGGTTGGACTCAATGATCTTAAAGGGCCCTTCCAACCAAAATGATTCCATGATTCTAAATCTCAGCCCAACACTTCCCTTTCCTGCTCAACTCCTCTGAACTCCAGATATTTCCTCCAGCCCAGTTCAATACAGTGGGGGTTGGACTGGATGATATCCAGAGGACCCTTCCAATTCCCACCATGCTGGGACCCTGGGTTTCACTGGAACAAAGCATGGAAGAGCTGACACAAATGGTTTTAGAGTGGTCCTCTCCTTGAGGTATTTGAAGGGTGAGGGGCAAGAAGAAGGGGCCAGGCTCTTGTCAGTGGTGCCCAGGCACAGGGCAAGAGGCAATGAGCACAAACTGTAAGCCAGGAGGTTCCACCTGAGCAGGAGAAACTTGTTTGGTGTGAGGGTACTGGAGGCCTGGAGCAGGCTGCCCAGAGAGGTTGTGGTCTCCTTGTCTGGAGAGATCCCAACCCCACCTGACCACTGTGCTGCTGGGCAAGCTGCAGTGGGTGCCCTGCTTTAGCAGATAACCACAGGCTGGATGACCTCCAGAGGTCCCTTCCAGCCCCAACTGTTCTCTGATACTGTGAAAGGAGATCTGTAGATGACAGAGCAGGAAATCCAGACTGGAGTTAGAAAAGTCTACCACTGGGGTGACACAAATGGCTCCAGAAGTGTGACAGGGAAAGGCAAAGTGTCCCTGAATGGCACCAGCACTTGAAGAAGCTGGAAACCCTCCAGGAGAAGAGTGATTATGTGGCATTTCACGTCTTGAGGCAACCACTGCAGATAATTGCAAGAGGGAAACTCATTTTCCACCAGAGCCATCAGCTCTCTGCTCACAGAAGCAAGATTGATTTCAGATCCAGGTTGCTGCACGAGAGCTGGAAGAAACATTTGCAAACCTTCTTAGCTGTAGCTAAAGAAGCTTCTCGGGGAAGAGTGGAATTATTCTTTAGATTCACAGAATGGTTTGGGTGGGAAGGGACCTTGAGGATCACCTAGTCCTATCCCCCCTGGCAGTAGCAGGGACATAGAATCATAGAATCATAGAATGAGTCAGGGTTGGAAGGAACCACAAGGATCATCTAGTTCCAACCCCCCTGCCATGCCCAGGGACACCCTACCCTAGATCAGGCTGCCCACAGCCTCAGCCAGCCTGGCTGCAAACACCTCCAGGGATGTGGCCCCAAACACCTCCCTGGGCAACCCATTCCAGGCTCTCACCACTCTCATGCTGAACAACTTCCTCCTCACATCCAATCAGAATCTCCCCACTTCCAGCTTTGCTCCATTCCCCCTAGTCCTGTCACTACCTGAGAGCCTAAAAAGTCCCACC
>VWZI01023691.1:285743-296671 GCA_013396835.1 Psilopogon haemacephalus | reverse complement strand
TGGACTCAATGATCTTAAAGGGCCCTTCCAACCAAAATGATTCCATGATTCTAAATCTCAGCCTAACACTTCCTTTGCCTGCCCAACTCCTCTGAACTCCAGATATTTCCTCCAGCCCAGCCCAACACTTCCCTTTCCTGCTCAGCTCCTCTGAACTCCAGTTATTTCCTTCAGCCCAGCCCAACACAGTGGAGGTTGGACTGGATGATATCCAGAGGAGTTCAAGGAAAGTGTGGATATGGCACTTGGGGACATGGCTTAATGGCTGTGGTGGTTGTGGGTCAAAGGCTGGACTCAATGATCTTAAAGGGCCCTTCCAACCAAAATGATTCCATGACTCTAAATCTCAGCCCAACACTTCCCTTTCCTGCTCAACTCCTCTGAACTCCAGATATTTCCTCCAGCCCAGTTCAATACAGTGGGGGTTGGACTGGATGATATCCAGAGGACCCTTCCAATTCCCACCATGCTGGGACCCTGGGTTTCACTGGAACAAAGCATGGAAGAGCTGACACAAATGGTTTTAGAGTGGTCCTCTCCTTGAGGTATTTGAAGGGTGAGGGGCAAGAAGAAGGGGCCAGGCTCTTGTCAGTGGTGCCCAGGCACAGGGCAAGAGGCAATGAGCACAAACTGTAAGCCAGGAGGTTCCACCTGAGCAGGAGAAACTTGTTTGGTGTGAGGGTACTGGAGGCCTGGAGCAGGCTGCCCAGAGAGGTTGTGGTCTCCTTGTCTGGAGAGATCCCAACCCCACCTGACCACTGTGCTGCTGGGCAAGCTGCAGTGGGTGCCCTGCTTTAGCAGATAACCACAGGCTGGATGACCTCCAGAGGTCCCTTCCAGCCCCAACTGTTCTCTGATACTGTGAAAGGAGATCTGTAGATGACAGAGCAGGAAATCCAGACTGGAGTTAGAAAAGTCTACCACTGGGGTGACACAAATGGCTCCAGAAGTGTGACAGGGAAAGGCAAAGTGTCCCTGAATGGCACCAGCACTTGAAGAAGCTGGAAACCCTCCAGGAGAAGAGTGATTATGTGGCATTTCACGTCTTGAGGCAACCACTGCAGATAATTGCAAGAGGGAAACTCATTTTCCACCAGAGCCATCAGCTCTCTGCTCACAGAAGCAAGATTGATTTCAGATCCAGGTTGCTGCACGAGAGCTGGAAGAAACATTTGCAAACCTTCTTAGCTGTAGCTAAAGAAGCTTCTCGGGGAAGAGTGGAATTATTCTTTAGATTCACAGAATGGTTTGGGTGGGAAGGGACCTTGAGGATCACCTAGTCCTATCCCCCCTGGCAGTAGCAGGGACATAGAATCATAGAATCATAGAATGAGTCAGGGTTGGAAGGAACCACAAGGATCATCTAGTTCCAACCCCCCTGCCATGCCCAGGGACACCCTACCCTAGATCAGGCTGCCCACAGCCTCAGCCAGCCTGGCTGCAAACACCTCCAGGGATGTGGCCCCAAACACCTCCCTGGGCAACCCATTCCAGGCTCTCACCACTCTCATGCTGAACAACTTCCTCCTCACATCCAATCAGAATCTCCCCACTTCCAGCTTTGCTCCATTCCCCCTAGTCCTGGCACTACCTGAGAGCCTAAAAAGTCCCACCCCAGCTTTTCTGTAGTCCCCCTTCAGATCCTGGAAGGCCACAAGAAGGTCACCTGGGAGCCTCCTCTTCTCCAGACTGCACAGCCCCAACTCTTTCAGTCTGTCTTCATAGCAGAGGTGCTGCAGCCCTCTGAGCATCCTCATGGCCCTTCTCTGGACATGCTCCAACATGTCCACATCCCTCGTGTAATAGGGCCTCTAGAACTGGATGCAGTACTCTAGGTGAGGTCTCACCAGGGTGGAGTAGAGGGGGAGAATCACTTCCCTCGACCTGCTGGACAGGAGAATCACCTCCCTCAACATCTTCCACTTAAGAGCCAAAAATAGATGAAACCTTAATGCTGGAGAAGATATGGCTGCTCCTCAGCACTGTCAGTGCTCAGCTGGGGAATGCAGCTGCAGGGAGCAGCCTTTAACCATAGCTACTTGTGGTCTGCAGTGAGCAGTCGTGGCAAACACTGAGCACACACTTTAAACGGCTGCTTGCTTTGGACATGAAAAACCCACAGTGAGGCACTGGGAAAGACTGAAAATCAGATTTCATGGAACCAGAGAATGGGATGGAAGGGACCTTTCAAGCTCATCCAGTCCAACCCCCTGCACTGAGCAGGGACAGCTGCAGCTAGAGCAGGTTGCTCACCGCCCCAGACAACCTGACCTGAAGGGGTGCCAGGCATGGGGCTTCTACCACCTCTCTGGGACAGGTTCTCACCACCCTCAGGGCCAACAAATTTCTTCCTCCTCTCTCCAGTCTGAATCTGCATCTTTCAGTTCAAACCATCCCCCCTTGTCCTGTCCCAACAGGTCCTGCCCAAAAGTCTGTCCCCAGCTTTCTGCTCAGCTCCTTTAAGCACTGCAAGGCCACCAGAAGGTCTCCCTGGAGCCTTCTCTTCTCCAGGCTGACCAAGCCCAACTCTCTCAGCCTGAGCTCACAGCAGAGCCCTTGCAGCCCTGCCAGTATTGCTGTGGCCTCCTCTGGCCCTGCTCCAGCAGGTCCCTTTCTGTGCTGTGCTGAGGACTCCAGAGCTGGACACTATTCCCTCCAGTGGTGAGCACAACTGACCATGGGTATTTCACACAATCTCTTTTTGATTGGCCCCTTTAAGTCCTGAAAGGACACAAGAAGGTCTCCTTGAAGACTCCTTCTCTTCTCCAGACTGAGTTGTCCAGGCTATATTTCATGGACAACATCGTCTGCAAGCTTCTGCCTCCTTAGCATGTAGATTCCTAAAAGCTATTTCATACAATCTCCCATCAGGCTTTCCCCTAAAAAAAAAACCAAACAACAAACACAAAATGAACAAAAAAAAAAACCCCAAAACACCCCAAAAACAAACCAACAAACAAAAACCCCCCAAAAACACCACAAACCTCTATTTTTCCCAACAAACATGGCATGGTGCTCCCTGTTAACCTCCTCTGGGCTGCACCACAGCATTTTGAGGTTAGGGACAATTTTCTTCCTGCCAGAGCGGTCAGAGATTGGCACAGGCTGCCCAGGGAGGTGGTGGAGTCCCCATCCTTGGAGGTGTTCAGGAAAGGTGTGGCCATGGCACTTGGGGACAGGGTTTAGTGGCCATGGTGGGGGTTGGGTTGAAGGTGGAATGATCTTGGAGGTCTTTTCTAACCCAAACAATTCTATGATTCTATGATCCTGGCTGTCAACAGTCTCTTGCACAGATGTGTATATATAAAAAAAAAAAGGTTAAATACCAAACAAACAGGCTCCTGCCAGCCAAAAAAAAGCAAATGTTCTACTTCAGGTGGGAAAGTCCACGAAAGTGGCCAAACACAAACTAGTTTGGAGTTCAGCAAGGTTTAACTTCCCTCCTCCAGGGCAGCTTAACCAAAATAGTGATAAACGATCAATTCCACACCAGGACATTTGCAAATTGAGAATCCCACAGCCCAGTCAAGCTCTCTCTCTGGCTTCCCATTTCCTCCTCTCCTTTAAGATGAGGGAGTAAATCTTGAGTATCCCTACCAGTTGGGATCGGTTTTGCTTGGAGGAAAAAAACCCAAAACCCAAACCTTTCTCCAGCTGCTGGTGTTCTCTTGGGAGCATTGCTTGGCTCAGCAGCTGCAAGCCCACCTGCCTCTGCAGGAGACAAGGACTCAGTTCTAGGGCACTGATGAGGATTTTCCTGACTTTATGGCTGTTAGGAGTGGGGAAAAATGATTCTCTGCACTCCGTCTGGGTGGAAGTGTTGATCTGAGTGTGGGTAAGGAGGAACTACAGAACCATCTGGGCAGGGTGGATCAAGAGGCCAAGGGCAATGGGATGAGGTTCAACGAGGCCAAGGGTTGGGTCATATTCCTGGGGTTCTTGGGGCACAAGAACCCCAGGAATCCTCCAGGCTTGGGGCCAAGAGGCTGGAAAGTGCTTGTTGAATAAGGACCTGGGGGTGCTGGCTGACAGCAGCTAAAGGTGAGCCAGGCTGTGCCCAGGTGGCTAAGAAGGCCACCAGCAGCCTGGCCTGGATAGCAATGGTGTGGCCAGCAGGAGCAGGGCAGGGATTGTCCTCTTGGACTGGGTATTGAAGAGGCTGCAGCTTGAATCCTGCCTTCAGTTTGGGCTCCTCAGTCCCAGAAGGACATTGAGGGGCTGGAGCAGGTCCAGAAAGGGTGAAAGGTCTGGAGAACAGGTCTGGGGAGGAGCAGCTGAGGGAGCTGGGGGTGTTCAGCCTGCAGAAGAGGAGGCTGAAGGCAGACCTCACTGCTCTCTGCAGCACCCTGAGAGGAGGCTGGAGCCAGGTGGGCATTGCTCTCTTCTCCCTACAAGTGACAGGATGAGAGGAAATCACTCAAGTTGCACCAGGGGACGTTTAGATTGGACATGAGGAACAATTTCTTCCTCACAATGGTTGTCAAGCCCTGGACCTGGCTCCTAGGGCAGTGGTGGAGTCCTCATCCCTGTGTAGCTGTGATGCTGAGGGCCAGGGTTCAGTGGTTAGCTGGCACTGCTGGGCTAAGGGATGGACTGGATGATCCTGAAGGTCTCTTCCATCCAAAACGACCCTGTGATGCTACAAAAGCAGGATGAAAAGCCTGGGTGCCTGCCCCATGGAAAGGGCAGAGACTTCTCCAAGACAGAGCCAGGATGACCTCTGCCTGCCCACCCACTGCATGGGGGCTGATGCTGGCTGCCCTGAGCTTAGCAAACTCCTACTTCACTCCAGCTCCCTCCAGCAATCCCTGCCTGCTTAGACTTCACCCCTGCTGCTTTCTGCTCACCACATTTACTTTATTACCCTTCCCAAGCGCCTGCAAGAGTTTGAGTCACGTTCCTGAAGAGCTTTGTCAGCAACAGCTTTTTGCTGCTGGGCTGGAGCTAGCCCAGCTTTCCAGTGCTCCCCAGCAGATCTGCAGAGTGGTTCGAGGTGCACTTTTCTCTTCACATGACTTTTAAATAGCACCTGCCTGCAATTTCTCTCTCTCCACACAGCCCAATCTTTTCCACAGCGTTACAGACATCCCATCCCATTCCCCTGCCCTGCCACCACAGGAGCTGCTGCCCTCCAGCAGCCCAAACAGCAGGTTTGACACAGCACAGGGAGGTTCTAGGGATGAAATCCCACTGCCCTCTCCCATTTATCATCCCCCAATCCCCACCCAACAGATGCACCAGCACCTCACCGTTACCCTGCCACACAACTGTGCCTGCTGCCCACTGCCATTCCAGCCCCACAGGCTCAGGCAGCTTCAAGTGAAGGTGGAGCTGGGGAGGGATCCAAAGGCTCCATGCAGCAAAATCCCTTCTTTTCAGGATTACACCAGCAAAACCAGCACCTGAGAGGACAAAAAGCTCCCATTGGAAATTCTCAGAATTTGCTGCTTATGAAGCCAAACACCAACAATGACTCTTTGAAAGGACACTCGTTGGCCTGACACAGAACCACACAGTCGATGGAGAGGACCTTCAAGATCATCCAGTCCCAATTCCCTGCCACAGGCAGGGACATCTCCCACTAGCCCAGGTTGCTCAAGGCCTCATCCAGCCTGGCATTCAACACCCCCAGAGGGAGCAGCCACAACCTCCCTGGGCAACCTGTTCCAGTGTCTCCTCATCCTCATTGGAAAGAATTTCTTCCTCCTCTTCAGTCTCAATCTCCCCTCTTCCAGCTTCAATCCATTCCCTCCTGTGCTGTCACTCCCAGCCCTTGTCAAAAGTCCCTCCCCAGCTCTTCTCTAGCCCCTTCAGGAACTGGCAGGCTGCTCAAAGGTCTCCCTGGAGCCTTCTCTTTCCCAGGCTGAACGATCCCAACTCTCTCAGCCTAACCCTACAGAGGAGGTTCTCCAGTCCTCTGACCATCCCCGCAACCTCTTCTGGAGCCACTCCTGCAGCCTCCACATCCCACGTGAACCAGTCCCTCACCAAGCGACTGGGAAGCAGAAGCAGCTCACTGGTGTGTCCATCAGGCAGGGGAATTCACTGGTCTGAAGAAGCATCACTCATCGAGGAAGAATCCCTGTGCTGTCACCTCAGCTCTTTAGCACTTTCTCAAACGAAAGGCTTTGCAGCAGCCATGAAGATAAAGGTTTTGGGTTGGGTTTTTTTTTTTTTTGTTTGCTTTTTTTTCTCTTACTCAGGATTATTAATCACAGGCATTTTGCCTGGCCCAGTTTCCCAAGCAGCAAACATACATCTTCCCAATCTGGGTAATTACTGAGGCTCCTCAAGCTACAAGCATTTGCAAGTACCTAGAGATGTTCTCCCAGCTTAATGACACTGCACACTTTGGCAGAGTAATTAAGATCTCGCCAGCCTCATCTCACCTTTGAGCTGGGTGGAAAAGCGGCCAAAGCACAGGGCTCTGCTGCTTCCTCCACAGCAGAGCATGAAGATGATCAGAGGGCTGAAGCACCTCTCCTGGAGGGACAGGCTGAAAGAATTGGGGTTCTTCAGCCTGGAGATGAGAAGGCTCCAGGGAGACCTTAGAGCTGCCTGCCAGTGCCTGAAGGGATCCTGCAGGAAGGCTGCAGAGGGACTTTTGTTGAGGGTTTCTGGAGACAGGCCGAGGGGAAATGGTATGAGGCAGAGCAAGGTTGGACTGGAGCTTAGAAAGAAGTTCTTCCATGTGAGGGTGCTGAGACTCTGAAATAGGCTACAGGAAGCTGGGGAGGGGCTGTTCAGAAGGGCCTGTGGGGATAGGATGAGAGGGAATAGTTTGAAACTGGAGCAGGGGAGATTTAGGTTGGACATCAGGAGGAAGTTCTGCACAGTGACAGTGGTGAAACACTGGAACAGGCTGCCCAGGCCCCATCACTTTGGACATTCAAGATCAGACTTGCTGTGGCTCTGATCTAGCTGGAGACATCCTTGCTGCCTGCAGGATGACCTTTGAGGGTCCCTTCCAACACAATGCAAGCTGTGACTCTCTGAAGTGCAGTGATGCATCACCTTGCTGCATTACATCCCACACCCAGGGACCCTGGCACAAAGCAAAGCCAAACCCCTCATTGGATGGAAACGACAGTGGAGCTTCCTCAGCTCCAAGGTCAGGTTTCCACATCAGCTAAGCATCACAACAAATAAAGTGCCCTGAATAACCTCTGTCATTGTGACTTCCACTCAGCCTTTGACTTACAGCTGACACACCTGGAGCTGTTTAGACTGGAAAAGAAGACACTGAGAGGGGATCTCATCAACATTTACAAACACCTGAAGGGTGGGTGGCAAGAAGAAGGGGCCAGGCTCTTTCCAGTGGTGTCCTGTGACAGGGCAAGGGGCAATGGACACAAACTGGAACACAAGACGGTCCTGCTCTGGGCTCCCCAGTTCACGAGGGAAAGGGAACTGCTGGAGAGAGTTCAGCAAAAGCTGCAAAGCTGCTGAGGGGCCTGGGGCAGCTCTCTGAGGAGCAAAGGCTGAGAGCCCTGTAGAAGAGCAGCCCCAGAGGGCATCTGAGCAATGTTCAGCAAGAGCTAAAGAAGCTGAGGGGGGCAAGAGGCTGGGACCAGGCTCTTGTCAGTGGTGCCCAGGGACAACTGGGGCTCAACAGCCTCAGGGCTCTCAGCCTTTGCTCCTGACAGAGCTGCTCCAGTCCCCTCAGCAGCTCTGCAGCCTCCACTGGACTCTCTCCAACCAGTTCCCTGTCTCTCTTGAAGAAGAGCCTCCCTTGACCTGCTAGCACAAGTGCATAAAGCTAAGCTCTGTGCCTGGGCAGCCAACGCTGCTGCCACAGGTACCCAGTAACAGGCACCTCTCCTCAACAGCGTAGGGAGGAGTAGTTTAGTGATGCTGAGGGAAGCTACAGCCTCCAGCGCAGCCTCTCCCATACAAGATGCTTCTGCAGAAGTACTGGAGGCTGCAGGGATGAGCTTTTTATCTCCACTGCCTGCAATAAGCCTGCTTTGAGGACAGCAAAATTCCTTCAGCAGTGCCATCCATCCGCAGACTGTCACAATCACCCAAGTCTCCCGGTGGCTGGCTGAGCCATTTCCTCTCCTCCAAGTGGCTCTTTTTAAAACTGAGTACGGAGCTTGCAGATATTATTTTCAGCAAATACATCCTATTGATTGTAATTACCATCCTCAGAGAGGCGAGGGAGAGAATATTAAAGCCATTAATGCCGATTTGGATTTTATTAGAGTCATTAGCGGGACAGCCAGCGGAGCTTCCCAAGCTCCTTCAGCTGCTCCTGAGCTCCATCAATCAGCTCCTGGCACATTTCTTACAGCTTTGGGCACAGTCAGGAGCTGAGCAGAAAGAGGAAAAAAAAATATATATATATATAAAGGGAAAGGCAGATTCCCTGCAGCTGGGTGAGGAGATTAAGAAGATGCTTGGACCATTGAACCTTCTGAGTATCAACCACCAGCAGGGAACTTGACATTGCTTCTACTGGGTAGTTGTCCAGCAAACTCAACAGGCATCTAACACAGCTCAGAGGGCTTGTGCATGTCAAGGTGGGCTTGAAGGCAGCTCATCTAGCCAGCTACAGCTCCAGAAGCAGCTACTTCACTCTCATTAGGGTGGGCTTGAAGGCAGCTCATCTAGCCAGCTACAGCTCCAGAAGCAGCTACTTCACCCTCATTAGGGTGGGCTTGGAGGCAGCTCATCTAGCCAGCTACAGCTCCAGAAGGAGCTACTTCACCCTCATTAGGGTGGGCTTGGAGGCAGCTCATCTACCCAGCTACAGCTCCAGAAGCAGCTACTTCACCCTCATTAGGGTGGGCTTGGAGGGAGCTCATCTAGCCAGCTACAGCTCCAGAAGGAGCTACTTCACCCTCATTAGGGTGGGCTTGGAGGGAGCTCATCTAGCCAGCTACAGCTCCAGAAGGAGCTACTTCACCCTCACTAGGGTGGGCTTGGAGGCAGCTCATCTACCCAGCTACAGCTCCAGAAGCAGCTACTTCGCCTTCATTTGGAGAAAACCAGGTTGGATGAGGCCTTGGGCAATCTGGTCTAGTGGAGGGTGTACCTGCCAAAGACAAGGAGGTTGGAACAAGATGATCTTCCAAGGTGCATCCCAACCCAACCTATGCATCTATGAAACATGTGAAGGGGGGCTACAAGAGGGCTGGGGAGGGACTATTCACAAGGTCTTGTAATGACAGGAGGAGTGGTAATGGGTTTAAACTGGATGTTAGGAGGAAGTTCTTGCCAGTGAGGGTGATGAGACACTGGAACAGGTTGCCCAGGGAGGTTGTGTCTGCTCCCTCCCTGGAGGTGTTGAAGGCCAGGCTGGATGAGGTCTTGAGTGACCTGTTCTAGTGGGAGGTGTCCCTGCCTATGGCAGGGGGTTGAGACTGGATGAGCTTTGAGATCCCTTCCAACCTAAATTCTATGATTTCTAGATCTTTTATTCATGGGCACCTAGCCCACATAAGTGCTCTCAGAGTTGTCAGGCAAATGTGGCCCTAAGGAATTGGGTGGCATTACATACAGAGAGTCCCCATCTTGAGGGCAACCTGCCCACAGACAAGGCATGGCCATGACGGACAGAGCCACCCCTCAGCATCACCCTTCTGCAATTCTCTCTCCAGCACCATTTATAGCATTATTTAATGAGGCTGCTGATGCCAAGCAGAAGTTCCCAGCCTCTTCCTGAAGCACTTGGTAGGAGCTTCTCAACCACCATTAGCCTGTCTGCGACCTGAGGAACCAGCCTTGGCCCTCACATCTCATCTGTGTTGTGTAACTGCATCTGGAAGCTAAGCAACAGCCCGTGGAATTAATATTCCATTTCTCCAAACCTCCTAACCACATCCTCTTGTCCCCTGCCCTTTAGCTCATGGGGAGCACTGAGAAGATCCCCTCTCAGGCTGCCCTTCTCCAGGCTAATTTCAGAATGCATCCTTTTGTAACATATTCTGCTTAGTGGTTGGAGTAAGTAAGCCAGTCCATCTTCTCTGTAGCTGCTTTCTGCCTGGTTTCAGTTCACAATTTTCATGTTTACAAACACTTGGGCACCCAGCAGGGCAAGGCAAGGTCTTGTTAGAAATAGCGAGACACCGAATTGCTGGGAAATGTCAAGGGCAGGAGGAAATAAAAGGAGGAAAAAAAAAACCCCAAGGCTGACTGTTCTCTTTGCTCTGGTTTTAGCTGGCCTTGAGGGTATTGAGCTCCTGCAGCTTGTTGGGATGGGTCCCACAGACACAGCCTGAAGAGTGCCCAGGAAGGGATGATGGTACCATGGTGGGTATCACACACCTCATCTGAGCTAGCCCAGTGGGGTCTGGGCTGTTACCAACAGCCCCTTCCCTTTGCCTCAGCTGGGAAACGGAAAGAGCAGAGCTGGAACACTTCCTCCACCTCCTCCCTGTGTGCCAGGAAAAGGGGAATCCCAAAGCAAGGCTGGGAAAACAAACCAGGTCCAGGTGCCTCCAGGACCACTGACTGGGTGGAGGGTTGAGGAAAGAGTCTCTCTGGGGCCACACACACTGAAAAAAACCCTCCTGCCCGTGGAGCAGAAAACTCCAGTTTAACAGCACTGGAGCTCAGCCCTGCCCACAAGAGGTGCTCTCAAGGTGCTGAGCAACTCGAAGCTCAAATCTGGGTATCCACCACGGTTCGAATCAGCTTTGTGTACTGCTGAGGTGCGCTGGGCTCGCACAGCACAAGCTGCAAACCCCAAATTCTCAGCAGGACAAGTCAGGGCATAAGGCGGCAGCGAGCGCCTTTGGGCTCACAAGGGGGAAGGGGAGGATGGAGGAGGAGAATTCTTGGAGGCAAGATTCCTTAGGTGACACCTCACCTGGTTAAGCACATACCCTGAGGCAATGAGTTTCCAAGCTGCCAGCAGCCTGTTTTATCAGATAATGCCTAGAAATAACCTCCCAAACCACAAAAATGAGGCTTGGGGTTTTTTC
>VWZI01023691.1:260944-283332 GCA_013396835.1 Psilopogon haemacephalus | reverse complement strand
GAGGGACGGGGCGGGGGTCGGGGCGGTGCTGCCCGCCGCAGGCGCGGGAGGAGCCTGTACGGGGCCGGGTCCTGGGGAATCGCTGCCGGGTGGGGAGCAGCCGGGACGTGTCTGGGGGAGAAGCCGCGAGGGGAGCCGAGCCCACGGAACGGGAGGCTGGGACCGTGCCGTGGAGACGCCCCCGGGGAAGGAAGCCGGGGCCTGGCTGAGGGAGNGCCGTGCAGTCGCTCTGGGGTGCCGGGGCCGGGCCGTGCAGTCGCTCTGGGGGGCTGGGGCAGTGCCGTGCAGTCGCTCTGGGGTGCCGGGGCCGGGCCGTGCAGTCGCTCTGGGGGGCTGGGGCAGTGCCGTGCAGTCGCTCTGGGGTGCCGGGGCCGGGCCGTGCAGTCGCTCTGGGGTGCTGGGGCAGTGCCGTGCAGTCGCTCTGGGGTGCCGGGGCCGGGCCGTGCCGTCGCTCTGGGGTGCTGGGGCAGTGCCGTGCCGTCGCCCTGGGGGGCTGGGGCTGGGGCCGGGCAGGGCCGTGCAGTCGCCCTGGGGGACCGGGGCCGGGCAGGGGGAAGCCGCCTGGCTGTCGCCAAGCCACTCCGGCCTGCTGGCTGCGGGCACTGGAGGGCCCCTGCCGCTGCGGGGCCGCGACGAGGGTGTGCTGGTGGACAAATGCGGCCCTTGGGGGCACTGAAGTCGGTGTGGGCATCGGTCGTGTCTCAGGATTTTTGAGTTGTTAATGACCAGCCAAGTGCAACGCACAAATGTCCCCACTCCAACATCCACTTCGAAAGGATATTGTGAGGTTGGGTGGTGGAAACTCAAGAGAGTGAGTCACACGCTGAACCCAGAGCATACTTAAAACCTGACCCAGCAGACACCTACAAACCTGACCCAGCAGATCCCTGCAGACCCAACGCAGTAGATACTAGAGACAGTCCAGCAGACATCTACAAACCCAGACAAGTGGACACCTGCTGGCCCAGCCTAGCAGATCCCTGCAGATGCAGGGTGGCAGATCCAGAGAGGTCCAGCTTGACAAATCCCTACTGACCAAGCCTGGCAGACACTGACCAACCCAACTCTGCAGATCCCTGCAGACCCAACGCAGTAAATACTAGAGACAGTCCAACAGACATCTACAAACCCAGACAAGTGGACACCTGCTGGCCCAGGGTGGCAGATGCAGAGAGGTCCAGCTCGACAAATCCCTACTGACCAAGCCTGGCAGACACTGACCAACCCAACCCTGCAGATCCTACTGACCCAACGCAGTAGATACTAGAGACAGTCCAGCAGACATCTACAAACCCAGACAAGTGGACACCTGCTGGCCCAGCCTAGCAGATCCCTGCAGACACAGGGTGGCAGATGCAGAGAGGTCCAGCTCGACAAATCCCTACTGGCCAAGCCTGGCAGACACTGACCAACCCAACTCTGCAGATCCTACTGACCCAACGCAGTAGATACAAGAGACAGTCCAACAGACATCTACAAACCCAGACAAGTGGACATCTGCTGGCCCAGGGTGGCAGATGCAGAGAGGTCCAGCTCGACAAATCCCTACTGACCAAGCCTGGCAGACACTGACAGACCCAACCCTGCAGATCCTACTGACCCAGCTCAGCAGATACCTGCAAGGAGGGGGCAAGAATCAGAATTGTTTTAGTTGGAAGAGACATTTGAGGTCACTTGAGTTCAGCCCTCAGCCTATGCCCACTGTGGTCATCAAAGCACACCCCAAAGTGTCCTGTCAAAGAGTTAAGCCTTGGTCACGGAAATGCTGGCAGAAGCCTGTGCCAGTTGCACGCCTGTAAGGTTGGGAGGCAGGTGGCACTTGACCTACTTGGCAGGGCATAGTTCTCTAGGTGAGTCTGGTTTAGTATCTCCACCACCCTAAGAAGCAAATAACCTGCTGAGCAAAGTGGAGGAGCTGCCTCACTGCTTCCATCCTGGCAGGGGCAGGCTGCAGAAAGCTTTATGGATAAGCAGGATGTGGCTGTGTGCCTGATTGATGGGCAGCATCTCTCTGAGTGCGTGGATAACACCTCCTGGAAGATGAGAGAGTTCCCCTCCCGTACTGCATTCCCCAGTGAGGCACCGGTCCCACATGCCTGCAGCAGCATGGCACAGGCAGCCATCCCCAGCTGCATTTCCTAGATGGAACAAGCCTCTTCCAGCCACTGTCATCAACCTTCAACCCAACACAGCTGACTTTTTTGAGTCCCCCTAGCCCTGCTTTTCCATACCACCAGCCCTTGCTGTTTTCAGACACTGGTGTTCTCTCACAAAGTTTCCAGGAACATGCTTTTGGTGGTTGTCCTGCTCTGAGCTGGGCCAGCACCAATTCTGCTCAGGGCTGGCACTGCCCAGCTCAGGCTCTGCTCACTCAGGCACTTGCTGAAGCTCAGGGCAGCTTTGCACAGCCAGGGGCTGATGCCAGCAGCAAGAAGCTGATGGGCAAGGGCTGGGGGGCACAAAGGCTCTGCCTGACACTTGCTCCTCTACACACCAAGGGCACTGCCACAGCTCTGCCCCACCTTGGGGGCAGCTGTGGGCAGGAGCAGGCAGCACAGGTGAGCCTCAACTGCCCACCAAGGGATTGCAGCCCGTGGATGGCATCTTCAGCAGCAAACTGAGGCATTCCCAGGGTCAAGCCTCTTCTTCCCTGGCTGCTGTCCCAGGAGGACTCTGTCCCTTCTGCCTTCCATCCCCATCCCTCTGTTCCTCAATCCAGCTCCAGAATGCAGCTCCTGAGTATGGTTCCCATCTGCTGCTGAGTGCAGTCTGGGACTTGCCCAGTGCCTGTCCCCAGCATCAGTGGTGCCAGTGATGGCCTCAGGGCTTGGGTTCCATGTTGGTTCGTGTCTCTGTGTCTCTATTCCGTGGCATTGTTCTTTCCATCCCAGCTGGGTTACTTTCTTTCCCAACCCATCAGCCTCTCTCCCTTTTTCCCTTTCTTTCTTCCCTTTGGGAAGGCAGAGGGCTTCCTGGCACTCGAGTGGTGGCCTGCCCAGCCCTGACCCTTGTCAGCTTCTTCACTTTCACCCATGAGCACATGGAATACATTTTAGAGAGGAGTTAGACTGGTGGTAACAAGCAGCCTTCCATGGCCCTGCCTGCACCCAGCCAAACGAGAACCTCATTTTTCTGAAGTATCTCTGTTTCAGAGTAGACTCTGCACACCTGGTTTGTATGAGAACCTCCTTCTCGCTGAATGAAAGAGCTGTGGAGCACATTCTTTCAGCTACGAGGGCTTATGTTCGCACTCTGCACCCTGCAGAAGGGTTCTGTGTGGTGCAGGTTTGTCCAGGAGATAAACACCACGGGTGTTGTGAGTAGCAGATCTCTGCTCGCCGAGGGTCCGGTGGCAACACGCCCTCCAGCTGTCATTAGAAGTGCAGAGTGCTTCCGACAGGATCGGCTGTGTCTGTGTCTGGCTTCAAGGGACAAAGGGGAAAGACACCCAGCAAATCCTTGTCACGGGCCCAGGGCTGGATTGGCAACCAGATGAGTGCCAGAGGCTCTCTGGGAACCCTCTGCTGTCCCCAAAGGGAAGAAGGGTGAGAGGCTGATGGGCTGGGAAAGAAACTAACCCAGCTGGGATGGAAAGAGGAACGACGCCATGGGATAGAGACACAGAGACACAAACCAACCCCTGAGGGCAAGGATGGCACTACTTCACCACTGATGCTGAGGGCAGATGGCCAACATAGAATCATAGAATCATAGAATGGTCTAGGTTGGAAGAGACCTCAAAGATCATCCAGTTCCACCCCCCTGCCACAGGCAGGGACACCTCCCACTAGATCAGGACGCTCAAGACCTCATCGAGCCTGGCCTTGAACACATCCAGGGAGGGAGCAGACACAACCTCCCTCAGCAACCTGTGCCAGTGTCTCACCACCCTCACTGTGAAGAATTTCTTCCTAACATCCCATTCAAATCTCCCCTCCGCCAATTTGAACCCATTCCCCCTCGTCCTGTCATTACAAGACCTTGTGAACAGTCCCTCCCCAGCCCTCCTGTAGGCCCCCCTCAGATACTGGTAGGCTGCTATAAGGTCTCCCCGAAGCCTTCTCTTCTCCAGGCTGAAAAGTCCCAACTCTCTCAGCCTGTCCTCATAGCAGAGGTGTTCCAGCCCTCTGAGCATCTTTGTGGCCCTCCTCTGGACTCTCTCCAACAGTTCCATGTCCTTCTTGTGCTGGGGGCTCCAGAATTGCACACAGTACTCTAGGTGGGGTCTGACAAGAGCAGAGTAAAGGGGGAGAATCACATCTGGTCCCTAAACTGGCCACATGGATTCAGGAGGGTTTTCTTCCCCCATTCCTCATCTTCTGTAAGAGTTTTCTGCCATGTGTCACATGGGTCCATCCTTACTGGGTTCACTCTGGGAGAATTCATGGATTCACAGATTGGTTTGGGTTGGAAAGGATCCTCAACATCACACAGTTCCAACTCCCTGCCATGGGTGGGGACACCTCCCACCAGCCCAGGTTGCTCAAGGCCTCATCTAGTGTGCCCTTGAACACCTCCAGGGAGAGAGCATCCACAACCTCCCTGGGCAGCCTGTTCCAGTGTCTCCTGACTAGCGCTGTCCAGAATTTCATTCTAGTCACCACTCTCAATCTGCCCTCCTGGAGCTTCAGAGTGTTTCCTCTCATCCCATCACGACCAGCCCTTGTGTTCTAATCTTTCATGGCAAACAAAGCTTCTCCCAGCTGTGGCACGATGCATGAGCCAAGTGCAATAGCTGTGGTTTCTTCTTCCTGAACCTGCAGGAGCTGGGAAGGTCACTGGGTCCTTCACACCACCACCTTCATTCTCAGACATCTTAAAAATATCCAGCCTAGCAAATATTCCTCATCCCAGGAACCACAACCACAGCTGTCCCCAGCCACAGTTGTCTGCAACACGCCACAGCCCTTGTCCAGCACCTGCTGGAGAGGAGCAGGAAGAGGAGAACCCCAAGCTGCCTCCATCTGAAGTCCCTGCACACTCAGATCATCCCCATCACAGACCACTAATGCTTTGGAACTATCCATGAGGACATTGCTCCACATGCATCCCTGCAACCAACAAACCAAGCACATCTCACCCTTGAAAAGCACAAAATTTACAGCAGGGGATTGTTCAGCTTGGAGAAAGGAAGACTCTGGGGGGCTCTAGGGCCACGAGGATGCTCAGAGGGCTGCAGCACCTCTGCTATGAGCACAGCCTGAAAGAGTTGGGGCTGTTCAGTCTGGAGAAGAGGAGGCTCCCAGGTGACCTTCTTGTGGCCTTCCAGGATCTGAAGGGAGCCTACAGAAAAGCTGGGGAGGCTCTCAGGTAGTGACAGGACTAGGGGGAATGGAGCAAAGCTGGAGGTGGGGAGATTCAGATTGGATGTGAGGAGGAAGTTCTTCAGCATGAGAGCGGTGAGAGCCTGGAACGGGTTGCCCAGGGAGGTGTTTGGGGCCACATCCCTGGAGGTGTTTGCAGCCAGGCTGGATGAGGCTGTGGGCAGCCTGATCTAGGGTAGGGTGTCCCTGGGTATGGCAGGGGGGTTGGAACTGGATGATTCTTGTGGTTCCTTCCAACCCTGACTGATTCTATGATTCTATGACCTCAGAGCTGCCTGCCAGTACTTGAAGGGATCCTGCAGGAAGGCTGCAGAGAGAATTTTGCTGAGGGTGTCTGGAGACAGGCCAAGGGGGAATGGTTTGAAGCTGAAGCAGAGCAGGGTTAAACTGGAGCTGAGAAAGCCTCCTTGCTGGGGGTGCTGAAGGCCAGGCTGGATGAGGCCTGGAGCAGCTGAGTACAGCTGAGAGGTGTCCCTGGGCATGATGAGGAGGCTGAAGCAGATGAGCTCTGAGGCTCCTTCCGACCTGAGCCATTCTAGGATCCTGTGATTCTCTGACAATCTGGGCTCTGATGGGCACCCTTTGCCAGGCAGCTGCCTGTCCCCTAGCACTGCTGGAGGCCACCACACAGGGCAGCTTACGTGGCTGTGAGCAAACCCTTTGTGGGAATCGCTTCTCACATCGCACCGTTTGGATTTGCAGCTTTAACTCTTCAAATTTAGCAAATTAATCCTTTGCTTAATTTAGAGGAGGACTGAAGGGGGAGGGTGACTGCAGGAGGCAGCAGGAGGCTGGGTGATTACACTCTCATTAAAGCTCTTCTGCTGGCAGAGGAGGTAACAGAGGTGGTGGAGGGGGATAACAGCAGCCTCTCAAAACTAATCCTCGCTTAGGTCTTGTTTATCTTTTTTTGGCTCTGTCAACCCACTGTTCCCCATGCTGGGATTTGATTTTGACAGCAGGAGAAGCTGCTGGGATGGCTCATCCTCTGCTAGGGATGTGGAGGACAGAGCCCAGAATATCTTTCCTGTCGCTTCCAGGAACCAGGCATCTACAGCTTGCCCAGAGAAGCTGTAGATGCCTCATTCCTGGAAGTGTTTAATACCAGGTTGGGTGAGGCTTTGAGCAACCTGGGCTAGTAGGAGCTGTCTCTGCCCATGTCAGGGGAGTTGAAACTGGATGATCTTTAAGGTCCTTTCCAACCCCACCAATTTCATGGTTCTGCAAGAACTGCTGGGATGATGTCTCCAGCTGGGATAATATCAGCAGAGGAAGAGTTCTGATTATTTCTTCTCCTGGTGTGAGTGGCCAACTCCTCCACCACACCCTGCCCATGCCCATCCCAACACCACCCAACACACCTAACTGTCCAGCAGGAGCAGGGAGGTGATTGTCCCCTTGGACACTGCTCTGGTGAGGCCACACCTTGAGCGTTGTGTTCAGTTTTGGGCACCTCATTACAAGAGAGATGTGGAGGGGCTGGAGCCAGTGCAGAGGAGGGCAAGGGTCTGGAGAGTAAATCTGTTGAGANTTTTGGGCACCTCATTACAAGAGAGATGTGGAGGGGCTGGAGCCAGTGCAGAGGAGGGCAAGGGTCTGGAGAATAAATCTGTTGAGAAGAGACTGAGGGAGCTGGGGATGGTTAGTGTGAAAAAGAGGAGGCTGAGGGGAGACCTCATCACTATCTACAGCCACCTGAAAGGAGGCTGTGGAGAGGTTGCTGCTAGGCTCTGCTCACAGGTAAATAATGACAGAACAAGAGGGAATGGCCTCAAGCTGGGACTGGGAAGGTTTAGACTGGACATTAGGAAAAAGTTTTTCCCAGCAAGAGTGGTCAGGCACTGGAATGAGCTGCCCAGGGAGGTGGTGGAGTCACCAAGCCTGGATGTGTTTAAAAGTCGTTTGGATGTGGTGCTTGGGGCTATGGTTTAGGGTGCACCTTGCAGAATAGAGATCTGTGTTGGACTTGGTGATCCTGAGGGGCTTTGCCAGCCTGAATGTTTCTGTGATGCTGTGATTCTGTGACACCTGGCATTTAGGGGACAGGGAGGCTGAGAGAGATTGATGCAGAAACCTGATTGTCATTCCTCTTCCTTCTAGAATCATTTTGTTGGAAAAAGGCTTTTAAGATCATCCAGTCCAACCCTTCGCCCAGCAGTGCCAGCTCACTACTAAACCGTGGCCCTCAGTGTCCCATCTACACAGTTTTGAAACTCCTCCAGGGATGGGGACTCCACTGCTGCCCTGGGCAGCCTCTTTCAGGCCTTTGCATCCCTTTTGGGGAAAGAAATTGTTCGACTGTTGAAAAGAAGAAATTGTTCAATTGTTCATGTCCAACCTAAACCTGCCCTGAGGCAACTTGAGGGCATTTCCTCTCATCACTTGTTCCTTGGGAGAAGAGAGCAAATCTCACCTCACTCCAACCTCCTTTCAGGGAGCTGTAGAGAGCTAGAAGGTCTCCCCTCAGCCTCCTCTTCTCCAGGCTGAACACCCCCAGCTGCTCCTCCTCATCCCTGTTCTCTATACCCTACCTTAGGTTTGTTGCCCTTCTCTGGACCTGCTCCAGCCCTTCAACGTCCTTCTTGGAGTGAGGAGCCCAAAAGTGAAGCAGGATTCAAGGTGGACCCTCACCAGTGCTGTGTCCAGGGAGATAATGCCTGCCCTGGCCCTGCTGGCCAGTCCTCCTCTCAATCGTCCAGAAGCATGTCTGCCATCCCACATTTTTCCAACAAGGACGCACTGCTGGGGTTGATAAACACTTGGTGAGGATCTGAATTCCTCTTCCCCTTTGCTCTCCATCTTGCTGGGGCTGCTTTCCCCGTGCCAGTTCCAGTCTGGCAGGCAGAGGAGGACAAATAAGCCCCTTTGAGCAATCGACAAGCGAGGTCAATAGGGATCCTCCTTATCTGTCAGAAGGCTTCTGGAATTCAGTGTGATCATCAAGGCTGGGGAAAGGAAAATAAGCCCTTTAATAAACTGGCCTGGCAGGCACGTGGGTGAGGAATGCAAGGAGGGAAATAGCTGAAATAGTTCAAACACAGAGTCTGCAGCAGCCCTGCTGCATTTCGGTGCTGACGTTGGTGCCTCTCGAGGCATGAACTCAGGAATTCCAGCATGTGCAGGGAAGGGTACCCAGGCTCTCTTGCACACAAATCCCTCCTGCCCAGGATTTTTTGGACAAAACCCTGGCGAGGTGCAGGGTGAGGAATCCATCTCTTTAATGAAACTTCAAGGAGGTGAATGGTATCTGCCTTGGAGTGGGGCTTTGGTTATCAGGGCTGGGGTTCGAAGGTTAACAAAAGCAGGAGGACAGAGCTCAGCTCCGTCAGTATCACAGCAGACTTCATCCTGGCTGAGCTGAAGCTGGGAACACTTAGAGCAAGAACCAACACTTGGGAATTTCTGCCACTCCAGGAGATCCAGCCCACAGCCTGAGCAGGGCTGAGGCTTTGTGTCTGGGACCATAAATATATACATTGAATCCCTGGGTGGATGAAGAAGAGTATGGCCAGCAGATCAAGGGAGGCCACATCAGTACTGGGTCCAGTTCTGGCCTACCCAGTTCAAGAGAGATAGGGAACTGCTGGAGACAGTCCAGGGGAGGCTGCAGAGCTGCTAAGGGGCCTGGAGCAGCTCTGCCAGGAGCAAAGGCTGAGAGCCCTGGGGCTGTTGAGTCTACTGAAGAGCAGCCCCAGAGGGCATCTGAGCAATGCTCAGCAAGAGGTAAAGGAGCTGTAGGGGCAAGAGGCTGGGGCCAGGCTCTTGTCAGTGGTGCCCAGGGACAGCACAAGGGGCAAGGGGCACAAACTGGAAACCAGGAGGTTCCACCTGAGCAGGAGGAGAAACTTGTTTGTTGTGAGGGTGCTGGAGGCCTGGAGCAGGCTGCCCAGAGAGGTTGTGGAGAGATTCCACCCCCCTCAGGCATTATGCTGCAGGGCAAGGTGCCATGGGTGCCCTGCTTTAGCAGGGGGGTTGGACTGGATGATCTCCAGAGGTCACTTCCAACCTCACCATTTCCTGTCCAGACCCTATTAAACCACAGCCCTAGAAAATGGTTTGCAAAATAAAGCTTGGCTATTCCTTACCTAGCCATGGAATTTTCCTCAGCATATTGCTTGCCAAGAAATGTTGCTGTCCTCCCAGCACTCACACAGTTCAGCTCAGCTCAAGGGTAGATTCAGGTTACACATCAACAGGCTCAGCTTAAAGCATCCAGAGCCTAGGCTGAAGGGAACCTGTGCCCTGGGAGCGGGGACGGTGCAATTGCTGCTGACAGGGCTACTGCTGCAGCTGTCTTTCAGAGGTGGGCTCCAGTTCCATTCATCTGCTCGATTACCATTTAATGTTGAGCCTCCAACTGTTTCTGATTCCCAGCTTCCAGTCAAGGGCAATTCTCTCTTGTTTTCTCCTTGCCTCTGCAGCTTTCCCAGCCGCTGTGCATTGAGATGCTGTGCAGGTGTGCAGGAGCGCTGCCTGGCTGCTCTGCTGCCCTCTGATGATTTATGATGTGCCTAATGCAGCCCTGACACATCCAACAGCTCAGTAAGCAGGCCAGGAGTGAACCACTGCAGAATCATAGAGTGCTTTTGGTTGGAAAAGACCTCCAAGATCATCAAGTCCAACTGTCAACCCAACACCACCGTGGCTATTAAACCACGTCCTGAAGTGTGATGTCCACATGTTTCTCAAATGCCTTTAGCTCTTGCTGAGCACTGCTCAGATGCCCTTTGGGGCTATTTTTCTGCAGGCTCTCAGCCCCAGGGCTCTCAGCCTTTGCTCCTCACAGAGCTGCTCCAGGCCCTTCAGCAGCTTTGCAGCCTCACTTAAACTCTATCCAACAGTTCCCTGTCTATTGAACTCTGGAGCCCAGAACTGGGCCAGGACTACTCCAGGCAGGGCCTCATTAGGGCAGAGAAGTTGGTGGGGAGAACCTGCCTTGACCTGCTGGTCACACTCCACTGGGCTCTCTCCAGTAGTTCCCTGTGTGTCTCGAGCTGGGGAGCCCAGAAAAGGACCTAGTAGTGCAGCTGTGGCTTCACTAGGACAAAGCAGATGGTATTAAGAACCTTCCTTGACCTGCTTGCAGCACTCCACTGGACTCTGTCCAGTAGTGTCTTGAGCTGGGGAGTCCAGAAAAGGACCTAGTATTGCAGCTGTGGCTTCACTAGGACAAAGCAGATGGTAGGAAGAACCTGCTTTGACCTGCTTGCAGCACTCCACTGGACTCTCTCTGGTAGTTCCCTGTCTCTTAAATTGGGAAGCCCAGAACTGGACCCAGTATTGCAGCTGTGGCTTCACTAGGACAAAGCAGATGGTAGGAAGAACCTGCCTTGACCTCCTGACCACACTCCACTGAGCTTTCTCTCCCCTGCCTCTCTTACCCACTTGATTCTGCCAAACATTCTGGAGAGCCAATGGCCAGAAATTTCTCACGTCCTTCACTAGGAATCTGATCAGCTGTGCCTGGGAGGTATTTTGGTGTTCATCTGTATTCACAGAAAGGACTGTCAATTAAAAGGAAAATTTAAAAAGCCCAAATCCCCTCCCAAGTGCCACAGAAAGACAGGAAAAAAATAAAACAAGCACAGGAAACGTGGCTGTGAGGAGCCAAGGCCCCTTCCCCGATGGGGAATTCTCCTTTGTCTGCATCAGATGCAGCTCTTTCCATTTGTCTTCTGTAGAAATACACATATTAGCCTGAAAGCAACTCTCTCTGCTTTGTCCTGCCTTGCTTCCGTCACTCCCTGCTCTTCTCAGTTGTCTCTCTGCCAGTGTGGGGCTGAGGAATCCAAACCCATCTTCACTCTGGCAAAGTGCCCCATTTTTATAGCTTTTCCAGCCCCTCAAATGCAACAGGGAAGCTGGTGGCCTCTGACCATGTAGTGATGGAGGTTGTGGTTGTTGTTATCATAGAATTGTTTTGATTGAAAAAGCCTTTTAAGATCATCAACTCAAACCACTGACCCAGCACCATTGTGGCCACTAAACCATATCCCCAGGTGCCATGGCCACACATTTTTGGAACACCTCCAGGGATGGGGACTCCAACTCCCTGGGCAGCCTGTTCCAATCCCTGACCACTCTTGCAGCAAAGAAATTGCTCCTAATCTCCAACCTAAACCTCCCCTGGTGCAATCTCAGACCGTTTCTTCTCATCCTATCACTTGTTCCTTGGGAGAAGATCCCAACCCCCACTTCACTCTAATCTCCTTTCAGGCAATCACAGAGAGCAGTGAGGTCTCCCTCAGCCTCCTCTTCTCCAGGCTGAACACCTCCCAGCTCCCTCACCTGCTCCTCCCCAGCCCTGTTCTCCAGACCCTTCCCCAGCTTTGTTGCCTTTCTCTGGACCTGCTCCAGCCCCTCAATGTCTGTCTTAATCACAAAAACTTTGTTAGAAAAGACCTCTAAGATCATTGAGTCCACCTGACACCACCATGACCATTAACCATGTCCTGAAGTGCCCTTCTAGGAGTGAAGGGCCCAAAATGGAACCTAGAATTTGATTTATCTCATCTCTCCTATAAGGACAGGCTATGAGAGTTGGGGCTCTGCACCCTGGAGAAGAGAAGGCTTTGAGGAGACTTTGTAGTGGCCTTCCAGTATCTGAAGGGGGCCTACAGGAGGGCTGGGGAGGGAATATTGACAAGGTCTTGTAATGACAGGATGAGGAGAAATGGCAGAGGGGAGATTTCATCTGGACGTTAGGAGGAAGTTCTTCACAGTGAGGGTGGTGAGACAATGGCACAGGTTGCCCAGGGAGGTTGTGGCTGCTCCCTCCCTGGAGGTGTTCAAGGAGCAACCTGTTCTAGTGGGAGGTGTCCCTGTCGCAGGTTCCTGAATTGCTACTGCTTCTGCAAACCTGATCCAAACATCCAATTCCTCAACCTAGGATTGCCCATCTGAAGAAGCTGCCAACCAAGGCTCCAAATCCTCAAAGGCTCAAACTGATCTGGCATCATCCAGGAGCTGGCTGCAGTGCACACAAGTCAATGTCCTTGGTGCAACAGGATGAGCTGGGGAGGGACTTGTAGGGATAGGATGAGGGGGAAGAGATGGAGGCTTGTGGAGGGCAGATTGAGACTGGAGATGAGGAAGAAATTCTTTAGAGTGAGGGTGGTGAAACACTGGCACAGGTTGCCCAGGGAGGCTGTGGCTGCTCCCTCCCTGAAGGTATTCAAGGGCAGGCTGGATGAGGCCTTGAGCAACCTGCAGTAGTGGGAGGTGTCCCTGCCTGTGGCAGGGGGGTTGAAACTGGATGATCTTGAAGGTCCCTTCCAACCCAAACCAGTCTGGGATTCTACGTATCTATGAGTGTGCTGCAGTCTCAGCCAGAAGAGGTGGCAAGGAGAAGTCCCCAATATAATTACCTTATTAAACAGGCAACTCATTTCTTCAGCTCTCCTTAATCTGGTTTCACACTATGGGTGTCAGCTTAAATTAGTTTAAATTTGTTTTTACAGGGTGCAGCTGATGAATTTATAATTTTCTCCGTAGGATCTCCCATGACATAATTCTTCATGAAAATTTCTTCCCCTCTCCTCTCCTCTCCTCTCCTCTCCTCTCCTCTCCTCTCCTCTCCTCTCCTCGACTCTCCTCTCCTCTCCTCTCCTCTCCTCGACTCTCCTCGAATCTCCTCGAATCTCCTCGCCTCTCCTCGAATCTCCTCTCCTCGAATCTCCTCTCCTCGAATCTCCTCTCCTCTCGAGTCTGATTTGATCTCCATGAGCTGGGAATGGAAGCCACCAAGCAAGTGAACAATTACTGCAGCTACTGGTCCTACAGCCATGCTCAGCAGTCCTACCCTTCTTCTGCTCCTTCCCAGGATTCTGTCCCTGCCTGCCAGTATAATCCCTGTGTGCTCCCCCTAGAATATGATTGGAATATGGTTGGAAGAGACTTCTGGAGATCATGGAGACCAACCCCTCTGCCTTGCAGGTTTACTTAGCCAAAGTCACATAGGAACACATCCAGCCAGTTCTTGAAAGTCTCTAGGGAAGGAGGCTCCACAAGCTCTCTAGGCAGCCTGCTCCAGAGCTCCAGCACCCTCACTTCAAAGAATTTTCTCCTCATGTTGAGGTGAGAGGTCCTGGGTTCCAGTTTATATCCATTAGTGCTTGTGCTGTCCCTGGGCACCACTGACAAGAGCCTGGCCCCTTCTTCCTGACACCCACCCTGCAGATATTTATAGGTGTTCAGAAGATCCCCCCTCAGGCTGCTCCCCTCCAGGCTCAGCAGCCCCAGGGCTCTCAGCCTTTCCTCTTCACAGACACGTTCCTGTCCCTTCACCATCCTTAGGTGCCTCTGTTGGACACTCTCCAGTATATCTTTGTCCCTCTTGAACTGGAAAGCCCAGAACTGGGCACAATTCTCCAGATGTGGCCTCACTATAGAGCAGAGTAGAGGGGGAGGGGAACCTCTCTTGACCTGCTGGCCTGGAATGGCTTGGGGATAATCTCCTTTACTGGTGGTGGTGGTGGGAGGGAAGTTGGCTTGAACCCTGGGTGAAAGCCAGGTGAAATGAAGGATAGCTTGGAGGCTCAATTCAGTGACTGGAACAAAGCTCTTCCTGTTTGGATGGGTGGAAGCAGTGCCTGTGAGTGCATACAGGGCAGGGGACAGCATGCAGGGGAGGTGACTCCAGCTGGTGGCCAGTCACAGGTGGTGTTCCCCAGGGCTTAGCTCTGGGGCCAGTTCTCTTTAGTGTCTGCATCAATGATCTGGCTGAGGGGCTTGAGCATCCCCAGTAAGTCTGCAGATGAGGCCAAGTTGGGCAGCAGGGTAGGGAGGGTCTACAGAGGGACTGGCCAGGCTGGGTTGATGGGACAAGGCCAATGGGGTGACGTTCAACAAGGCCAAGGGCCAACTGCTGCATTTGAGCCACTGTCCACTCATTGGAGCCACGCTTCCTAAGCTTACCTAGGAGGGTGTTATGAGACCAACCTTTGTGTTCCTCTGGAGCTGAGGGCAGCAGAGGCCCCTTTCAAGGAGCATAAACCCTGATCCTAGATTGGATGGAGGAAATAACCTGAAGTGAACTCCCAGCACCAACCCAAACTACCCAAAGGGTAGGACAAGGCAGCACATCGGTGCCCTGCAGCTTTATATGCCCATGACTCACACTGCCCACATGGCCAGGCTGGGCCTCATGCTGCCCCTGGGACTGGCAGTAGGTGAAACAGAAAGTGGATAATCTTCTTAGCAGGGCTGGCGCCAGCTGCCACTGCCTGCCTTGTGCTCCAGTTCCCACCAGAGGCTAAGCCTTACTGGAGGCTTCTCGTTAATGCCAGGAGGGAGAGAGGATCAGCACACTAAGGGCATGGCTGCTTGGGCTGGGGACAGAGTGGCTGGAGAGCAGCCAGGCAGAGAGGGACCTGGGGGTGCTGGTAGACAGCAGCTGAACATGAGCCAGCAGTGTGCCCAGGTGGCCTGGAGAGCCAATGGCATCCTGGCCTGGATCAGGAACAGTGTGACCAGCAGGACCAGGGAAGTCCTTCTGCCCCTGTACTCAGCACTGGTCAGGCCACACCCTGAGTACTGTGTCCAGTTCTGGGCCCCTCAATTTAAGAAAGATGTTGAGGTGCTTGAAAGTGTCCAGAGAAGGGCACCAAGGCTGGGGAGGGGCCTGGAGCACAGCCCTGTGAGGAAAGGCTGAGGGAGCTGGGGGTGTGCAGCCTGGAGAAGAGGAGGCTCAGGGCAGACCTCATTGCTGTCTACAACCACCTGAAGGGAGGTTGTAGCCAGGTGGGGTTGGGCTCTTCTGCCAGGTACCCAGGGACAGAACAAGAGGACACAGCCTCAAGCTGTGCCAGGGCAGGTTCAGGCTGGATGTTAGGAAGTTCTTCACAGCAAGAGTGATTGGCATTGAGATGGGCTGCCTGGGGAGGTGGTGGAGTCACCATCCCTGGAGGTGTTTAGCAGGAGACTGGATGAGGCACTTAGTGCCATGGGTTAGTTAATTAGAATTGTTAAGTGATAGGTTGGACTCAATGATTGAGGTATTTTCCAACCTGGTTCATTCTGTGATTCTGTGAAAGGAGAAGTCCTGAAGAGGCATTGAATCAGCATCATCCTCCTGGTGGAGGATGCACCACTATCATCTGGCCCTGTGTGGTGGGGACTGGTCCCCTGTGCCTCTGCTTGTTCTGGGGCTCACCACAGACACCCCTGTGAACCAGGCTCTGAGGCATGCTGCTGAAAGCCCAAAGCTGTTTCTCCCTGAGGCTTGTGGAGCTGTTGCCTCTGCCCCAGGAGCTGCTGTGCCTGGGGCTTAGGGTCATAAAGGTTAGAAAATCATCCAGTCTAACCAACATCCCAGCACCACCATGGTCATTAAACCTTGTCCCCAAGTGCCATGGCCACACTTTTCCTGAACACCTCCAAGGATGGGGACTCCACTACCTCCTTGGGCAGCCTGTTCCAATCCCTGACCACTCTGGCAACAAAGGAATTGTTCCTAATATCCAACCTAAACCTAAACCTGGTGCAACTCGAAATCTTTCCTCTTGTCCTTGTTACTAGGGAGAAGAGACCAAACCCCACCTCACTCCAACCTCCTTTCAGGGAGCTGTAGAGAGCCAGAAGGTCTGCCCTCAGCCTCCTTGCCTCCAGGCTGAACATTCCCAGTTCCCTCAGCTGCTCCTCACTAGCCCTCTTCTCCAGACCCTTCACCAGCTTCTCATAGCCCTTCCCTGGACCACTCCAGGCTGCCCAGCTCTGACACACAGATGGCTGAAGAAAGCCTTTAGCATTCTAGAAGCTGTTTTTTTCCATATTTCCTCAGATCCAGAGGTGTACTGAGAGCAGGGCAGGTCTGTCTACAGCTCCTCACACAGGCACCTTTCTCCTCTTACAACATCCATGGAAACAAAAAGCCTCTAATTCCTACATTGCAACACAATTGGAAAGGGCTTAGCCTCAGAATGAGATTAGGGGAGCTATTAATTGAAGGGGAATTAATAAGTCTGCAGCTCTTGGGTGCTGGGAGCTAGAGAAAATTAAAAGAAGGCTTGAAGGTTTGGGAGGGGAAAAAAGTCCTTCAAGGGCTGGATGGACAGCACATGGCACTGGGTTCTGCTTCTCATGTCAAGCTTCTTAGGGTGCTGTAGACTCAGTGCTCCTCAGGAGCCTGTGCAAGGAGGTCAGAGGCAGAGGTGGGCAGTGATAGTTGCCTGCAGATCCAATTAGGCAGGACTTTCCCAGCTGGCTCCTCTCTACCCTTACAATGGTTGCTAATGGCTCTGGACAGCCCCAGGGTCCACTTACACCCAGAAACCACCACAAATTAAAAACTCTGCTGGACTCTCTCCCTTTAAACAGTCCTGGCTGCTAGAGGCAGGAGCTAGCTTAAGGTCACACCAAGAAACCTGCCCTTGATACACACTTTAAGCCAAAAAAACCCCAACCTAGTCAACATAAAATTGATGCAATGAATGAAATGGAAGAGCATCAGGCACTTGCCACCCTACACATGGCTCCCTTAGGGCTGGGGGAACCTGCTTCCTTAGGAAGCATCTTCTCCCTCTCCACCCCAGGCTTGGCAACCTTGGCAGTGGCATGGATGGTGTGGCCCAAGGGATGTCACAGAACCACAGCAACATCCAGGTTGGCAAAGCTCCTCAGGATCACCAGGCCCAACTCTACAACATTCACCTTAAACCATATCCCCAAGCACCACATCCAAACCACCCTTAAACACAGCCAGGGTTGGTGACTCCACCACCTCCCTGGGCAGCTCATTCCAGTTCCTGACCACTCTCTCTGTGAAAAACCTTTTCCTAATGTCTGATCTAAACCTACCCAGCCTCAGCTTGAGGCCATTCCCCCTTGTTCTGTCTCCAGCTGCCTGTGAGAAGAGCCCAGCAGTAGCCTCTCCACAATGTCCCTTCAGGTAGCTTTAGACAGTGATGAGGTCTCCCCTCAGCCTCCTCTTTTTCACACTAACCATCCCCTGCTCCCTCAGTCACTGCTCCTCAGATTTTCTCTCCAGGCCCTTCACAGCTTCCTTGCCCTCCTCTGCACTGGCTCCAGCCCCTCCACATGTGCAGCACATCTCCAAGGGATGCTAACCATGGCTGAGAAGCAACAAGCAGCTCTTTCTGCAGCAGCTCTTCTGCTCTACAAAATACTTGACAAACATTGGCTCCTCTGTGCCACTCTGTCTGGAAAAGGGGAGATAGCAGGAGCAGGGTCAAGCCATGTTGTCAGGAGCCCCCCCCAAATGCCCTGCCCCAGAGTATGCATCAAATTTGCAGACACTCACCCACACAGCTTGGCCTCTCCTTGGATGGAGCATGTCTGGGAGGTACAGCTCCAAACCAAACATCTCCCTCCCACAGCAGGCAGGTGGGTACAGAGCAGCATCTGAAGCCAGATCCCTCCAGAATAATCATAGGAAAGGACCCCAGAGGCAGGGCTGTGCTGCTGAGGGGCTGCACCAGCCCCCTCTGGGGAGCCCTGTAGACCCCCAACTATGGATTCAACCTGCCTCCTGCTCCTCTCAGCTGCTGGTTTCAAGATGCTGAGTCACAAAGGCAGCCAAACATCAAGAAGTGTTGCACCTGCAGGGAATCACAGGGCAATTTTTGCCTGTCTCTGCAGAATGTGTTGCAGTGAGATAGCCACGTTCCAAATGGCTCCTAGGAAGCAATTAGATGCTTGCAGGGTCTCACTTGTACTCAGAAATGACCACAAATTAAAAACTGTGCTGGGCTCTCTTCCTTTAAACAGTCCTGGCTGCTAGAGGCATGAGTTAGCTTAAGGTCACACCAAGAAACCTGCCTTTGATACACACTTAAAGCCAAAAAAACCCAACCTAGTCAACATAAAATGAATCAAAGAAATCAAATTAAGGTTATAAACATCGACTTAGGGGGAATGAGGATCTCTCTCAAGGATCCAGCAGATTTGCTGTTGCAGATTAATGAGGGATGCAGCCAGTTTCAGGATGCTTTGGGCAGATCAATTTGGGATACACTCGATGATGCCAAGCCCCAGCTCCTACATTTTGCCACTTAACAGCTTTGCAAGTTGCTGAAAAAGCAGCAAGAGATGGGTTTGGGACTGAACTGAGGCTCTGAAAGCAGAGATGCTGAAGCTCTTTGCTACCTTTTAGCTTCCTCCACAGTGCCTGTAGGAGCCCTGCTACGTCTGAGCTCTGAAAGCAGAGATGCTGAAGCTTTGGCTACCCTTTAGCTTCTCCACAGTGCCTGCAGGAGCCCTGCTATGTCTGAGCTCTGAAAGCAGAGATGATGAAGCTCTTTGCTACCCTTTAGCTTCTCCACAGTGCCTGTAGGAGCCCCGCTATGTCTGAGCTCTGAAAGCAGAGATGCTGAAGCTCTTTGCTACCCTTTAGCTTCCTCCACAGTGCCTGTAGGAACCTTGCTGTGTCTGAGCTCTTTCAGACAAAAATGTGGGATTGTTTTTTCCACCCTACCTTTTCCTTGTCTCACACCAGAAGGGCTTAAGTCCCAGTGCATTTGTTAGTGCATTTCAATTTGCAGCAGTGGCAGGAGGGGAGACTGATGTTCAGGCATTCAGACTGGACACTCAGACTGGGCATTAATTAAAGGATCTGTTCCCAGCCCCCAGCCTGTGCTCCTATGGATGTGGCTAAAGGAAAAAGGAGGTGAAAGCAGAGTGCAGCCTGAAAGGGTTGATTTTCAGCGTACTCACATTCATCTTCCGCCCTGGGCTCCTCTTTCAAGCCATTTTGTGAGAGATCCCAGCACTTGTGGGGCCAGGCAGAGCTTATGGCTTGGCTGCCTCCTTCCACTGCCCTCCGGTGGCCATTCCTCTGGGACTTGCCAGTTGAGTTGAAAAAAAGGAGACTTTTAATTCATTTGGCATCAAAGATTCCAGCTTAGCTCTTGCCGGCAGCTGTCACATCCCACCAGAGGAGCTGTGGTGCTGATTGCTTCCAAGATAATCTCCTCTCCAAACGATGAGACCAGGCTTGAACTCAGCTTAACCCCCTGGATGGAGGGATGGGGGGAGAGAGGGAGGGATGGAGGGGTAGAAGGAGAGATGGATAGAGGGAGAGATGAATGGAGGGAGGAAGGGATGAAGGAACGGAGAGATAGAAGGAGTGATGGAGGGAGAGAGGAAGGGATGGAGGGATAGGAGGGATGGGGAGATAGAAGGATGGATGGAGACAGAGGGATGGATGGAGGGATAGACAGAAGGATGGTTAAAGGGATGGATGGGGGATGGATGGATGGGTGGGTGGGTGGATGGATGGAAGGATGGATAGGGGGATGGGTGGTAAGAAAGATGGATGGATAGAGGGATGGAGATGTCCCTGCTCTGCCAGGAGAATGCGATGCTGCTCCTTCCCAAAGCTTTCCCTTTTAGCCGCCTCGACCTTGCAAGGGAAATCCTGGCTCAGCTGAATTATTCATAATCCTTTCCCTTCTGCCAGCTCCAGCACGCATTTTCAGTCATTAATATGTCATGACTTTTGATCCCTTTTAGGCTTCCTTAGCTCCCCTCCTCTGCCACTCGCCGTGCCCAAACGAAGGCAGCCGTGGCCATTTTAATTAGCCTTCAGCTGATTTATTAACTAAGCAGCAATGTCTCCATCCTAATGCACGCCTCTCCTGGTGGGAAAAACCATCTGAGCAGCTCCAGGAGTGGGGATAATGCTGGCTGGTTCCAGCAGAAGCACTGCAAACCATATTTGGAGCTCGTGCTTTTGGCAGTGCTTCCCAGTTTGCAAGTCTGGCTGTGAAGGGAAACCAGGGCAGGCTTCCAGCCGTAGCAGAAAGCAAGGCAAGGAAGGTGCTGAGAGCTTAGTTCCAGCCTCCTTGGGCAAAGCCCAAGGGCAAATCATGGCTTTATTGGTCATGGTGGCTGAGTTAGGCTCTGCTCCCCATGGCCTTGTGTTGGGTCAGGACTGGGGACAGCCTTGTTCAACAAGTTGTGGTGTTTCCAGAGCGAGGCAGGTCTGAGGTCACCAAAACCATCACTGGTCAAAGCTCCTGGTGTGAGCTGGAGGGATGCACCTGCCAGGCAGCACCATACATGGTGGAGCTGCAGGTGACCTCTGGAGATCATCCAGTCCATGGTTATCTGCTAAAGCAGGGCATCCACAGCAGCTTGCCCAGGACACAATGCCCAGGGGGGTTTGGAAGCTCTCCAGAGAAGACTCCTCCATGGGCAGCCTGCTCCAAAGGCTGAGAACACTGTCTGTGAAGAAGTTGTTCCTAATATCCAACCTGAACCTCTCTTGGCACAACTTGAGGCCATTTCCTATTGCCCTGTCACTTGTTGCATGTGAGAATAGACCAATACCCACCTTGCTCCAGCCTCCTTTCAAGGACTTTTGGAGAGCAATAAGGTCTACCCTCATCATTCTCTTCTGAAGGATAAACAACCCCCAGTTCCTTCAGCTCCTTCTCACAGGACTTGTATTCAAGGCCCTTCCTCAGCTTTGTTGCCTTTTTCTGGACCTGCTCCAGCCCCTCAATGTCCTTCTGGGAGTGAGGAGCATAAAACTGAACCCAGGATTCAAGGTGTGGCCTCACCACTGCCCAGTCCAAGAGGACAATCCCTGCCCTGCTCCTGCTGGCTGCACCATTGCTATCCAGACCAGGCTGCTGATGGCCTTCTTAGCCACCTGGGCACAGCCTGGCTCACCTTTAGCTGCTGTCAGCCAGCAGCCCCAGGTCCTTTGGCACCAGGCAGTTTCCAGCCTCCCTGTCCCCTGTCTGTACCATTCAAGAGGTTGTTGTGCGCCAAGTGCAGGATCCAGCCCTTGGCTTTGTTGAACATCATCCAGCTGACCTCTGTCCATGGATCCAGCCTGGCCAGACCCCTCTGCAGAGCCTTCCCACCCTCCAGCAGGCCACCACTCCTGCCCAGTTTAATGTCATCTGCAATGCCAAAGAGCTTCAAGCTCTGCAAAGCTTCATCCCCCTGCTAAAGGCTTTTCAACTTGGATCCTCCACCAAAGGTCAAGTGCTGGCTCATTTCTCTCTCTCTCTCTCTCTCTCTCTCTGCCACCAGCTCTCCCTTACCACATATTTCACTGTTTGCCAGCAAATCACAGTGACCTACACATAAAGTAGTAGCAAGGTCCTTCCCTGGGCTGGCAGCTACCCTGGCAGTGAAGAGAGGAGAAATCAGGGCACAAACTGGAGTTACCAACTGCTGAGGTGCGGGGCTGGTCCCATCCCACAGCAGCATCCATGGTCTCAGCCTGGCTGATGGGCAGGGCCAGCCTGAATGGCAGCAACTCTCTGGATGCCTTAATCTTTCCTTTCCAAAATGGGATTAGGACTTTCTCTAATAGGTTTCTGCTAATTCCTTGAGAGAATGGAGCACAAACAAATACATCTTTGCAGCTGAGTATTATTTCCTTCACGCTGGGGCTGGCAAGTTCTCCCTGTGCCCATCCTTTACATAGATCTCAGCAGGTGTTCATGCTGCCCAGAAAACTCCCAGACTCCCAGCATGGTGGAGGTTGGAAGGGACCTCTGGAGGTCATCCAGTCCACCCACAGCAGCTTGCCCAGCAGCACAATGCCCAGGTGGCTTTGGAGTCTTTCTGCAGGAGACTCCACAACCTCTCTGGGCAGCCTGCACCAGGCCTCCAGCACCCTCACACCAAACAACTTTCTCCTCCTGCTCAGGTGGAACCTTCTGGCTTACAGTTTGTGCCCATTGCCCCTTGTCCTGTTCCTGGGCACCACTGACAAGAGCCTGGCCCCAGCCTCTTGCCCCCCACAGCTCCTTTAGCTCTTGCTGAGCATTGCTCAGATGCCCTCTGGGGCTGTTCTTCTGCAGGCTCAACAGCCCCAGGGCTCTCAGCTTTCACAGAATCACAGAATTAAGCAGGTTGGAAAAGACCTCTAGGATCATCGACTCCAGCCTATCTCCTAACCCTTCTAATTAACTAAACCCTGGCACCAAGTGCCTCATCCAGCCTCCTCTTAAACACCTCCTCATACAGAGCTGCTCTAGGCCCCTCAGCAGCTTTGCAGCCTCTCCTGGACTCTCCCCAGTTGAAACAAAGATAAACTTACACACACATGCACACCCCTCCCCCTCGCACCACGCCCCCCATCCA
>VWZI01023691.1:231573-241691 GCA_013396835.1 Psilopogon haemacephalus | reverse complement strand
GAAGGGAAGGGAAGGGAAGGGAAGGGAAGGGAAGGGAAGGGAAGATAAATTTTTATCCATACCTAGGAGGCAGAGAGTCTGACTTCACCTTCTTTATCACATTGCTTCATCAGAATAAATAATTATTGAATGAATGAGTAACTATATCAGTAATAATGAATAAAAAGAGGGCAGCTGGAATAGGCTGCCCAGGGAAATTGTGGATGCTCCATCCCTGGAAATGTTTAAAATGAGGTTGAATGTTATCAGTGTAGGCTATGAAGTTGACAGGACTGGAGCAGCTCTGCCAGGAGCAAAGGCTGAGAGCCCTGTTGAGACCACATCTGAGTACTGGGGCCAGTTCTGGGCTCCCCAGTTCAAGAGAGACAGAGAAGTGCTGAAGAAAGTCCAGGGGAGGCTGCAAAGCTGCTGAGGGGCCTGGAGCAGCTCTGCCAGGAGCAAAGGCTGAGAGCCCTGGGGCTGTTGAGCCTGCAGGAGAGCAGCCCCAGAGAGCAACTGAGCAATGCTCAGCAAGAGCTAAAGGAGCTGTGGGGGGCAAGAGGCTGGGGCCAGGCTCTGGTCAGTGGTGCACAAGGGGCACAAACTGGAAGCCAGGAGGTTTCATCTGAGCAAGAGAAGAAACTTGTTTGGTGTGAGTGTGCTGGAGGCCTGGAGCAGGCTGCCCAGAGAGGTTGTGGAGTCTCCTTGTCTGGAGAGATTCCAACCCACCCTGGGCACTGTGCTGCTGGGCAATCTGCTGTGGGTGCCCTGCTTTAGCAGAGGGGTTGGACTGGATGACATGGACATGGACAGAGGCATTGAGTGCACCCACACACCAAGCTGTGTGATGCAGCTGACAGCTGGAGGGAAGGGATCCATCCATAGGGACCTACACAGGCTGCAGAGTTGCACCCAAGCCATCTTCATGACAAAGCCATGACAAGCCCAAGTGCAAGGTCTTGCAGCTGGGTTGAGCAATCCCAGGCACAAATGCAGGCTGGGCAGTGAGTGGCTGGAGAGCAGCCCTGAGCAGAGGGACTTGGGTGTGCTGGTGGAGGAGAAGCTCAACATGAGGCAGCAGTGTGCACTTGCAGCCCAGAAAGTCAACCAGAGCCTGGGCTGCATCAGGAGAAATGTGTGCAGCAGGGTGAGGGAAGTGATTCTCCTCCTCTACTCCATTCTGGTGAGACCCCACCTGGAGTACTGCATCCAGTTCTGGAGCCCCTGGAGGGATATGAATGTGCTGGAATGTGTCCAGAGAAGGGCCACAAGGATGATCAGAGGGCTGCTATAAGGAGAGAATGAGGGCATTGGGGCTGTTCAGTGTGGAAGGGAGAAGGCTCCAAGGTGACCTTATTGTGGCCTTTCAGTATCTTAAGGGGTCCTACAAGAAAGCTGGGGAAGGCCAATCTTTTTTGGGTGGCCAGCAGTAATAAGCCAAGGAGCAACAGATGCAAACTGGAACAGAGAAGGTTTCAGCTCAACATGAGGAGAAAATTCTTTACAGTGAGGGTGCCAGAGCTCTGGAGCAGGCTGTGGAGTCTCCTTCTCTGGAGACTTTCCAAATCCATATGGATGCATTCCTGTGTGCCCTGCTCTGACAGTGGGGTTGGACTGAATGATCTCTGGAGGTCCCTTCCAAACCCCTACCCTTCTGTGATTCTGTGTTTGAGTGACTTGGTGCTGGCACAGACTATGTAGAAGTAAAACACCTTCAGCTGGAGCTCGGAGTGCTGCTAAATATTTAAAGGCCATACAATCTTGCTCCTGAAATTAATTTATTCTGTGGCCTACCTTGTATTTATCATTTTACTTAATCAGAAACAGACAACTGATTTTAGGTGATGGCAATCTAATCAAGGAGGTGATCACCTAGCATTAGGAAATTATCACGTAGGGAAGCCAACCCCCAAATAAATCCCTGCTGTAAACACAGAGTCCCTTCTGCCCTGATGGCACAACAACCTATTCTTAGGTCTAGCCAAATATATTTAGTGAGCTGGGGGACTCAGGTGGTGAGGGAGCTGAGTTCAGCTCTAAAAAGCAGAGTCAGCAGGTGCCTGCCTTTGCATTTGTTAAGGTGGCATCACTCAGCAGCACTGACAGAGCAAAAGCCTGCTGCATGGCTCTTGGAGGGCTCCTCATTGCCAGCTGCTTGGGCATGGGTGGTGCTTACTGTGGTGGGGCTTCTAGAGTGGCATGGAGGAGTGAGCTAAGGGAAGGCCCTAAGGGAAAGAGAAGTGAGCTAAGAGAAAGTTTTAAGGGAAGAAGGAGAGAGCTATGGGAAGGCTCTAAGGGAAGGAAGAATTACCTAAAGGAAAGTTCTAAGCTAAGGAGTGAGCTAAAGGGAAGGTTCTAAGGAAAAGAGGAGTGAGCTAAGGCAAAGTCCTAAGGGAAGGAGTGAGCTAAGGGAAGGTTCTAAGGGAAGGAGGAGTGAGCTAAGGGAAGGTTCTAAGGGAAGGAGGAGTGAGCTAAGGGAAGGTTCTAAGGGAAGGGGCAGTGAGCTAAGGGAAGGTTCTAAGGGAAGGGGCAGTGAGCTAAGGGAAGGTTCTAAGGGAAGGGGCAGTGAGCTAAGGGAATGAACAAGTGATAGGACAAGAGTAAAGGGCCTCAAGTTGCACCAGGGGAGGTTTAGGTCGGACATGAGGAACAATTTCTTCTCCAAAAGGGTTGTTGAGGCCTGACCCAGGCTGCCCTGGGTAGTGGTGGAGTGCCCATCCCTGAAGGTGTCCAAAACCATGTAGACATGGCACTCCTGTGAAGTGACCCAGGCTAAGGAGAAGCAAGCTAAGGGAAGATCCTAAGCTAAAGAGGGCTGGACTAATGGAAGGTTTCAAACTAAGGAAGACCAAGCTAAGGGGAGGTTCTGAGCTAAGGAGTATCTAACCCTCCTCCTAAAAGAAGGACCTGGGAGTGCTGGTGATGTCTCAGACCTGGAATCGTATGAGACCAGACTAGATAAGGCTTTGAGCAACCTGGTTTAGAGGGAGGTGTCTGTGCCCAAGGCAGGGGTTTGGAATTGGATGACCTGTAAGGTCCCTTCCAACTCAAGCCATTCTAGAATCATAGAGTGGTTTAGGTTGTAAGAGACCTCAAAGATCATCCAGTTCCAACCCCCTGCCATAGGCAGGGACACCTCTCACTAGATCAGGTCGTTCAAGACCTCATCTATGATGAGAAATTCACCATGAGCCTACAATGTGCCCCGAGGGCCAAGAAGGTCAGTGGTTTCCTGTGGTGCATGGAGAGTGTGACCAGCAGGTTGAGAAAGGTTTTTCTTCCACCTCTAACCTGCCCTGGTGAGGCCATGTCTAGCATACTGGGTCTGGTTTTCTCTCTCTTTTGTTTTGGGATGGCCATCTGCAAACAATCTGAAGATGCAAGTGAGAAAACAGCAGCCTCTGAGAAGCTGCAGGCAAAGCTAATTGCTTGAACTGCTTATGGAGATATAATTGAAACCAGGAGTTGAACTTCTGGAACTGCTGCTGATTTCCTTGGAGGCAAATCCATCACTGGGATGGGAGTAATCTCAAAGTGTAAAGACATTTCCCTCTTCTCTCAAAACACCTCCCTCCCTGGAGGCATTCAAGGCCAGGTTGGATGAGGCTTTGAGCAACCTGGGCTAGTGGGAGTTGTCTCTGCCCATGGAAGGGGGGGCTGGAACTTGATTTTTAGGTCACTTCCAACCCAAACCCTTCTACAAATCTATGAATTTCCTGCCACACCTATCCCAGAATCTCAGTATGATGGATGTTGGAAGGGACCTCTGGAGATCATCCAGTCTGACTCCCCTGCTCAAGCAGGGCATCCACAGCAGCTCGCACAATGCCACGGTGGGGTTGGGATCTCTCCACTCAAGAAGACTCTACAGTCTCCTTGGGCAGCCTGCTCCAGGTCTCCAGCACCCTCACACCAAAAAAAAGTTCCTTCTCCTGTTCAGATGTAACCTCCTGGCTTGCATTTGTGTCCTTTGCCCCTTGCCCTGTTCCCTGGGCACCACTCTGAATGGTGACGAAAGAAGAAAATATCTAAACCTCATTGTTTCCAAGGAGGTTCCTGAATTGCTACTGCTTCTACAAACCTGATCCAGACATCCAATTCCTCAACCTAGGATTGCCCATCTGAAGAAGCTGCCAACCAAGGCACAAACTGATCCTGGCATCATCCAGGAGTGAGATGCAGGAAGCTGGCTACATCCCAAAGCATGGAGCTGGCTTCAGTTCACACAAGTCAACGTTCTTCGTGCAACAGGATGAGCTGGGGAGGGACTTGTAGGGATAGGATGAGGGGGAAGAGATTGAGGCTTGTGGAGGGCAGATTGAGACTGGAGATGAGGAAGAAATTCTTTAGAGTGAGGGTGGTGAAACACTGGCACAGGTTGCCCAGGGAGGCTGTGGCTGCTCCCTCCCTGAAGGTATTCAAGGGCAGGCTGGATGAGGCCTTGAGCAACCTGCAGTAGTGGGAGGTGTCCCTGCCTGTGGCAGGGGGGTTGAAACTGGATGATCCTGAAGGTCCCTTCCACCCCAAACCATTCCATGAACTGGAGCACATCTTCTTCATGAACAATCAATAATGACAGTCTGATGCCCCTTCTCAGTTTTACCTACACTTCCATCCATCCTCAGTCTTTTAACCCACTTGGACTACAAAGAGAAACCCTCCAAAGACATTCTCCTGTTGGGTATTCACTGAAATCCCACTGGAAGGCCCAAGCAGGTGGATGAAAATAAATCTGCAGCAAGACAGATAGGAAAATGCTGCATTTCCACACTTGAATCACACTGAGATGAACCAGGGGTGGGGCTTGTTCTGCACTCCTGCTTCCAGAGGAGCCAACAGAATTAAAATGCTGTCCAAATTCATCACTGCTGAGCTTAGGCAAGGAACATAGACAAAAAGGGACCCTTGAGACACACCAGGGAGGCCCAAATTGTGTTTTCTCCATCCTGATGTGTCCTAGCATGGGGAAAGCAGCAGGGATGGCAGCAGAGTTATCATAGGCAGGCTAATTATTTCTGCAGGACCTGCTTGGTTTAAAAATCGGTGGAAGAAAAGAGCAGACCTTGAGTCAAGGTTTCTCCTTGGCCAGTCCATCCCAAGAGCTTTGCAGAGGGTGTGGCCTCGTGGAAGGTGCAGGGACAAAGCTTTGCCCTAATGGCATCCAAGTGCAAAGAAACAGGAGCAAAACTTGCTGCAACCCAGTCCCAGAGGAGAAGGGGTAGCTCTGGTCTCAGAGGAGAAGGATCAGTTGTGGTCCCAGAGGAGAAGGAGCGGCTGTGGTCCCAGAGGAGGAAGGAGCGGCTGTGGTCCCAGAGGAGGAAGGAGCGGCTGTGGTCCCAGAGGAGGAAGGAGCGGCTGTGGTCCCAGAGTGTTTCTGCCCAGAGGCAGGTGAATGAAGTGCTGAGCAGGCCTTACCTTGCTCTGGTAGTGAAGTGTTTTGGTTATTTTTGCACGGCAGATGATGGAGATGAAATGCTGAGCAAACTGGTGAAGACCAGGGCTAGAGAGCACACAGCTTGATGCCAACAGCACCAACCTCACAGCGTCCTGAGCTCCACCCTGACCCCACAAGTTCTTAAATTGGGGTGACACATCATTTTCACTTAAAATACCCCAATGACCCAGCCATTCTCTTGGCTTTTGTTTTCTGTCACATACATCTAGCTACTACCTGGTCTATCCCATGGACCCCCTGGATGAGCACCAGTCCCACACCTGAATGCAGAGCAGTCAGATGGGCTTGGATACTTGAAAAATCCATGAGCTGTCTCTCAGCTGCTTGCTCCCAGCCCATGGGCAGCAGCATTAATACAGCAGAGGCATAAATTTCACTCCCAGGAAGCAGAGTAAGAAAAGCTACCAGCAGCAGAAACACAGGGCAGAGGCTGATTGATCCCCAAAGATTCAATTAGCTCATCAGCTAATGAAGAAGATCTTGGAGGACCAGCAGCCTGCTTGGCATTGCTTGTTCCATCTCTGTACCACGCAGCTGCATGATGCTGCACAGCACCTACCCAACAACCACTGCTTAAATGCTGACTTACAAACCATATTCAGGCTGATGAAGCCTTGGATCATTGCCCTAGCAGAGCTTCTACATGGTCCATAGAGTCATAGAATGTTTTAGGTTGGAAGGGACCTCAAAGATCACCCAGTTCCACCCCCCCGCCATAGGCAGGGACACCTCCCACTAGAACAGGATGCTCAAGCCCTCATCCAGCCTGGCCTGGAACCCCTCCAGGGAAGGAGCAGCCACAACCTCCCTTCACTAGAGCTACTGCTGAGACCTCAGCCCACAGCAGAAGCTCCCTGCACTATTGCAGTCACAGCTGTTCCAGCCAAAATGATTCTAAGGTTCTATGTTGGCAATGAAAAGTCCCTTAAAACCCAGAACCCCAGCCTGGGGGAGGTTGTGAGGGACCTATGCAGATCATCCAGTTCATAATGATTTGCTAAAGCAGGGCACCCACAGCAGCTTGCCCAGCAGCACAGTGCCATGGGGGGGTTGGAATCTCTCCAGAGACGGAGACTCCACAACCTCTCTGGGCAGCCTGCTCCAGGCCTCCAGCACCCTCACAACAAACAAAAATCTTTCTCCTCCTGCCCAGATGGAACCTCCTGGCTTCCAGTTTGTGTCCCTTGCCCCTTGTGCTGTCCCTGGGCACCACTGACAAGAGCCTGGCCCCAGCCTTTTGTCCCCACAGCTCCTTTAGCTCTTGCTGAGCATTGCCCAGATGGCCTCTGGGGCTGCTCTCCTGCAAGCTCTCAGCCCCAGGGCTCTCAGCCTTTGCTCCTGGCAGAGCTGCTCCAGGCCCCTCAGCAGCTTTGTCGTCTCTACTGGAGCCTGTTCAGCAGTTCCCTGTCTCACTTGAGCTACTGAAGGTTCTTTCATATACATGTCAAGCCAGGTTGGATGGGGCCTTGAGCAACCTGGTCTAGTACCATGTCAGAGAGGTTGGAACTAGATGATCTTTAAGGTCCTTTCCAACCCATACCAGCCTGTGATTTTCTGATACAAAACATTGTGCATCTACTGTAAGAGAGAAATGAGACTTGCCCCCCAAAATATCTTCTGAGGAGCTGCAGCACTGAACCCAAGGCTTCATTTATCATCTACTAAGCACAACCCCCAGCCTAGCTATACCCCTGCCTGAGCGCTGAGGAGCACCTACAGCATCCCCCAGGGCCATGCCACAGACACTCCAACAGACACTGATCTGCCCCAGAGATTTACAGCCCTTGGGCAAAAGCATCTCCAAGGTCCACACAGCAGAAGCATCAACAGCTTCATTCAGCAGAGGATTTACAGGAGCATGGAGCAGCCAGCAGCAAGGTTTTCAGAAGTCATCTGAGACTTTCCTTTGCAATCCTGGGTGAAGTGGCTGCTGCAGAGGAAGATGAGCTTCAAAGCATGAGCAACTCGAGCAAAACTCAGTGATGGTGCTGGGTTAATGGTTGGATTTGATGATCTTAGAGGTCTCTTCCAACCCAAATGATTCTCTGATGGTTCCTGTCCCTCTTCAATAACCATTTGTAGACAAAGACTCATTTTTGTCCAACCATGCCACAACTAACCAGGCTGAGGGAGCTGAGGCTTTTTAGTCTGGAGAAGAGAAGACTGAGAGGGGATTTAATAAGTGTTTATGAATACCTGAGGGCTGGGGGTCAGGAGGAGGGGGACAGGCTCTGCTCAATTGTGCCCTGGGATAGGACAAGAAGCAATGAATGAAAGCTGCAGCACAGGAGGTGCCACCTCAACACAAGAGGCAACTTCTTGACTGGACGGGTCCCAGAGCACTGGCACAGGCTCCCCAGGGAGGTTATGGAGTCTTTCAAGGCCTGTCTGGATGTGTTCCTGTGTGACCTGAGCTAGATTGCATGGTCCTGCTCTGGCAAGGGAGTTGGACTGAATGAGCTCTTTGGGTCCCTTCCGACCCCTGACATCCTGTGAACCAAGAGAAGCACAATTGCTGCTCCTCCTGCACTAAAGACNAGAGAGGGAAAAAAAAAAAAAAAAAAAAAAAAAGAACATGCAACTCATTACCATTTTTTTGATTAGCAGCTCCTGAGCCATAACCTCTAATGGGAGCAATTAACTCACCCAGCTCCAATTGAGGCATTAAACAAAGCCTACCCCCCCACCCCCAGTGCCTTCCCCAGACTCGGTGCCTGGGTGGCCTCGGTGCTCCACAGCTGCCACTTTTAAGATGCTGTAAAGAATGTCAAGGAACAATAAACGTGATTGAGGAGCTGCTCAAGTGTTCTCACCGTGCTGTGAGCAACAACAGCAAAAAAAGGAAAGGAAAAAAAAAAAAAGAGGAGAAAACAGCCTTAATTGTCTTCATTACACCCAGCAGCATGACAAGCTGCTCCAGCAAGCCACATCCAAGCTCCTGTCACCCAGCACTTCACTGAGCCACTGCAGCTTGGGCTTCTCTCATGGCCTGCCTTAGTTTCACACGATCACAGCATCACAGAATGTCAGGGGCTGGAAGGCACCTCAAAAGCTCAGCCAGTCCAACCCCTCTGCCAGAGCAAGATCACCTACAGCAGGTCACACAGGAACACATCCAGGCAGGTCTTGAATATCGAGAGAGAGAGACTCCACAACTCCCCTGGGCAGCCTGTTCCAGTCTTCTGTCACCCTCACAGGAAAAAAAATCCTCCTCATGTTTCCATAGAGCTTCCTATCCCTCATTGCTCCTTGTGCTGGCATTGGGCATCACCCAGCAGAGCCTGGCTCCAGCCTCTGGGCACTCACCCTGCACACATTGATCACTGTGAATGAGAGCAGCCCTCAGGCTCCTCCTCTCCAAGCAGCACAGCCCCAGCTGCCTCAGGCTCTCCTGCTAAGGAAGACCTTCCATTGCCTTCATCATCTTTGTGGGTGTGTTGGACCCTTTCAAGCAGTTCCCTGAGGTCCTTCTTGAACTGAGGGGCCCAGAACTGGACACAGTACTCCAGATGTGGCCTCAGCAGGGCAGAGCAGAGGGGCAGGAGAACCTCTCTCCACCTACTCACCACAGCCCTTCTAATCCACCCCAGGATGCCATTGGTCTTCTTGGCCACCAGAGCACATTGGTACCTCATGGTCACCCTCCCATCCACCAGGTCCTTTTCCCCTTCACTGTTCTCCAGCAGGTCAGTCCCCAACCTGTACTGGTCCCTGGGGCTGTTCTATCCCAGGTGCCAGACTCTCCCCTTGCCCTTGCTGAACTTCATTCCATGTCTCCTTGCCCAACTCTCAGCCTGTCTCAGTCTGGCTGTATGGCAGCACAGCCTGAGGGGTCTCAGCTACTCCACCCAGTTTGGTGTCATCAAACCTGCTCACAGTGCCCTCATCCAGGTCACTGATGAACTGGTCCCAGTCCTGACCCCAGTAGGACTCCACTAGTTACAGGCCTCCAACTAGACTCCATCCCATTGACCACAACTCTCTGGCTTCTTCCCTTCAACCAGTTCCCAATGCACCTCACTCCCTCATCACCCAGACCACACTGCCTCAGTTTAGCCAGAAGTTTTGTACTTATTCTACCTGATTGCCTTTTGTGTGTCTATTGGCTCTTGCCAATAGAATTTTCTCTTTCAGCTTCCAATTGGCCTGCTGTATTGTGCTGGTTTGAACTAATTGGAGACTTTGAGTGAGCAATTAGACTATTGGCTGAGAGAGGTAAAACACAGAGTGTCACTTCACCCCAGAGCTTTACTGAGAAAGAAAAAAAAAAAATGTTTTTAAGTATTTTACCCAAAACATTAGATACCAGACGGTTTCTGACCGCTCTGGGCTGTGGCTGCTCTTTGCATGGTCTCCTTTGTCTCTCTGTCTTGGTAGCTAATTCTCAGTAATTCTACTAACTACTTTCCTGCTACTAACCCCCCCTGGCTGATCTACCTCAGCTTATCTTCAGCATCAACAGGTGGTGAGATAAGATTGGGGAAGGGGGGAAGGAGGGTAGGGGGTGGTTGGTTACCCCTCTTGGGGATTTTGGTCTCTGGGAGGGCTGTGGTGTTTCTGTACTACCTTTTCACTGTATATATATATATATATTGAGCCCTCAGCACAAGAAGGACATGGAACTGTTGGAGAGAGTCCAGAGGAGGGCCACAAAGATGATCAGAGGGCTGCAGCAGCTCTGCTA
>VWZI01023691.1:219998-231355 GCA_013396835.1 Psilopogon haemacephalus | reverse complement strand
TGGGAGGTGTCCCTGCCTATGGTGGGAGGTTGGAACTGGATGATCTTTGAGGTCTCTTCCAACCTAAACCATTCTATGATTCTATATCTGTAAATATCTGTTATACCTGGTAAATATCTGCTTGTATATTGTGCATTGCTGTAAATATAAAGCTTCATTTCTCAACTTCCAGTGTCCTGAGTCCTAGCTGGGGTTTATTTCAAAAGGTGGGGGGGGCAGGGAACCACTTAAACCACTACAAGTATCCTCACTCCTACTCCTGCAAAGGGGCAAGAGTCATTTCTGTCCTCCAGTCCCAGGTATGCTCTTGGCCCCAAACTGGGATAGAAATACAATTGGGATGAGCCTCTGTCCCTCTGGTTTAGTTAACGGGGACCTAGGATCCCCCAAACTACCCCAGCCTGGCAAGCAGCACATCTCAGCAAGCCTGGGAGGCTCCTGCTGCAGCTCTTTTACCGGCACAGCACCAATTGACACTTCCATCAGCCACGCCAGGAAGCAGGTGCAGACAGCTCTGCTCCAGCTGAGGAGCAGCTCATTAAACCCCCGCTGCTTCCCTACCAGAAGACAATTTGCCTTTAAATGCCTTCTAAATCCAAGGCACTAAATAATTTTGCCACTTAATAGCTCAAGGTTGCATCTGAGCTTGACTTCCCTGTTTACTGTTTTCATCCTTTCCATTACCAAAGGCACTGGGCTTAATGAAATGCAATTACATGAAAGTTGATTAAAAGCTCCAACCAAGGGAGCAGCACAACCTGCCTGGTGGAGGGATGGCAGCAGGTGGATGACATCTTCTCACCCTTCACACTCTCTTTGCAGCCCTGTCACCACCAGGGCACGGTCACCTCATGACCTAACCAATCTTCCTTCAATTTTTAAGAGCAATTTGCTCATTGATGGTATTAAAAAAAGGACAGCAGAGCTTCCCCCTCACCAGCCTGGCACCTCAAAAATTTAACCAGCAGAGAATAATGCTGTTTGGAAAGCACCTTTAAGATCCTTGACTGCAACCATTCCTTAAGTCTACCAAGTCTGGTGCTAAACCACGTCCTGCACCACCACAGCTCCACAGCTTTCAAACCTCTCCAAGGATAGGGACTCCACCACTGCCCTGTTGCAGGTCTTGACGACTCTTCTGGGGAAGAAATTGCTCCTCATGTCTAGGCTAACCCTTCCCTGGTGCAATTTGAAGTCACCTCTCTTTGCCCTGCTCTTTTTAAAAGAGGTTAAAAGAGGTCACCTATTTTTATCCTATCCCATCCATTGCTATTGCTTCCCCTTTTCCTGAGAGTGATGCTTCATCCAAGCAGCTAAAAATGCTTCATGCAAACCTGGGAGGGGTTAATATTCCCCAGGCAAAGAAAAAGAAACCCTGTCAAGTCTGCACTCGAAGTTTCCTGAAGGTAAAGTGAAAATCCTGCCAAAGCTCAGCTGTCAGCTCCCAGGCAGGGTCTCTGGGTCCTGCAGCTCCATGAAGCAGCAGCCTGGAAACTCAGCAGCTGCTTCACTTGATTGGAAATGTGAGAATTAGGAGAGGGAAGGAAAGGAGCTGGTTTGTAGTGGCTGTGTGCTGGTTTGATATTTAAGGATGCCTCTGCTCTCTGCAGAAGGTGTTGGACTAGCTGACCTTTGGAGGTCCCTTCCAACCCAGACCATTCTGTGAATCTCTGATTCTAGGAGATTGGTCTTCCCCCAGGGAAGGCTGATGGGGATGCTCAAATTGCCTCTATGAGGCTGCTAAGTCCCAGAATCCCAGCATGGCAGGGGCTGGAAAGGAGTTCTGGAGATCATCCAGTCCAAACCCCTGCTAAAGCAGAGCACCCACAGCAGCTTGCCCAGCAGCACAATGCCCAGGTGGCTTTGGAATCTCTCCAGACAAGGAGACTCCAAAACATCTCTGGGCAGCCTGCTCCAGGTCTCCAGCACCCTCACAAGAAATAACTTTCTCCTCCTGCTCACATGGAACCTCCTGGCTTCCAGTTTGTACCCACTACCCCTTGTCCTGTCCCTGGGCACCACTGACAAGAGCCTGGCCCCAGCCTCTTGCCCCCCACAGCTCCTTTAGCTCTTGCTGAGCATTGCTCAGTTGCCCTCTGGGGCTGCTCTTCTGCAGGCTCACCAGCCCCAGGGCTCTCAGCCTTTGCTCCTCACAGAGCTGCTCCAGGCCCCTCAGCAGCTTTGCAGCCTCTGCTGGGGTCTGCAATGACAAAGAAGTTCCTTCTGTCAGGTTAATTGATGGAGGCTTTGCCTGTCCTCCAGTGCAGGGCCCTGACTTAAACTGGGAAGTTGCCAGGTAGAAACCAACTCCTAATCTGACTATAGACACAATTAGTTCAGATACAAGCCAAGACGATTTCAGGCTTGACATGAAAAGATTTGGCCAGCAGGACAAGGAAGGGTGAGGTCCTTGCCCATTCCTGCAGGCAAGAAAGCCAAGACCTACTGCATGGAAGGAGAGCAGCTTGCTGCTATCACCTCCACTGAAGAAGGGAAAAGAACTCTGCTCTGATCTGTGGGTGAGACCCTGCAGTGAAGCTGCTGCTCTCCCAGAGTGCTGAATGAGCACAGCAGGGTTTATCCACACTTCAAAAGCCAACAACCAGCCTTGCCCCTCAGTATCTTTGGAGCCTCCACTGGACTCTCTCCAGTAGTTCCTTTTGTTTCCTGGCCTGGGGATCAAAATTATGCTGCTAAGTTCAGAAAGTGCCACCACTGAGCAAAGACTGAGCTAGAAAACCACCAGGGCAAGGTTCTGCTAAGTTCAGAAAGTGCCACCACTGAGCAAAGACTGAGCTAGAAAACCACCAGGGCAAGGTTCTGCTAAGTTCAGAAAGTGCCACCACTGAGCAAAGACTGAGCTAAGAAAACCACCAGGGCAAGGTTCTGCTGAGTTCAGAAAGTGCCACCACTGAGCAAAGACTTAGCTAGAAAACCACCAGGGCAAAGTTCTGCTAACTTCAGAAAGTGCCACCACTGAGCAAAGACTGAGCTAGAAAACCACCAGGACAAGGTTCTGCTAAGTTCAGAAAGTGCCACCACTGAGCAAAGACTTAGCTAGAAAAGCACCAGGGCAAGGTTCTGCTGAGTTCAGACAGTGCCACCACTGAGCAAAGACTTAGCTAGAAAACCACCAGGGCAAGGGGAAAAATAAATATGTCAGAGCCCAACATTACCTTCAGTCATTCCTGGGAAGTGTGATTTGCAGCTCTGGCAATGTCAGTGTGTTTCTCTCACTTGTCCATACAAGAGCCAGATTTCCTGGGGCAGAGGGAGGTGTTGTTTTCTCATCCTTCACATCGAGGCAATTGTCTGAATCCCTCATTAATTCAATAATTTATCTGCCAGATAACTGCTATCTAATTGAAGGGGTGGGGGGAGGGTTCAAACTAAAGATCATGGCCAAACCATCAGGTTGATTTAACACCTGTCTTCCACCTGAGTGGAAACCCAGAACCCTTGGCAACAGACTGGCCTGAGAATTAAAGGTAGATAGCATAAGGAAATGTCTTCCTAGAGAGGATTGTTTGGTTAGAAAAGACCTCTATGAGCAGTGAGTCCAATCCTTAATCCACCACTACCACTCTGTCCTTCTTTTCTTTCTCTTTTTACCCCCTCTCTTTATTTTTATCTCTTTTTATGTCCTGTTTTGAAAGAAACCCTGAGCCTCACACTCCCTGTCTCCTCCTACAGTCTCTTTGGCCCCCTGATAGGTGTCTGTCCTATACTTGACCAGATCTCAAGGAGAAACAGCAGAACTTGCTCAGTTTCAGTCTTGTGCTGCTCCACAGCTCCTTTAGCTCTTGCTGAGCATTGCTCAGATGCCCTCTGGGGCTGCTCTTCTTCAGGCTCAACAGCCCCAGGGCTCTCACATTTTCCACCTTGCAGAGCTGCCCCAGGCCCCTCAGCAACTTTTTGGCTCTGCTGCTTCACAGCAGTAGATTCCCCGGGAATGTTACATACACATCAGGAAAACCAGGAAAGGGTTTTCCATCTGCAAAGCCAGGTCCAGTGCCACCTCTCCCACAACCCACTGTTCCTTCAAGTACATCAACTCTTGGAGAGCAGCCTCAGGCAGACAGCAGAATATTTTTTTCCCTGTCTCTGAGCTGCAGAGTGTGGTATGGAGAAGTGATGGCTCCCTGTCAACCGAAAGGCTGTGGAGATGCTCTTGGAGGAGTTTGTTTTGACTGTTATGCATTTAAATGATTCCATTAGAGTGGACATACCCTTCCTTCTACCAGTAAAGATCAGTCTTGAGAGAGCACTGCAAGCTTCTCCAGGGAGTTGGGTTTGCAGTTTCCAAGGCTAAGCAGCTGCTCCTTTGATAAAGGCAATGATTTTAGACAAATTAATAGGGTCGTCAAGCTTGGGCAAGACCTCCAAGATTATCAAGTGCAGACATCAACCCAACACCAGCATGGCCACCAAACTGTCCCCCAGATTGCCATGTCCACACATTTGTTTAACCCCTCCAGGGATGGTGACTCCATCACCTCCCATCATTGTTGTGGCCTCCTCTGATCCATGCCTCTATTGTGCTGAGGACACCAGAGCCAGCCCCAGCACTGCAGGGTACAGCAAAGGGGCAGAACTCCCTCCCTGTATCTGCTGTCCTTAAATGGCAGCTGGGAAATGGCTCTGGAGTCCCTTTGTACTCCTCATTGAAACAGAAGAGGAGGGCAAACCAGATGATATTTGATAATTAACACTTATTAAGATCCGAAAACAGCTCGAAGCAGTGGCTGACGGAACTCAGCCTTTGAGAACTCAACAAAATCCCTCCTGCATAAATAACATTTGCTGAGTGATGGCAAGAAACTACCAGAAGAGTAAAGATCAGTTGAAGAACTAGGCTGGGTGAGGCCCTGAGCAAGATGCTCTAGTTGAAGGTGTTCCTGCCCATGGCAGGGTGATCTTTAAGGTCCCTTCCAACTCAATCTATTCTATGATTCTGTGAACAGCCCAGAATGCAAGAATCCAGCTCAGACTTTGATGATCCTGCTCTGTTGCCTTCATATTGTTCATTGGGAAGTACGAAGCCTGGTGAGACCTTCAAAAGAAACCACTTCTGTGAAAATCCACTGAAAAGCTTCTCCATTGAGGACAAGACTATAGTAATATTTAATCAAATAAGTATAATATATACATATTTTGTACCATTTGAACTTGTCCAACCCACTGTTGGCATCTTGAAGAGACATTAAAGGACACAACTCCTCAGCTCCCCAACTATCCCTTCCAGACCTCAGTTTTCATAGGATCACAGAATGTTAGGGGCTGGAAGTGACCTCTGGAGATCTTACAGTCCAACTCCCCTGCCAGAGCAGGCAGGACCAGGTCACACAGGAACACATCCAGACAGGGCTGGAAAGGCTCCAGAGAAGGAGACTCCACAATCTCTCTGGGCAGCCTGTGCCAGGGCTCTGGGACCCTTACAGTCAAGAAGTTCTTCCTCATGTTGAGGTGGAACTTCCTGTGCTGCAGTTTCCATCCATTGCTCCCTGTCCTATCCCAGGGCACAAGTGAGCAGAGGCTGTCCCTGACCCTTCCTTCCTGACCCCCAGCCCTCAGATATTGATAGGCATTGCTCAGATTCCCTCTTAGTCTTTTCCTCTGCAGCGCAAACAGCCCCAGGACTCTCAGCCTCTCCTCATCAGGCAGTGCTGCAGTCCCTTCAGCATCCTTGTAGCCCTCCCTTGGACTCTCTCCAGCAGATCCCTGTCACTCCTGAACTGGGGAGCCCAGAACTGGATGCAATATTCCAGTTGGGGCCTCACTAGGGCAGAGTAGAGGGGGAGGAGAACCTCCCTCCATCTGCTGGCCACACTCCTTTTAATGCCCCCAAGACCCCACTGGCCTTCTTGGCCACAGGGCACATTGCTGTCCCATGCAGTCCTTTAAAACTTCCCCTGCAAATGAAAGAGTTTGTGGTGGATCAGGCAGCAAATGTTCCAGCAAGGAGGTGTCTGAGCATGTCCATGCTCTGAAGATTCACATTTCTGTGGTGTCGAGGGAAATTGTACTCAGCTCATTAGACTCCGAGGCCATGGAAACGCAAGGAATGCTAATTACTGTGCAGCCAGAAAATTATCTCATTCCAAGTCCCATTTCCAAGCTCATTTTCCTCCTGTGCCTGCCAGCAGCAGCTTTCAGAAGAGCATTTTGTTGGGCTCATTGCACTTGGTGCTTGAGACAGCTTGTCTGAAAGCCAAGGCAAGGTGAACCTGCAGCCTGCTGCTTCCTGCTGCTTCCCAGGAGGTTTGTTCCACATTCAACAGCCTATTTTTGGAGAGCTGCTGAGTGGAAGGAAAGCAGCATTTCCCAAGGGGAAGTGGAGGTTCTCCACTGGGGGCTGGAGAAGAGGCCTGGCACCTCTCCTGGCCACTGCTGCTGCTCGTCTGCCTGAACTTATTGAGAGGATTTTGATCAAGCCAAATATTCTCTTTTGGCTCTCCTAATCGTGTCTAGTCACCAGCTGAGTGTCAGAGGCTCTCCAGGAAGCCCTCTGCCTTCCCTAAGGGAAGAGAAAGGGAAGAAGGGAGAGAGGCTGATGGGCTGGGAAAGAAACTAAACCGGCTGGGATGGAAAGAACAATGCCATGGGATAGAGACACAGAGATACAAACCAACATGGAACCCAACCCTGAGGCCATCACTGGCACCACTGATGCTGGGGGCAGGCACTGGGCAAGTCCCAGACTGCACTCAGCAGCAGATGGGAACCACACTCAGGAGCTGGATTGAGGAACAGAGGGATGGGGCTGGAAGGCAGAAGGGACAGAGTCCTCCTGGGACAGCAGCCAGGGAAGAAGAGTCTTGACCCTGGGAATGCCTCAGCTTGCTGCTGAAGATGCCATCCACGGGCTGCAATCCCTTGATGGGCAGTTGAGGCTCACCTGTGCTGCCTGCTCCTCCCCACAGCTGCCCCCTCTGCCTTCCTGCCCTCCAAAGGTGTGGCAGAGCTGTGGCAGAGCTGTGGCAGTGCCCTTGGTGTGCAGAGGAGCAAGTGTCAGGCAGAGCCTTTGTGCCCCCCATGCTTTGGCAGGAGCTGTTCCCATCAGCTTCTTGCTGCTAGCATCAGCCCCTGGCTGTGCAAAGCTGCCCTGAGCTTCAGCAAGTGCCTGAGTGAGCAGAGCCTGAGCTGGGCAGTGCCAGCCCTGAGCAGAACTGGTGCTGACCCAGCTCAGAGCAGGACACTGCTTCTCCCACCCCTCAGTGCCCTCCCACCCCTTCTGCAGCAGCATGAACACCCTCACACATTTGCAAGCTCTGGCTTCTTCCTGTGCACAGGCTGGGTGCTGCAGACGCTGCTGGAAGGAAATTTCCTCCTCCTCACTCACCCTCAGATTTGGGACCCTGCCTGGCTGCTCCAAGCAGAGGCCATCAGGATCCCAGACAAAGCTTTCCCCAGCAGTCAGGAGAATTCAGAGCAGTTATTTCCCAGTCGTTACCAGTGGGATCAGTCAATTTTATGCACGGGTGGCTAAGACACCAGAGGCTATAAAATCAGATGGCGATGGAAAGAACAGCCCCTCCAGTTGTTATTTATTGCCTGCTCTATCGCTGGAGACCACAGCCACCACTCCAAAACGTGCAAACAATGCCAGCTAAGGCTTGAACGTTCTTTTATCACCCAAGCTCATTGTCTGCAGGCTGCTGAGATGAGGTTTTGTGCTCTGTGAATTGGGCAATTAAAATTCTCTCGCTGCCAAATTTGCTTTTAATGAAAAGCAAAGCCAGGGAGGCATTTCTCTATCAACTAATTTAGGTAGGGAAAGGGGAAACAGGCAGCACAAAAATACACAGCCTTAGGGGATGGGTCTAGACATTAGGCCCTTGGTTGGCTCTATTAGATAATTAATTCTAGCAGGGGCACATAGGGCAGAGCCCAACCCAGGCTGCTCCTCATGACTGTGGCTCTGTGGCAAATTGGCATTGGAAGAGGTTACCCAGGGAGGTGGTGGCGTCACTGTCCCTAGAGGTGTTCAAGCAATGTGTGGCCGTGGCATTTTGGGATGTGGTTTAATGGCCATGCTGGTGGTGGTGGACTCCATGCTCTTAAAGGTCTCTTCCAACTAAACCAATTCCAAATCCCCTTAAAATCCAGCAGAAATAGTTAGGTTGGGGTGGGTAGGTGGGAAATGCTCCCAGACCATGCGGCACAAGTAGAATCACCTCCCTCTTCCTTTTTCCTCCAGCACACACCAGACTACAGAACAAAGTATTAGATCAAGAGAAAATGGTCTCATGCCAAGAAGACATGGCCTCAAGTTGCACCAAAGGAGGTTTAAGGCTAGACATGAGAAATGATTTCTTCCTCCAAAGCATTGTCATGGACTGGCCCAGGCTGCTTGGGGCAGAGCTGGAGTCCCTATCCCTTGGAGGGTTTCAAAGCCCATTCAGATGTGGTGCTGAGGGCCATGGTTTAGTGGAGAGCAGGCAGTGCTGGGTTAAGGATTGGGCTTGATTTCAGTAAAGCATTTGGCACTGTCTGCCACAGCATCCTTCTGGCTAAACCGAGGCAGTGTGGTCTGGGTGATGAGGGAGTGAGGTGCACTGGGAACTGGTTGAAGGAAAGAAGCCAGAGAGTTGTGGTCAATGGGATGGAGTCCAGTTGGAGGCCTGTAACTAGTGGGGACCCATTAGGGGTCACTACTGGGACCAGTTCATCAGTGACCTGAATGAGGGCACAGAGGGCACAGTCAGCAGTTTTGCTGATGACACCAAACAGGGTGGAGACCCCTCAGGCTGTGCTGCCATTCAGCCAGACTGAGACAGGCTGAGAGTTGGGCGGGGAGACATGGAATGAAGTTCAACAAGGGCAAGGGGAGAGTCTGGCACCTGGGATAGAACAACCCCAGGGACCAGTACAGGCTGGGGACTGACCTGCTGGAGAGCAGTGAAGGGGAAAAGGACCTGGGGTCCTGGTAGAAGGGAGGGTGACCATGAGCCAGCAATATGCTCTGGTGGCCAAGAAGGCCAATGGCATCCAGCTGGGGCTGTGTTGCTTGGAGAAAAGGAGACTGAGAGGTGACCCCATCAATGTTTCTAAAGATGTGCAGGGTGAGTGCCAGGAGGCTGGAGCCAGGCTCTGCTGGGTGATGCCCAATGCCAGCACAAGGGGCAGTGGTGGAAGCTGAGGCAGAGGAATTTCCATGGAAGCATCAGGAGGAATTTTTTTCTCTGTGTGTGACAGCACTGGATCAGGCTGCCCAGGGAGGTTGTGGAGTCTCCCTCTCTGGAGATATTCAAGACCTGCCTGGATGTGTTCCTGTGTGATCTGCTCTAAGTAAATCTTTCCTAAACCAGACCACTCCAGTTTAAACCATCATGGAGAGAAGCATTTTGAAGAGCTTTGAGTTCCTGCTCTTTTGGAAGAGAAATGGGAAAGCAACAGGGTGTAAATGGATCCCCAGGGTGGGCAGGAATAACTCCCTGCACCAGGACAGGGCAGGGGGTGACCTGCTGGAAAGCAGCTCTGTAGAGAAGGACCTGGGAATGTTGGTGGACAACAAGTCCTGCATGGGGCAGCAATGTGCCCTCGGGGCCAAGAAGCCAAATGGTCTCTTGAGGGCATTAAAAAGAGTGTGGCCAGGAGGTCTGGGGAGGTTCTCATTCTAGATGATCCTGCTCTGGCAGAGGGTTTGGACTGGATGAGCTCTTGAGGTCCCTTCCAGCTCCAATAGTCTGTGAATCTGTGAGTCTCTGATGACCATAAGACCTCTTCCAACCAAAATGATTCTATGATTCTCTAAATACACCTGGATGGCAGCCCCTTGGGGCTACCTTGAAGAGTGTTTGGGGCACTCCATGAACTTGACCGTGGTTGGTGAGGTTCTTTTAAGCGCTTCTGCTCAGATCAGTCAGGCTACAACTCCCCCCCTTGATGATTACAAAATTGCCCAAAGGAAAGACACTTCACTCATTTGTTCTCAACAGGCAGATGCCTACAGGTGACAGAAGGTTAAATTAATTTGGTCCCACCTTTGGTGGCTGCTCTGTAAGTATTGCAGCAGTGGGGATGAGTCACCTTGAGCTGTAGCTGATCTTCTGGAAGGTAGTATGTGCTGTACCTAAGGCTGTGTGTGCTGGAGCTCCAGCAGCTCCTCCAACAGCTTCATTATTAAAGAAAGCAGCAAGGGCAGGAGCTGTCACTTACATCTCATGGGGAGCTCCAGCCCTTAACATGCACCTTCCCTGTAAGAATCATAGTAAGAATCACAGAGTCGCAGAACCTTAGAGGTTGGAAGGGACCTTCAGAGATCATCGAGTCCAACCCTCCTGCCAAGGTTTGCTTTTCGGTGTAACTGTCTCTGGGTGTAGACAGAAAGCAGCAATCTCAGAAGAAACTCAAAAGCTCATGAGAAAAAAAAGGTGGAGAAAAATGAGGAGACCCAGCTCTGGGTATTTGCCTTTTCCTTTGGCTGTTCCCATGGGTGTGGTGTGGCTTTGGGTGGCCTCATGTCATGGTGTGGCCTATAGAGTGGCCAGGGACAGGACAAGGGACAGTGGGAACAAACTGGAAGCCAGCAGGTTCTATCTAAGCAGGAGGAGAATCGTGTTTGGGGTGAAGGTGCTGGAGGCCTGGAGCAGGCTGCCCGGAGAGGTTGTGGAGCCTCCTTGTGTGGAGACCTTCCAAACCCTCCTGGGCATTGTGATGCTGGGAAAGCTGTGGATGACAGGAATTGGACTAGATAACCTCCAGAGGACCCTTCTAACCCCTACCATGCTGAGATATCCACGTCCTTCTGAAGGAAACCCCTGGGAGCTGGATGGTTATGAGGAAGCCTGGGTGATGGTTTCCTTTTTGTACATTCTGGGGAGCTCAGATTTCCTCATTTCACCTCTAGGGGAAACACTTTGATTTAAGCTTCTCCCGTTTTCTTCAATTAGCTTCCACATCCTAATTAACAGCTCCTGCACTTGAGAAACACAGCCTCCTCCTGTGTGAAGTGTAATGACTGTTCCCTGAGTCTAGGTTCCCACCTAATTTGTTCTCTACCAGACTTGAGAGATAGCAAACTTTTAATTACAGGCAAAGGTAACTCATCGATTTGTCTGGCCAAGGTTTCCTATGCAACAGTTCTCATTGTGCCTGACTGCACCAAACATTCAGAGATCTGAGGCTGCTCCCCACGGGACAAGCTAGGGGGCAAACTCTCTGCTTGGAGCTTCACTTCTCTCACTGAAACCTCCAGGAGGAGAGGAGAGGAGAGGAGAGGTGGTTGGTGAGGTTCTTTTAAGCGCTTCTGCTCAGATCAGTCAGGCTACAACTCTCCCCTTGATGATTACAAAATTGCCCAAAGGAAAGACACTTCACTCATTTGTTCGAGGGGAGAGGGAGAGGGAGAGGGA
>VWZI01023691.1:179046-202523 GCA_013396835.1 Psilopogon haemacephalus | reverse complement strand
TCAGAGCTGCTCTCCAGCCACTCACCATCCAGCCTGTATTTGTGCTTCGGATTGCAGCGACCCAGGTGCAGGACCTTACACTTGGCCTTGTTAAATTTCATGAGGTTGGCCTGGGCCCACCTCTGCAGCCTGTCCAGGTCCCTCTGGATGGATCCCTGCCCTCCAGCAAGTCAACTGTGCCACACAGCTTGGTGTCATCTGCAAACTTGCTGAGAGTGCGCTGATTCCTCTGTCCATGTCACTGACAAAGATGCAGCCAGGAGGCTGCTCCAGCCAACTGAGTCCTAGTCTGGGTCATTTCAAGGCGGGGGGCCGGGCAGGTAACTGCTAAACCACCACACCACTAAACTCTGTTCCCAAGTGCCATGGCGACATCTATCTTGAACATGTCCAGAGATGGTGACTCCAGCACCTACCTGGGCAGCCTGTGCCAATCCCTGACCACTCTGGCAGCAAAGACATTTTTCCTAATATCCAAGCTAAATCCCTCCTGGTACAACTTGAGACATCTTCCTCCCGTTCCATCTAGCTGAAAGGCCTTGGGGGTTGTAACAGACAAACAACTCAATATGAGCCAGCATTGTGCCCAGGTGGCACAGAAAGCCAAAGGCATCCTGGCTGGGAGCAGAAATGCTGTGTCCAGCAGGAGCAGGGAGCTGATTGTCCTCTTGGACTCAGCTCTGGTGAGGCCACACCTCGAGTGTTCTGTCCAGTTTTGGGCACCTCATTACAAGAGGGATGTGGAGGGGCTAAGGCCAGTGCAGAGGAGGGCAAGGAAGCTGTGAAGGGCCTGAAGAATAAATCTGATGAGGAGAGAATGAGGGAGCTGTGGGTGGTTAGTTTGAAAAAAAGGATGCTGAGGGGAGACTTCATTGCTGTCTACAGGTACCTGAAGGAACATGGTGGAGAGGCTGCTGCTGGTCTCTGCTCACATGTAAAGAGTGACAGAACAAGAGGGAATGGCCTCAAGTTGCCATTGGGTAGGTTTAGACTGGATATTAGGATTTTTTTTTTTCCCCAGCAAGAGTGGTCAGGTACTGAAATTTGCTGCCTAGGGAGGTGGTGGAGTCACCAACCCTGGCTGTGTTTAAAAGTCATTTGGATGTGGTGCTTGGGGCTATGGTTTAGGGTGCACCTTGTAGAGTAAAGATGTCTGTTGGACTTGATGATCCTGAGGGGCTTTGCCCGTCTGAACGTTTTTGTGATTGAGTGAATACTCAGCTCATTCCAACCTCCTCTTGCACAACATTCTCCTGGCATCCATATCATGCCTGGATATGGCATTTGAAACCAGGCAGAGCAGAGGCCATTTCCATCCAGAGCAGAAGAAATGAATTATGTTGCCAAGTCAGTGTTTCAAATGAAAGTTGAGAGAACAAGATCCCCGCCACCCTCCTCCAAGAACTCTGGATGCAGCCACGTCTGGCGCCAGCTTTTGCTTATCTGCTGAGAGTTATCAGCTTTTCAGTGGCTTTCACAGATTGTGTCCTTGAGTTTGAACCATTTAAAGAGACACAATGGTGTCACAGTGAAAACAGGTCATAACCACAGCCATATGCTAGTTGGGCATATCAGGCATCATATTTTGATTTTTTTTTTTTTTTTTTTTTTTTTTTTTTGGTTCTTTGGGTTTTGGGGGGGTTTGGGTTTTNTTTTTTTTTTTTTTTTTTTTTTTTTTTTTTTTTAGTAACTATAGATAGAGCAGTTTAGTTGGGGGGAAAGAGCAGAAATTCGGTCACACACTGAAGTGGGAAGGGAAGTTTTGCCACCTTTCTACTCCAAGAAGCTGTGAAGGGCCTGGAGAATAATATTATGAGGAGCGACTGAGGGAGCTGGGGATAGTTAGTTTGAAAAAGAGGAGGCTGAGAGGAGACCTCATTGCTGTCTACAGCTACCTGAAGGGACGTTGTGGAGAGGCTGCTCCTGGGCTCTTTGCACAGACAGTTGGAGACAGAACAAGAGGGAACGGCTTCAAGCTGAGACTGGGAAGGTTTAGATTGGACATTAGGAAAAAGTTTTTCACAGAGAGAGTGGTCAGGGCCTGGAATGAGCTGCCCAGGGAGGTGGTGGAGTCACCAACCCTGGATGTGTTTAAGGGTGGTTTGGATGTGGTGCTTGGGGATATGGTTTAAGGTGAATCTTGTAGAGTAGGGTTCTAAGTTGGACTTGGTGAGGGGCTTTGCCAACCTGCATGTTTCTGTGATTCTGTGACTTCAGCTCCGTCCTTTCACTGTCACTCTGCCCATTAGATGAGTTTTCTGCTGGAAGGAAGGCCCAAGGAAACCTTCTGTACTCCACACTTGCTGGGAAAAAATCCTTCCTAATGTCCAATCTAAACCTACCATTAGGTTTCTCCTCAGCAAAGGCAGCTAAGCTGATCCAAAATCAAGATCAAACACAATTCCAAGGGATCATAATTAATGATTTATCAAGCTCCTGAATCTTAGAATCACACAATTAGATTGTTTCTCTGAAGTGAAATGAGGCAACCACAGCCAGCAGGGCTTTGCGAAGCCATGTCTGTAAATTATGCAGATGATCTTCAGAGAGAGTCAAGGAGGTCTCACATCACCAAAGAGGAACCAGAGATAAAATGCTTGATCACAGTGGCTGGGCAAAGCCCATTTGCCCAGCTTTCTCCATCCCAGGGGAACCAGATGGCTTTAAAAAAGTCCTGCAAAAACCTCTAACCACGACAGCTGTGGAACGGTTGACCAGAAAACAACTCAGACCAGACAATATCTCTGCTGCTGCTGGGTATAGTCCAAACTACTCCTGGTACCTCCTCTTCTCTAAAAAGCACTCTAAAATTCTTGGTTTCTGTCTCAGCTGTTATTTTCTCAGCTGGCCCGAGAAGAGGAGGTCATCTTTGATGAATGCACACAGTATGATTGATTACAAACCAGCAACGGCCTGCAAATTGGGAATGCACAGCTCCTGCCAAGGCTCAGGCCCCCACCTCTAACACCTCCCACAGTTAGTGCTCATAAACAAGGCTTCCTTTGCCTCCAGACACATTCCCTGCTCTTCCAAAGCTTGTTGGCAGGCTGGGCACTAGGGAAGTGTAAGAAAATACTCCTATTTTGCTCTGCATTAACCAAGTGGGGTGAAAAAGTCAGATGAGTGGAGGCTGCCTGGATACAAATTAAGTAGAAATTGCATCACCCAAACTTTCCCACAAATAAATGGCTCCCAGGCACACTCCTTTTAACCCAGAAGCGTTGAAAAATGAGTTTTTAAAAAGGTTATTTATGGAGGAGACGTGTGAGCATCCCAGGCTTTCCTGCACAGGCTAGGAGTGACCTCTTGTGGTGGTTGTCTCAGCCAAACTTCACCAACTGCCAGCAGCAGAGAAACTTTAATACCCAAACTTCCCCCCCCCATCCCGCCCCCTTTCATCAGAGGAACTCGTTTAACGCAGGAGGCATCAGTGCATAACCCAATATTGCAACCTATTTTGCCATCCTGTCCTCCAGCTCTGCACCCAAAGTGGCTAAAAATAAACCACTCTGTTCTCAGTCATCTTTTATTTAAGTGCTGGCAGGTTCCATGCAGCTGCCCTACCATGGTGTCCCAGAAATAGCAGCTGGAAACAGCTCACCTAGCTTCAGCCTGAGTCTACTTCAATAGAAGGAGTCAAACCCCAGAATCCCAGCGTGATAGGTTTGGAAAGGAGCTCTGCTGATCATCCAGTCCAATCCCCCTGCTAAAGCAGGGCACCCACAGCAGCTTGCCCAGCAGCACAATTTCCACGAGGGGTTAGAATCTCTCCAGACAAGGAGACTCCACAACCTCTCTGGGCAGCCTGCTCCAGGCCTCCAGCACCCTCACAACAAACAACTTTCTCCTCCTATTCACATGGAACCTTCTGGCTTCCAGTTTGTGGTCCTTGCCCCTTGTGCTGTCCCTGGGCACCACTAACAAGAGCCTGGCCCCAGCCTCTTGCCCCCTACAGCTCCTTTAGCTCTTGCTGAGCATTGCTCAGATGCCCTCTGGGGCTGCTCTTCTGCAAGCTCTCAGCCCCAGGGCTCTCAGCCTTTGCTCCTCACAGAGCTGCTCCAGGCCCCTCAGTAGCTTTGCAGCCTCCACTGGACTCTCTCCCTAGTACTTTCTTGTCCCTCTGGAACTAGAGCAGCTCAGAATTGGAGCCAATATTCCAGCTGTGGTGTCACTAGGGCCCCATAACTGACCCCATCAGTCCAGGACTAGTGTTTTTATCCCTGAAAAGTGCTGCTGGATCTGATCTGTGAGCCTATCTCCTGCCTCGCTCCAACTTTGCAGCCAAAAGCAGAGATAAACTAAGAAACATCTCTTCCTTACAGAGTCTCCAACCACCAGCTATGACTTCTAGACTTTTTGTAGTGAACTCAGAAGCCATCAAGTGCTGTTAAGTGATTGACAACAGAGCATCCTAGAGCTGACCAGGATTTGCTCCTAGCAAGGGTCCAAAATACCTGTTCACACCTATCCTGCACAACTCACAGAATCAGAGAAATATTCAGGGTGGAGAAGCCTCTCAGGATCACCAAGTCCAACCTAGAGCCCTACTCTACAAGGTTCACCTTAAACCATATCCCTAAGCACCACATCCAAACGACCCTTGAACACATCCAGGGTGGGTAACTCCACCACCTGGAGTCTCTGGTGAGGCCTCACATGGAGTACTGCATCCAGCTCTGGGGCCCTCAACACAGGAAGGACATGGAGCTGATGGAGCAGGTCAAGAGGAGGCCATGAAAATGATCAGAGAGTTGGAGCAGCTCTGCTCTGAAGACAGGCTGAGGGAGCTGGAGGTGTACAGCCTGGAGAAGAGAAGGCTCCAGGGAGACCTCATAGCAGCCTGCCAGTGCCTGAAGGGGGCAGAGAGACTGTTTGCAAAGGCCTGCAGGGACAGGATGAGTGCAATGGCTTCAAACTAGAGCAGAGCAGATTTAGGTTGGACATGAAGAACAAGTTCTGCATTATGAGGGTGCTGGAACACTGCAACAATTGGACCAGGGAGGTGGTTTGGGCCTCATGCCTGGAGATATTCAAGGTGAGGCTGGACAGGGCTGTGGTCCCCTGAGTTCAGCAGAGTGGGATTGGATGATCTTTGGAGGTCCCTTCCAGCCCAAGCTATTCTATGACTCTATAGTCCCTCTATTTTCTTTGACTTGGAGAATTCTTTCATGTTTTCTAGCCCACAGTTTCCTCCAAACTGATGCAGTCTGTCACAAGGCTGAAAGGAACATTTATAAGCTCTCTTTCTGCTGACTGATGGACCTAAGAGATTCTACACCAGAGATAGCCACAAAGCCTCTTGTTTTCAAAAACTGGGCTGCGTGTTTGAGTTACAAGCTTAGAGTCACCTTAAAAAGAGAAATGCACCCTGCAGGCACAGGTCACCCAGTTTGCAAGCTGGTGGGAATGTCTATTCCAAAATCACATTGCATTTTTGATCCTCAGATTAAGTTCTTCAAGACTCTTTTAGGAAAACCCAACAGCCTAGAAACTGCATTTACTTGTAGGAGAAGCACCACAGTTTGGGTGTTTGGAGAACATAAAGCAATAAACACCAGGAGAAACTCCACAGTTGGGATGTTTGGAGAACACAGAGTGATAAACACCAGGAGAAACTTCACAGTTTGGGTGCTTGGAGAATACAAAGTACCAAACACTATGAGAAACACCACAGATTGGGTGCTTGGAGAACACAAAGTGCCAAACACTATGAGAAACACCACAGTTTGGGTGCTTGGAGAAGACAAAGTACCAAACACTATGAGAAACACCACAGTTCGGGTGCTTGGAGAACACAAAGTGCCAAACACTATGAGAAACACTACAGTTTGGGTGCTTGGAGAATACAAAGTACCAAACACTATGAGAAACACCACAGATTGGGTGCTTGGAGAACACAAAGTGCCAAACACTGTGAGAAACACCACAGTTTGGGTGCTTGGAGAACACAAAGTACCAAACACTATGAGAAACACCACAGTTCGGGTGCTTGGAGAATACAAAGTACCAAACACTATGAGAAACACCACAGATTGGGTGTTTGGAGAAGACAAAGTACTAAACACTATGAGAAACACCACAGATTGGGTGTTTGGAGAATACAAAGTACCAAATACCAGGAGAAACACGATAGATTGTGTGCTTGGAGAACACAAAGTGCCAAACACTATGAGAAACACCACAGATTGGGTGCTTGGAGAACACAAAGTACCAAACACTATGAGAACACAAAGTGCCAAACGCTATGAGAAACACCACAGATTGGGTGTTTGGAGAAGACAAAGTACTAAACACTATGAGAAACACCACAGATTGGGTGTTTGGAGAATACAAAGTACCAAATACCAGGAGAAACACCACAAATTGGGTGTTTGGAGAACACAAAGTACCAAACACTATGAGAACACAAAGTGCCAAAAACTATGAGAAACACCACAGATTGGGTGTTTGGAGAACACAAAGTGCTAAACACTATGAGAAACATCACAGTTTGGGTGCTTGAAGAAAACAAAGAGCCAGACACCAGGAGAAATTCCACAGTTTGGGTGCTTGGAGAAAACACAAAGTGCCAAACACTAGGAGAAGCACCACAGCTTGGGTGCTTGGAGAACACAAAGTACTAACCAAACGCATGTGAAGCTCTCTGCTTCCCACAGCAGAACTCAACTCCATATGGAAGCCCCTTTTTACCATTAAGACATCTTCCAGCATCTGCTGAGATCCAGGCCCAACACACAGAGACACACATTCCATGTCCCTACAAGAACCACGTCTACTTCTATGTTCATTTGAGACTCTACCACTGCCCCCAAAGCCTCTCTTCCACCACGAGCCCAGAACTTAGCCTTCATTTCTTCCAAAGCCCTCGAAGTGAAGCCAACACAAAGAAGCAGAGAGGAAATTTGCCTCAGCTGCTGTACTTACAGGTGTGCTGCTGTCAGAGAAGGTGTTCATGCTGATGGATCTGCTCATCTTGTCTGAGGAGAGGGAGGGTGGGGAGGGACTGCGCTTGTCCAGCTGCTCATGGGGTAGCAGCTCCTGGCGCTGCAGGTACTCGCGCCATGCTCGCTGGATGCTGCAGCAAACACCAAGGCACAGGGTTGAGGGGGAAAGGCAGCAACAACAAAAAAAGGGTTTAAGATTCCAGTTCTTGTCCAAAGAGGTGAGGTTCTCCTCTTTCGCTGCACTTTGTCACTTTGTTTTCTGCTTTGGATGATGATCACGCAGACCTTGCCTTCTGGAGGTCTTGGGTTAGCCACTGATGGTATAGCTGGACCATGGCCAGCAGGCCAAGGAAGGCTCTCCTCATACTCTACTCTGCCTTTGTGAAGTCACAGCTAGAGTACTGGGTCCAGTTTTGGGCTCCTCAGTTCAAGAGGCATAGGCAACTGCTGGAGAGAGTACAGCAGAGGCTACAAAGCTGCTGAGGGGCCTGGAGCAGCTCTGCCAGGAGCAAAGGCTGAGAGATCTGGGTCTGAGAGCCTGCAGAAGAGCAGCCCCAGAGGGCATCTGAGCAATGCTCAGCAAGAGTTAAAGGAGCTGTAGGGGCAAGAGGCTGGGGCCAGGCTCTTGTCAGTGGTGCCCAGGGACAGCACAAGGGGCAAGGGGCACAAATTGGAAGCCAGGAGGAATAGGAGGGGAATCTTATTTAGTGTGAGGGTGCTGGAGGCCTGGAGTAGGCTACCCAGAGAGGTTGTGGAGTCCTCTCCTGGAGAGATCCCAACCCTCCTGGGCATTGTGCTGCTGGGCAAGCTGCTGTGAGTGTCCTGCTTTAGCAGTTGGTTTGGACTGGGTGACCTCCATAGGTCCTTTCCAACCCCCACCCTGCTGAGATTCTGGGTTTTAAATCTGAGGCTGTACATAATGCATCAACTCACATATTCTGCAAACAAACCCTAATTGTGCCACTGTCTGCTTAAAAGAATGAAGAGCTTCAACATCTTACATGTATAGCAGCTTTCAGATTAAAATGCAGGCATGGTTGGAAGTTCAGAGCCACCCTTAACATCTCCTCTGTCTTGGGCAGTGGGGGACTTAAATCTCTTCCAAGGTGACAGATGGGGACTGGATCACAGATCACAGGATGTTAGGGGTTGAAAGGGACCTCCATAGATCATCCAGTTCCAATCCCCTGCCATAGGCAGGGACACCATCCACTGTTGGTTGCTCAAGGCCTCATCCAGCCTGGCCTTGAGCACCTCTAGGGAGGAAGCAGCCACAACCTCCCTGGGCAAACTTTTCCAGTGTTTCACCAGTCCAAGCCCCCTGCCAGAGCAGGACCAGAGAATCTAGCTCAGGTTGCACAGGAACACATCCAGGCAGGGCTGGAAAGGCTCCAGAGAAGGAGACTCTACATTCTCTCTGGGCAGCCTGTGCCAGGGCTCTGGGACCCTTACAGTCAAGAAGTTCTTCCTCATGTTGAGGTGGAACTTCCTGTGCTGCATCCAGTGCCTTTGTCCTACCCCAGGGCACAAGTGAGCAGAGTCTGTACCTGTCCTTCCCTTCCTGACCCCCCAGCTCTCAGCTATTGATAGACATTGCTCAGATCCCCTCTCAGCCTTCTCTGCAGACCAAACAGCCCCAGGACTCTCAGCCTCTCCTCACCAGGCAGTGCTGCAGTCCCTTCAGCATCCTTGTAGCCCTCCCTTGGACTCTCTCCGGTAGATTCCTGTTCCTCTTGAACTGGGGAGCCCAAAACTGAATACAATATACCAGGTGAGGTCTCACCAGGGAGGAGGAGCTCTGCTTCCCCACTCTGAATTTTGACCAGGTGTCCAAGCCCTGTTGTGAGCTTTCACGAAGAAAGCCTCTTTTCTCTGCTGGTTGGTAGCCAGCTCTCACCAGATGGCAGTACTGGGCCACTTGTGTCTGTCTGAGGGTCTAGGCAGTCCAGTGAGAGGTGCTGGGGATTATATCTGCTTTCCCCCTAGCACAAGCATTGGCATCAAGCAGGGAGGTGTGTGGGAAGATGATCTGTGACCTCTGCAGAACTGTGGAGCTAAGTTCTGCCCTGAGGTTCAAACCTGTTAGTCTGAAACATCCCCGCCCTGTCCTGTGCCAACAGATCCTGCTCAGAAGTCTGCACTTAGCCTTCTGCTCAGCTCCTTTCAGCACTGCAAGGCCACCAGAAGGTCTCCCTGGAGCCTTCTCTTCTCTGGGCTGACCAAGCCAAACTCTCTCAGCCTGGCCTGATTCTCTGACTTCATCCCCTCCTTCCAAATGGTACAGCTGGTGTCATGCCTGTGCTTTGCCTAGGCGCTGGCAGCTGCTTGCCTCTCCACTACAAAGCAACTTTCTTAGTGAGATCCTGCTCTGCTGCACCCCCCCAGCCCAGGATCCCTGGGGTCTCCTTAGACTCACATCTCCATCCTGATGCAAACCCTTGCAGAAGAGCCCCATGGGCTGGGCTGCAACCTTTTGACCAGTCTTCAGGTTAGATCTGAAAAACACCACTGAGGAGGCTTCTGCTCAGTCTGTGATTTGTGCCCCAACGAAACTTTGTTGGCCCAGATGATCCCTGAGGTCCTTTCCAACCTGGCATTCTGTGCTTTCCCCCTCTCAGATCTGATCACTGACAATCAATAGCTAAAGGGTAAGGGTTAGAATGATGGTACCAGAGCACTTTTGGTGGTGCCCAGGGACAGGACAAGGGGCCCTGGGCACAGACTGGAAGCCAGGATGTTGCATCAGAGCAGGAGGAAAAATTTGTTTGGTGTAAGGATGCTGGAGGCCTGAAGCAGGCTGCCCAGAGAGGTTGTGGAGTCTCTTTGTCTGGAGAGCTTCTAACCTCCCGTGGAAATTGTGCTGCTGGGCAAGCTGCTGTGGGTGCCCTACTTTAGCAGAAGGTTTGTACTGGCTGATCTCCAGAGGTCCCTTCCAACCCCACCACACGGGGATCATCTGTGAGATGGTCTCTGTACATATGAAAAATCTATCAGAGCCTCAGATACTCGTTAGTGTCACAGGGGAAATGACCAAATTACTGCAGTGGCGAAGCTGAACATTTGAAACTTGGTTCAAGGAAGATGTTCAAGGGCTTAAAGTTAGAGAAGAGCTTAGACAGCTTGCTGAATAGAGGCTTCCTCTACTTAAAACCACAGAGAAACACATGATGGATGCAGTCTGGGGCCTGTGGTTCAGGAATTGGACACTCTGCTGTGTTTAAAGGCCAAAATGGCTTTTTTTTTTTGTTTGTTTGTTTGTTACTTACATTTTCACTTTTGACTCCAAGGGCTGTAAGTTAATCTGATATTTTTCAATGTTATTTTCTTCATCCATGGCGAGCTGATGGCTACAAGAAAGCAAAGCAAATGGGTTTAATGTGCCTCACCACGATATTTTGGCAATTAACTCCCACATCTGGACAAGCACACACAAAAGCTGCTCATTAGGAGGTGCTGCTCTCTTTGGAGGGAGGCATCTTGGTCCCTGCATCCAGCTCCATTTGGCTGTTAACACAAAGGATTAATTTCAATCCAGTTTCCAAACTGGAGCCTGCCTGGGTCCTTGCACTAAACCTTCCAGGGACAGGCTCACTCAACAACAAAGCCACCACAAATGAAAACCACCACTGGCAAACACAAAAGATATTGGTGCTAAATTAACCTTCCTCCCTGGGGCTACCTTTGAGAAGCTGGAGAGTAAAATGGGAAGGAACAGCAACAACACCAGCAGCAGATGAATGGCATCAGCAAGAGCTGGGCAGGAATAGGAAGGCAAATTTTTTTTTTTTTGTTAGAAATAATGGCCAAGGAGTTGGTGCTGGAAAGAAATCAGCTTGAGGAAGTCATTTTGAAATGCGAGGAGATAAAAACCAAACACCTCTGGACACTCTTTTGAATGGGACCAGCCCCCCTGTACTTGGCACACCTTGAATCCTGGCTTCAGTTTTGGGCTCCTCAATCCAAGAAGAACATTGAGGGGTTGCAGCAGGTGCAGAGAAGGGCAATGAAGCTGGGGAAGGCTCTGGAGAATAGGGCTGGGGAGGAGCAGCTGAGGGAACTGAGGGTGTTCAGCCTAGAGAAAAGCAGGTTGAGGGCAGACCTCATTGCTCTCTGCAGCTCCCTGAAAGGAGGCTGGAGTGAGGTGGAAGTTGATTTCCTCTCTCTAGTAACGAGTGACAGGATAAGAGGAAATGCCCTCAAGTTGCTCCAGAGGAGGTTTAGGTCAGACATTAGAAGAATCTTCTTCCCTGAAAAAGTTCTCAGACTGGCACAGACTGCCCAGAGAGGTGGTTAAATCCCATCTCTGGAAGGGTTTAAAAGACTCAGAGGTGTGGTGCTGTGTGCCATGGCTTAGCACCAATCTGGGCAGAGTTAGAGAATGGTTGGAGTGGATGAGCTTAGAGACCTTTTCCAATCAAAATGATTCTGTGATTCTATGGATGAAAGTTCTTCAGATGAGGATTTGTAAATTAAATCCCAACCTATGAAGTTTTTGAGAATTTACTGGGCACTTAATTTCATGATCCAATCATCAGCTGGTTCAGAAACCATCCCTTTTTAACTGAAAATCAGAACTATGCATGGAAGGGGGTGCAAAATGGTGACTGTTTATAGAAGCAGGGAAGCATTTTGATGGGAAGAGACCTTTAAGATCGAGTCCAACTATGAACCCAGCACTGCCAGGTCATCACTAAACCACACCCTGAAGCCATTTAGCATACAACTAAGTGAAAATCATAGTTTAGAGCAGAGAGACTGAGCTTCAGAAAGGGCCTCATGCCTTACACCCATCCTTTTTTAGACTTCAGCATGGGTGAGATACTGCAGAAATCCCACACTGACCTTTGAAGCGAGTCTTTGCCATCATTGACCTGTTCCAAGGTGTGCTGGATCCTTCTGAGTTCTTCCTACAAAGAGAGAAAAAGAAACATTTCAATGGGCTCCAGGAGAACCAGCTCTGGTAGGGGACATTGGACTGGGTAATCTCCAGAGGTCCCTTCCAACCCCCAAATAAACATTTCAATGTGCTCTAGGAGAACTTGTTCTAGTAGGGGAGGTTGGACTGGATGATCTCCAGAGGTCACTTCCAGCACCTAAACAGACATTTCAATGTGCTTTGGGAGAACCTGTTCTGGTAGGGGAGGTTGGACTGGATGATCTCCAGAGGTCACTTCCAGTGCCTAAATAGACATTTCAATGTGCTCTAGGAGAACCTGTTCTGGTAGGAGAGGTTGGACTGAATGATCTCCAGAGGTCCCTTCCAACCCCCACCAAGCTGGGATTCTGGATGATCTCCAGAGGTCCCTTCCAACCCCCACCAAGCTGGGATTCTGGATGATTTTGTGCTTATGGGAAGCCCTGTACTGATCCTGGAGAATCCTCCTCAGCCTCCAAATGTTGTAAAGCAACCACTCAACAAAACAGTTCCTCAGACAGCATCCTGAAGATTCCTGCTCTCAACCTCCAAATGCTCTGAACCAATCACTCAACAAAATAATTCCTCAGGTAACATCCTGGAGATTCCTGCTCAACCTCCATATGCTGTGAACCAGTCACACAACAAAGCAGTTCCTCAGCTCATGTCTAAGGGACTGATTTCAGGTCCCCATAGCCCAAAAAACTGCAGAGAAACCACAGATACTGATAAATATGTCCAGCAGAAGCTTGCAGGTAAGGAGCAGACCTACAAGAGTAGTGGCTAGAGCAAAAAAGGGAAATATTTATTAATGTCTGAGGTCTGCAGCTGCTTTGATTTGAGAGGACTTGGTCTTGATGAGAGCCAAGTGAGCATCAGCTGGTACTTTCAGGTGCTTCTCTTGTTCTGCAATCAAACACCATTCAGCCTGGAAATTGAGACATTCCCAGCCCCATGCTTTTACCAGGCTGTCTGCATCAGCTTCTGCTCTGATGGCAGAGATGTCACCAGCTGAGCTGCAGACAAGTAGCTGAGCTTCCCTGCGGCCGTGCTGATGTCCTGGGCAAAATCTACAGCACAGACATTTGGCTTAAAAACCTAAGCTGCATCTGACTGACAGGGCCTTGTCGTTCAGAAGAGGTGGGAGGTGAAAGGTAGAGGAGAAGCTGAGGTGTGTGCTCCGGGAGATGCAGTTCACAGGCTCAGTTTCCATTTCCTTGCAGGACTCAGCTCCACAGCATTGCTGGGACAGGCACATGCAGAGCATACCAGTGCTGTGGCCTTAAAAGCAGCTTTGGGGAGCAAGCACTGAACCCTCCAGAGTGCTTGCCTGGGATGCAATGGAAAGAGCATCACCATCCCCAGATGCCTTCGGGTTGTGTCTGTGCAGCAGCTGGTAACTAAGCAGCACTGGAAGATGAGAAGTTTGAACAGCAATAGGACAATAAGAGGCACAAACTGGAACTCAGGAGATTCCATCTGAACGATCTAGGAAATATAAGTTTGGCTGTGTGGGGCTCTTCTTCTAGTGATGTCTGAACTGGTTAAGGATTTATGGGAAGTATGGTCTTGTCCTAAAGCTATGGGAGTGGGAAAGAACTAGCAGTGGTTCAGCAACCAGGGATGCTATCAGCAGGGGCTGAGTGGGCTCTGAGCCAGTCTGCTGATGAGACTAAGTACTGGGTCCAGCTCTGGCCTCTCCAGCTTAAGAGAGACTGCAACAGCTGGAGGCTGCAGAGCTGCTGAGGGGCAGCTCTGCCAGGAGCAAAGGCTGAGAGCCCTGGGGCTGTTGAGCCTGCAGAAGAGCAGCCCCAGAGGGCATCTGAGCAATGCTCAGCAAGAGCTAAAGGAGCTGTGGGGGGCAAGAGGCTGGGGCCAGGCTCTTGTCAGTGGTGCCCAGAGAGAAGACAAGGGGCAAGGTGCACAAAATGGAAGTTTGGAGGTTCTGCCTGAGGAGGAGGAGAAACTTGTTTGTTGTGAGGGTGCTGGAGGCCTGGAGAAGGCTGCCCAGAAAGGTTGTGGAGTCCCCTTGTCTGGAGAGCTTCTAATCCATTGGATTGGAATTCCAATCCAATGGCATTTTGCTGCTGTGGGTGCCCTGCTTTAGCAGTGTGGTTTGGGCTGGATGATCTCCAGAAGTTCCTTCCAGCCCCCACTATGCTGGGATTCTGGGACTTCTTTTAGCTCATTAAGTTGGGAAATGCAGAAGCAAAAACCTCTCCTAGGAAGGAGGGAGGATAATTTACTTCACACCTTCCTCATGTAGAGATGTAGCATTTCCAGGAAACTTAAGGACATTAAAAAGGCAAACCAGGGATATTTTTGTCTTGTAATCCTTATGTGACCTGGGGAGGAATCAAAGATTTTTGTTTCCATAATGGCTGTCGCAGTCTCCAGGAGCAGAGCGGAGCAGAGCAGAGCAGAGCAGTCAGATCTACCTTCCGCTTGCCAACATAAAACTGATTTTGTCAAGCAGAGAAATTTTGCTTGGTGCTTTTTAATCCTCTGCAAGCTTCTCCTCTGTTGGACACCAAACAGGGTCACAGTGGGTAGCTGATTTACTCCTAACACAGCTCTCATTTCCTCCCAGCCGTGGAAGGACTCTTAACACAAAGATGTGAAGAACAAGTTCTGCACCATGAGGGTGCTGGAACGCTGTAACAGATTGCCCAGGGAGGTGGATGGGGCCCCATCCCTGCAGGGATTCAAGGTGAGGTTGGACAGGGCTCTGGGAAACCTGATCTTGTCCCAAGAGCTAAAGGAGGCTGGGGCCAGGCTCTTGTCACTGGTGCCCAGGGACAGCACAAGGGGCAAGGAGCACAAACTGGAAGCCAGGAGGAGCAAAAGGAGAAACTTTTTTGTTGTGAGGGTGCTGGAGGCCTGGAGCAGGCTGCCCAGAGAGGTTGTGGAATCTTCTTGTCTGGAGAGCTTCCAAACCCCTCCATGACATTGTGCTGCTGGGCAAGCTGCTGTGGGTGCCTTGCTTTAGCAGGGGGGTTGGATTGGATGATCTGCAGAGGTCCCTTCCAACCCCCCCACGCTGGGATTCTGAGTGATTCTGGCACTTTCAAGCCAAGTAACACTCCAAATAGCTTCCTCTGGAGCACAGATGGGCACGGCCATAACCTTTTCCTCTCCCACATTCTTCCACTGGCCATTTTTCCAGCATCCCCCAGAGCTGTGAGTGGTAATTTAGAAGGTGAAAACCATTTGCAATTGACTTTATATACAGCTGGGGGTGGAGGGATGGTGACCAAACCTGCCTGGCTTACATAAAGAATTTCTTGTGTTTGCCATCATTTTCTATTAACCTCAGGGTGAAACCTGGACACGAAAACAAAACAAAAAGGAGTAAAACCCCCAGATTGGTGGTGACATTTTGGGCTATTCACTCTTTCCATTAAAGCTCACTGAGCAGTTCTGATGAAAGCTGGAATCTGAGGCAACGTGGAAGGGGCAGAGTCAGGTTTGCATAACTGGGAAGAGAAGGAGACAGAAAATCCATACTAATTCCAGTTTGGCATCATTAACCATGGAGTATTGATTATTGCTCCTTGCAGCACAATTTATGAAGCCAGCTCTACTGCTGCACCCAGAGAGAGGGATGGGGTTGCTCCCAGCAGAAAGAGCTGGGATGCTCCTCTCCATCCAATCCAAAGCTTTAGGAGATGCAGCTCCCAGCTTACAGCAGGAGTGACCCAGCTGTAAACTGGAACATCAGGGAATTAAACTGGAAGAGATCCAGACTCCTGTTGGAATAGAGGAGGAATTTCTGCTGCTCCATAAAATGGGCTATGGTGGGAACACACTGCAAAATTCACCGCACTTCCCCTTCTCCTCCACGTCAATGCAGGCATTGCCAGCAGCTGGGTGCCTACAGCCATGTAGAGATCCAGGCACATGCAGAATAGGATCATAGAATTGTTTAGGCTGTAAAACACCTTTGAAGATCATCAGGTCCTCCAACCATTAACCCAACACTGCCAAGTCAGAGAATCATAGATCGGTCTAGGTTGGAAAGGACCTCGAAGCTCATGCAGTCCAACCCCCCTGCCAGAAGCAGATCATACAGGAACACATCCAGGTGGGCTTTGAATATCTCCAGAGGTGGAGACTCCACAACCTCCCTGGGCAGCCTGCTTGCTTGAATAGCTATGGAAGAGATGGCAGGCAGCCATCCAAGGCAGGTTCACACACAGAGGAGCAGGAATTACAGAATGCCAACATAGTGGGGTTGGAAGGGACTGCTGGACATCAGTCAGTCCAACTCCCCTCCTAAAGCAGGGCACCCACAGCAGCTTGCCCAGCAGCACAATGCCATGGGGAAGCTGGAATCACTACAGACAAGGAGACTCCACAATCTCTCTGGGCAGCCTGCTCCAGGCCTCCAGCACCCTCACACCAAATAAGTTTCTCCTCCTATTCAGATGCAACCTCCTGGCTTCCTATTTGTGCACCTTGCCCCTTGTGCTGTCCCTGGGCACCACTGACAAGAGCCTGGCCCCAGCCTCCTGCCCCCAACAGCTCCTTTAGCTCTTGCTGAGCATTGCTCAGATGCCCTCTGGGGCTGTTTTTCTGCAGGCTCACCAGCCCCAGGGCTCTCAGCCTTTGCTCCTGGCAGAGCTGCTCCACTCCAGTTTCTAAGACTGTTTCCCATCTAACAAAGAATTACCCACACACTCTTTCTGTGTCCCTGAAGCATCTTGGGGTTTATTTACTATTTCATTTCTCATTTACATCTTGTCCTGTTTTCCCCAGCAAGACCACAGCTCCTGGATTTAATGCTGTAGCGTCCATATTCAACCTGACAAGGGCTGTCAAGCAGTGTGATAATTAAGCCTCTTAAGAAAGTACAATGAGTCTAAAGGGGATAGAAAGATCAGGATCCTTTGGAGTGAAGGTTTTTACTTGCTGCTATTTTGGGCTGCCATTCATGCTGGCATGGAGGTTCTGCTCCTGTGGGAAACATGTTGGATTACACAACAGTCCCCCAAAGCTCCTGATCCCTCTTGGCACACAGAGGATTACAGAATGGTTTGGGTTGCAAAAGCCCTTTAAGATCCTCCAGTCCAACATTCTCCAGCTCTACCAAGGCTTATGCTAAATCCTGTCCCTCAGCACCACAGCTCTGAGTCTTAAACACTTCCAGAGATGGGGATTCAGAGTCCTCCCTGGGCAGCCTGTGCCAGTCTTTTAGAACCCTCTCAGTGAAGAAGTTTCTTCAAATGTACTACCTGACACTCTCCTGGGGCAACTTGAGGCCATTTCATCTCATCCTGTCACTCCTTACTAGATAAAAGAGACCAAATCCCAGCTCACTTCAACCTCCTTTCAGGGAGTTGTAGAAAGAAAAAAGATGAATGAAGTCAGAGGTGGCACTTGTGAAGAGAAGCAGATGGGCTGAAAAGGAGCTCTGGAGATCATCCAGTCCAACCCCCATCCACTCCAGGGCACTCACAGCAGCTTGCCCAGCAGCACAATTTCCACAGGGGTTGGAATCTCACCAGACAAGGAGATTCCACAACTTCTCTGGGCAGCCTGCTCCAGGCCTCCAGCACCCTCACAACAAACAACTTTCTCCTCCTGCTCACGTAGAACCTCCTGGCTTCCAGTTTGTGCCCACTGCCCCTTGTCCTGTCACTGACAAGAGCCTGGCCCCAGCCTCTTGCCCCCCACGGCTCCTTTAGCTCTTGCTGAGCATTGCTGAGATGGCCTCTGAGGCTGCTCTTCTGCAGGCTCAACAGCCCCAGGGCTCTCAGCCTTTGCTCCTCACAACACTTATTGGCAAGTCTCCATTCCTGGAGGGATTTCAAAGCTGTGTAGATCACAGAATCACAGAAACATTCAGGCTGGCAAAGTCCCTCAGGATCACCAAATCCAACCCAGACCCCTGCTCTACAAGGTGCACCCTAAACCATAGACCCAAGCACCACATCCAAACAACTTTTAAACACATCCAGGGTTGGTGACTCCACCACCTCCCTGGGCAGCACATTCCAGTACCTGACCACTCTTGCTGGAAAAAAATCCTTCCCAATGTCCAGTCTAAACCAACCCAGTGGCAGTTTGAGGCCATTCCCTCTTGTTCTGTCACTACTTACCTGTGAGAAGAGCCCAGCAGCAGCCTCTCCACAACCTCCTTTAGCTCCAGACCACTGAGCATTCTATTTTTCAGTGATTTATTTTTAATTTGTGTTTTTTCCCGCTGATTTTTTTTCCTCTATGCTTCCTTTTTTTCCCCCCTGTGCTTTCTTTTTTTTTTTTTTTCCTGCATTTTTAAAGTCATGAGGTCTCCCCTCAGCCTCCTCTTTTTCAAACTATCCCCAGCAGCTTTAGTTGCTGCCCTTCAGATTTATTCTCCAGGCCCTAAAGTGGGTTCTGAAGTCCATGGTTCAGTGGTGACCTGGTAGAGCTGGGCTGAAGGCTGGGCTCAATGATCTTAAAGGTCTTCTGCAACCAAAACATCAATTCTGTGATTCCATTCTATGATTCTACAGCAGAAAAAAGAGAAAAGGCAGGGGGAGAATGAGACATGACAGATCCAGCTTCTGAACTCCCAGTGGAGTGGGTTTTCTTCTTCTTCTTTTTTTTTTTTTTTGTTCCCCTTTCCCCCAGAAGGAACAAGCAGCTCTTTTTAATAGCTCATGAGCCTATTACTCCTACTGACAACAACTGAGGAATGTTTTAAAACTGAGAAGCAATCTATTAATCCAATTTTCAGCTGCTCAGGATGTGGCAACCAGCTACTCATTTTCGCAGCCGAGCCAATGGACGAGTTCAAGAACCAGAAGGTTGTTCTACCAAAAGAGTTCACCCTCAGACATCTCTCACATCACTTGCAAAATGGTCCCCATGCCGTCAACTTTGCCATTATCATCCTTGCTTGGGCCAATGTATCTGCAGGGTTTAAAGCCAGGATGCTCTGCCCTCCAAAATGGCATGTGTGGCAATCATAGAATGGGGTGGGCTGGAAGAGACCTTCAAGATCATCCAGTTCCAGCCCCTCTGCCATGGGCAGGGACACCTCCTACTGGACCAGGTTGCTCAACCTTTAGCTCTTGCTGAGCATTGCTCAGTTCTCCTCTGGGGATGCTCTTCTTCAGGCTCAAGAGCCCCAGAGATCTCAGCCTCTTCTTGTGAGAGAGATGCTCCAGTACTGACATCTCTGTAGCCTCCACTGATGACGCTGCCCAACTTGACTTTGAATATCTTGACCTTACTGTGGCCTTCCAGTATCTGAAGGGGGCCTACAGAAAAGCTGGGAAGGGACTTTCTAGGCTATCAGGTAGTGACAGGACTAGGGGGAATGGAGCAAAGCTGGAGCTGGGGAGATTCAGATTGGATGTGAGGAGGAAGTTCTTCACCATGAGAGTAATGAGGCCCTGGAATGGGTTGCCCAGGGGGGTGTTTGGGGCCATATCCCTGGAGGTGTTTGCAGCCAGGCTGGATGAGGCTCTGTCCAGCCTAATCTAGGGTAGGGTGTCCCTGGGCATGGCAGGGGGGTTAGAACTGGCTGATCCTTGTGGCCCCTTCCAACCTTGACTGATTCTATGATTCTATGATCTCCCAGGAGGGAACCTTCATGACCTCCATGGGCAACCTGCTCCAGTGTCTGCCCACCCTCATTGTAAAGAGTTTCTTCCAAACTCCAGTCTCAATTTGCCCTCCTCAAGCTTCAGTCCATTCCTCCTTCTTGTCCTATCACTACAGCTCCTTGTAAAAAGTCCCTCCCCAGCTTTCTTGTAGGCTCCCTGGTCAGAATGGGTGTCCCCAGTGAGGACAGAAGGGCTAGATGAATCTAAAGATTCCCTTCCAACCCAAGGCATTGTATGATTAAGCATCTCCAAGCCAGGATGAGTGTGGATGGGCACACATGGAGGAAGATGGGACCAGTGTGGCCTGGCTTGTTCTTCCACACCCTGTAGCTGCTCTTTATACATCAGCTTTGTTCTCAGGCACAACATCAAGGAGCAATGTTGGATCCCAGAAGGTGCCAGCAGTTCTCAACACAAATGCACAGGCCATCATGCTTTGGTCTCCTTTGCAGGTGTTGGAGGCATCATAACCAAGATGAAGGGACAGTGGTTTGAATCTAGAGCAGGGTAGATTTAGGTTGGACATCAGGATGAAGTTCTGCACAATGAGGCTAGTGAAATACTAGGAACAGGATACCCAGAGATGTGGTGGAGGCTTCATCCCTGGAGACATTCAAGATCAAACTAGATCACAGAATCATGGAATTTTAGAGGTTGGAAGGGACATCCAGAGATCATCCAGTCCAATGTCCCTGCCAAGGACCCCCAGGGTAGTTCACACAGGAATGCATCCAGGGGGATTTAAAAATTCTCCAGAGAAGGAGAATCCACAACCTCTCTGGGCAGCCTGCTCTGGGACCTTTACAGTCAAGAAGTTTCTCCTTATTTTGAGGTGAAACCTTCTCTGTTCTCATTTCTATCCATTGCTCCTTGGCTTACTGCTGTGCACCACCCAAAAGAGATTTGCCCTCTCCACTTGACACCCACCCCTCAAATATTTAGACATTGATAAGGTCCCTTCTCAGTCTTCTCTTCTCCAGAATGAAGCTGTAAGCAACCTGATCTAACTGGAGGTGTCCCTGCTGACTGCAGGGGTTGGACAAGATGACCTTCAAGGCTCCATCCCAACCCAAACCATTCTATGATGGCTTTCCTTGCAAGGCAGACAGACGAGAGGTGCCAGCATCTAGCAGCCTCAAGAACTCTCCAGTTGAAGGCATTGGAGGAGAGCAGCCACATGCCCTGCTTCTAGCTTGCTGGGAGCACACAGGAACTCACAGGCACACTCTTGCCTCTGTTCTGAGGAACCACAGACCCAGCAGTTTTGCTCACACTCTTCGTCTTTATGCACATTGTCATTTCCACCACACACTCTGGTGTTTGCCTTCGAGGTGAGGAACAGTTATTCCATGCTGCCACTAATGAAAGCAGTCACTCATTCCGATGCCTACATCTACGCCAGCACACCAAGGAACCAGCAGGCCACTTATTAATGTGCCAGCTGAGCTCTGCTGGCTAGACACAAGCACAAGTCATGCCAGTCCCCACCCCTGCACGACCTTCCTTGCCATCCCCCCCTACATCTCCTGACCACCCAACGCAAGTGGAAAATGTTTTATATTTAGCAGCTGGCAACTGCTCAGCCATGAAGATCATTAGAGCTGCAGACACAGAAATAGTCCTCTCCGAGGCCCAATCCCCACAGCAGCACAGGCACCCTGCTTCCAGCCTAGAGTCCAGGTCAGGTTGGTTGGGGTTCCTAACGACCTGTTCTGATTAAGAGCTGTCCCTGCTGAGTGCTGGGGGGTTGGGCTAGACGAGCTCACAAGTTCCCTTCCAACCCAAAATGTTCTGCGATTCTATTCTGTGATGCCCCTCCTCGTCTGCTCCAGATGTTACACCCCAGAAGCTCAGCAGTTAGAAAGCATTTGCATTTTCTCTGTGCAGCTCTCAAGCCCGTAAAGCTTCCTCAGCACTCTCAAGAAGTGAATCTACACCAGGCCCCACTTTGAGGATGAGTTTTGATTATGCTAAGAGATACCCACAGGCCAATTACATCAGTGGGGGGATCAGCAAAAGTGCTCCCTAGGGTACAGCCAATACCATGGGCCTCACTTGGGTCCCAACACTGAAGGCATTTTAGGATTGAGATAAGAGCACCTACATCCTTACAGCAGTACAAGAAAGCTGGGGAGTGACTTCTGACAAGGGCTTGTAGTGCTAGGATGAGAGGGGATGGTTTGAAATTGGAAGAAGGCAGATTGAAACTGGAGATTAGGAAGAAATTCTTCAGAGTGAGGGTGAGGAGACACTGGCACAGGGAGGCTGTGGATGCCCCCTCCCTGGTGGTGTGCAAGGCCAGGTTGGGATGAGCCCTTGAGCAACCTGGGCTAGTGGGAGGTGTCCCTGCCCATGGCAGAGGGGTGGATTTTGAAGGTCCCAACCCATTCTATGATTCTATGATTACCACCTTGCCAGAGATGAGCTGTAAGCCTGGGAACCAACATCTCCAACTAATAACCTCTCCAACCCCCTTCAGCTCAGTTTAGCAGGGATTTTTGTTTTCCCTTTTCTTCAGCCTCCACCTTGCTGGATGGCAATTGCATGCGTTGGTTTGAGCTAATTGGAGAATTTTGAGTGAGAAATTAGACTATTGGCTGAGAGAGAGTTAAACACACTGTGTCACTTCACCAAGTTTTACTGAGAAGAAAAAAAAAGAGTTGTTTTAAGAAGTGTTTCTCAAAACAATGAGATAGGCAGAGGGCTTCTGTCCATTGGGCACTGCTTTCTCCTTTGTCTCTCGGTCTTGGTGGCTAAATTCAGAGTAAAATCACTAAAATTACTAACTTTTTCTCCTACCACTAATCTCTCTGATCTTCAGCTTATCTGCAGCATCAACAGGTGGTGAGATAAGGCTGGGGAAGGGGGGAAAAGTGGTAGGGGGGAGTTTGGTTACCCTCTCTTGGGGATTTTGGTCTCCGGGAGGGGTGTGGTGTGTGTATTACCTTTTTTACTGTATATATCTGTAAATATTTGTTATATCTTGTAAATATTTGCTTGCATATTTGCACTGCTGTAAATATAAAGCTTCATTTATCAACTTCCAGTGTCCTGAGTCTTAGCCGGGGTTTACAAAAGGTGTGTGTGGGGCGGGGGGGTGCAGGGAACTGCTAAACCCACTACATTGCATCACAGAATCCCAGAATGGTTTGTGTTGTAAAAGGCCTCTAAGATCATTGAGTCCAACCAACCCCCCAAGACCACCATGACCATAAAACCGTGTCCCAAAGTGCCGTGGCCACAGGTTTCTTCAACGCCTCCAGGGGTGCTGACTCCACCAGCTCCCTGGGCAGCCTTTTGCAATCCCTGAAGGGCAGAATTCCTCAAGGCAAGGAGCCTGTGCTGGTCACCATGGGTATGAGAGTTAACATGGATTTCTAAGGTAATCTAAAAGTGATTTCTAAGGTAATTTTTTTCAGCTCCTCCAAAAAGAGGTTGTTTATGCCCTGGAATTACACACACCACACACACACACACACACCGCGATTGTGACCAAGCACAAAGCAATTTGCAGAGTGGGACTGCGAGCAGAAACTCCTCCAACTTTTGCAGCACTGCTGGGGACCACTCTGAGCTGGTACCCAGCTAATGAAACAGCATAAAGATACTCCCCAGGCAATCCCAGCAGGGAAACATTCAATCTTCTACCCCCAGCCTTCCTAATCTCTTGCTAAGAGTCATTAACACTGTTGTGCAGTCTACTGTGGTGCCTTGGGAAAGTGCATAGAATTTACAAGCCCATTAAAAAAGTGGCCACAGAGTAGTCTCAGAGGTAAATCAGCAGACTATTCAGTTGTGGGTTGGGTACATTAGGTATATGAATGCTGGGGTGGGGGGAGGGGAAGAAAAATAGAAGAATCACAGAGAAGTGATAAAAAGAAAAAAGGATCACAGAGGAAAAAAAAATCACAGAGAAACAAACAAGCAAAAAAAAAAATTCACTGAGAAATAAACAAACAAAAAAGGATCACAGAGAAACAACCAAAAAAAGAATCACAGAGAAACAAACAAGCAAAAAAAAAA
>VWZI01023691.1:156363-173755 GCA_013396835.1 Psilopogon haemacephalus | reverse complement strand
TCCTGTGTGATCTGCTCTGGGTGATCCTGCTCTGGCAGAGGGTTGGACTGGATGAGTTTTTGAGGTCCCTTCCAGCCCCTGACATTCTATGATTCTATGAACATAAAATGGGTCAGGCATTGGAACAGGCTGCCCAGGGAGGTGGTGGAGTCATTGTCCCTGGAAGTTTTGAAGAAACTTGTGGACATGGCAATTTGGGACATGGCTTAGTGGCCATGGTGGTATTGGGTTGATGGTTGGACTCATTGATCTCAAAGGTTTTTTTCAACCAAAACAATTCTATGATTCAGCTTCTATTCAGCATGGTGGAGACTGAAAAGAAGGGAAAGAACACCCCTACCAAGTTGAACTCAAGGGGTTTTGGAGAGGTTAGTAGTTGGAAATGTTGCTTTGTGCAAGATGCAATGATTCAAAAATGCAAATATAGAGGCACTGGTGGCAATCTAACATCTTCTCAGTCTTACATGGGTCTGAGGCACTGAGCTACAGAAGATTCTTAAAAAGCAACACATCCATTTGGAGCTAAAAAATAATCCAGATGTTCTCCTTGGTGGTAGCATCCAAAGTCAAAGCACAACCACAGTATCATTCCCAAGTTTTACTGTCTCTTCAATTATTACACTATGGAGGTGTTCAAGGCCATGTTGGACGAGGCCCCGAGCAACTTAGGCCAGTGGGAGGTGTCCCTGCCCATGCTGGGGGTTTTGGAACTGGATTATTTTTAAGGTCCCTTCCAACACAACCCATTCTATGAATCTTTAAGATCCCTTCCAACCCAATCCATTCCATAAATCTATGAATCTTTAAGGTCCCTTCCAACCAAAACCATTCTACGAATCTTTAAGATTCTTTCCAACCTAAACCATTTTATGAATCTATGAATCTTTAAGGTCCCTTCCAACCTAAATCATTCTATGAATCTAAGGTCCTTTCCAAACCAAACCATTCTAAGAACCTATGAATCTTTAAAGTCTCTTCCAACCCAAACCATTCTATGAACCTATGAATCTTTAAGATCCCTTCCAACCTAAATCTGTCTATGAATCTATGAAACTTTAAGGTCCCTTCCAACCTAAATCATTCTATGAATCTATGAGTCTTTAAGGTCCCTTCAAACCCAAACCATTCTACGAATCTTTAAGATCTTTTCCAGCCAAAACCATTCTATGAATCTTTCAGGTCCTTTCCAACCCAAACCATTCTAAGAACCTATGAATCTTTAAGATCCCTTCCAACCTAAATCTGGCTATGAATCTATGAATCTTTAAGGTCCCTTCAAACCCAAACCATTCTATGAATCTTTAAGGTCTTTTCCAACCTAAACCATTCTATGAATCTTTCAGGTTCTTTCCAAACCAAACCATTCTAAGAACCTATGAATCTTTAAAGTCTCTTCCAACCTAAATCATTCTATGAATCTATGAATCTTTAAGTTCCCTTCAAACCCAAACCATTCTATGAATCTTTAAGGTCCCTTCAAACCCAAACCATTCTATGAATCTTTAAGGTCCCTTCCAACCCAAACCATTCTAAGAACCTAGGAATCTTTAAGATCCCTTCCAACCTAAATCATTCTATGAATCTATGAATCTTTAAGGTCGCTTCCAACCCAAATCATTCTCTGAGTCCTTAACAACCCTTCCAACTCAACCCATTCCATGGTTCCCTTGTTTCCTTGGCTCACCCTCCCACCAGCTGCCTTACTTGCTGTGTGAAACCCTCAGCATTTAACCACAGGCCAGGTTCTTAACGTCTGATGTTGGGCTGATTGAATCTTGCAGCATCCAGCAGAGCCTTTTGAATAAAATAATTTTTTTTTAAAAACCCCAAACCCCAAACCTCAAATGCAAACAAACTAAAAAATCCAAGTAAGCAGCACGTGAAGCTGGTGGCATTCAATCTCTGCAAGCAAAGAGCTAGAGTTCATATGAATAATTCAAACCCAGCCTCAGACAAATGATCTCAGGTCTGGAAGGAAATGGTAAAACCTCTGGAGTCTGCAGCTCTTTTTATTCCAGCCTGGTTTGTGCTGTCTGCTGTTTTCTCTGGGGTTATTGCTGATTCTTTTCTTTCCTTTTCTCTGTCTCTCTAAAGGAGCAGTCAGCTCGGATGTTCAGATAACACACACACAGAGCACACCCCAGAGAGATATTTTCAAACCTCAGATTCTTTTTTTTGTTGTTGTTGTTGCCTTGTAAATTATTCATTCATACAGATCATGCAACGGGGGTTAAAAAACAAAACAAAACAAAAACACACAGAGGAAAATTAAAACCTGGCAAATTAGTTTTCATTTGTTGATGTTAATTATTTAATGTTCTTCCTTTTGATTAGGAAAAAAGGAATCCCACACAGAGGGAGATTAGTCTTGTCCTGATGATCTGTGTTTCCTCCCCAAACAACACACAAATTAGCATTGCTATGGCTACTCTTCTGCCACATCTATAGGAACAGGTCTCCCCTGCCCAGATCTGTTGCTGAGATATCCCAGAATGGAAAGGATTTCTGGAGGTCATCCAGTCCAAAACCCTCCTGCTAAAGCAGGGCACCAACAGCAGGTTGCCCAGCAGCACAATTTCCATGGGGGGTTGGAATATCTCCAGACAAGGAGAATCCACAACCTCTCTGGGCAGCCTGCTCCAGGCTTACAGCACCTTCACATCAAACAAGTTTCTCCTCCTGCTCAGATGGAACCTCCTGGCTTCCAGTTTGTGCCCCCTGTTCCTTGTGCTGTCCCTGGGCACCACTGACAAGAGCCTGGCTCCAGGCTCTTGCCCTCACAGCTCCTTTAATTCTTGCTGAGCATTGCTTAGATGTCCTCTGGGGTTGCTCTTCTGCAGGCTCAATAGCCCCAGGGCTCTCAGCCTTTCCTCTTCAGCCTCCCCTGGACTCTCTCCACCAGTTCTCTCTCTCTCTTGAGCTAGGGAGTCCAGAATTGGACCCAGAACTCCTGTGACCACTGTGTCAAGGGGCTTGAGTCCCTCTCCCTCCTTCATTCACATCCCCGCACCATCATGGCTTGGGTCACCAACCAGATTTACCCAACCCAGTAAGCTGCACTTGCCACTAAGCCCAGATCCTGGAGCAAGGAGCTCAACATACTCTCCCCAATAACAAGATGTTGTCTACTCACAATATTTTCAGCCTATCCTAGGTTATTTGGCTAGACATCAACCAGAGACAGCCCATTTAGTGGGAACTGAGGTTCATCATGTTCCATCACCACCTCCTCTATTGCTCAGACACTTCCCACCCAACCCACAGAGCTTTCTTCCACTGAACCCACTGGTGGTTGCCAACCCAGCAGGCTCCACTCAGCACAGAGAGGGAACACGATGAGACAAGACATCTGCTTCAGAACTCTTCTGGATCCTGAGGAACTAACTCATCCTTCATGGTCAGTCTGCAGCTTTGTTATTTCCTACATGGCAAGTTTTTAACACCGAGTCAAGCAGCAAATGTTCCTCCAACCCACAGAGTCTGCCAAGCAGAGCAAGTAACTATCAACTTCAGGAGCTAAAAGGTCACCTTCAGTTAGAGGAGTCCAAGATATTCCCACACACATCCCTACTTAATTTGGATGTGAGAAATGACCTTTGAGGATCCTTTCCAACCCAAAGCAATCAGTGAGTCTGTACAAATGCTACAGAGGGCTGCAGATCTATTCATGTTCTCAGCAGATTGTATGGAAACCAGCAAGCACAAATCCTAACATACCTAGAAGGGCAGTTTTGCTGCCCAGATATCCCCAGCTCTTTGCAAGACAACCTCTCCCAAGGAATTAGGATGAGGACAAAGAGGAGAAAATCCCAAAGCCCAAAAGACAAGAGAAAATGTGATGTCAAAAAGCACTTCCAGCATCAAGTTTGAAGATAACAGAGAAGAACGTTGATTAAAAACATTTCTCTAATCCTTCACTCCATTACTTCTAGGAACTGTTCCTGTCTTTGTACCAATGTCCCTGGCACCTGCTCCATCTTAATCTAGTTAGATCCTCAAGTTTCACACTTCTCAAAACAAGAAATCCTTCCTCTAGGAAGGATTTGGAGAGATGAAGAGGAGACTACCAAAGCCATTGCAAGAGCTTCTGCCAGCTGAATGTACCTAGGAGCAGATAGCTCCAGACTTCATTGAGGGAGGTTTATTCAAGCTCAGATTCATTTCTTGCCCCAAGGTGAAAGAACTGATCCTCAAGCTTGGGAAGCTTATGAGAAAATAAGAGATATTCATCTCATTCCTTTGGCTGAGGAAGGTTTGGAGCACAGCAGTTGTTGACAGAAACAGCCCTGAGAAACACACTGCAGTCCTGAGGTAATATTTCCTACTGCTTTAGTGGCCAAAGGTCTCCTGGGAAGCACTGAGTGTGGCCAGCAGGTCAAGAGAGGTTCTTCTTCCCCTCTACTCTGCCCTGGTAAGGCCACGTCCAGAGTACTAGGTTCAGTTCTGGACTCCCCGGTTCAAGAAAGTACTCGGGAGAGAGTGTAGTGGAGGCTGCAAAGCTGCTGAAGTGGGCTGGAGCAGCTCTGTGAAGGACCAAAGGCTGAGAGCCATAGGGAGGTGGAGAGCCTGCAGAAGAGCAGTCCCAGAGGGCATCTGAGCAATGCTCAGCAAGAGCTAAAGGAGCTGTGGGGGGCAAGAGGCTGGGGCCAGGCTCTTGGCAGTGGTGCCCAGGGACAGCACAAGGGGCAAGGGGCACAAACTGGAAGCCAGGAGGTTCCACCTGAGCAGAAGGAGAAACTTTCTTTGTTGTGAGGGTGCTGGAGGTAGTTCAGAGAGGTTGTGGAGACTCCTTGTTTGGAGAGATCCTAACCCTCCCTGGGCATTGTGCCACTGGGCAAGCTGCTGTGGGTGCCCTGCTTTAGCGGGGGGGTTGGACTGAATGATCTCCAGTGGTTCCTTCCAATCTCACCATGCTGGGATTCTGTGACTTGTGTAAGAGGCAAGAGTTGGTATGGATCAGGAGTTAGAGCAGGCTGATTATCACTGGGTTACTGAGAGATAAGACCCAGGAGAAAGAGGCTTGCAAGTATGAGCAGGAGCAGGAGGGAAAGCTGCTGTGGAACAGATTCCAAAACAAAGGAGGAGCTCTGTTCTCCTGCATTTGGATTTCTGGGACATCCTGGCCATAGGGAACTCTGAACCCACCTAGGCTGAGAGCCTGGGTGGCAGGGTTGGAGCAGCACCAGTCTCACCACCATGGCTGTGTGGTTCCCGCTGGGGACACCTACCTTAAGAAGGTAAGTGCCTGCCAGCCCTGCCATCTGTGCAGCTCAGGAGTTGTGCTGGTCAGCTGGGCAGGGTGAGTGTAACCTGCTCTTTGACCAACAGAGTCACTCAGCATTGCCTGTCCTATACCTTTCTCTCTGTGGTTTTAGTATCTGAGCTACAAGCACTGTGGTTCCCAATACACCTTTCTCTTTGTGATTCCAGTATTTGAGCTACAATCAAGTGTGGAAACTGTACCCAGATTGGGGAACCCCTGTGTGAGGGCGTTCCCTGGTCCCCAAAGAACCCACTGGAACAGTATCCAACAATCAGAATAACCTGACCATGAGCCAAAGAGATCATCTAGGCTGGAAAAGACCCCCAACATCATCGTGTCCAACCCTAAGAGGCAACCCATAAGCATCCTTCCACCTGGAAACTAGCAGCACCCTCAGACACCACCCTGCTCTGTCATAGAATCATAGAATGGTTTATGTTGGAAGAGACCTCAAAGATCATCCCGTTCCAACCCCCCTGTGCCATAGGCAGGGACACCTCCCACTAGAACAGGTCGCTCAAGGCCTCATCCAACCTGGCCTTGAACACCTCCAGGGAGGGAACAGCCACAGCTTCCCTGGGCAACCTATTCCAGTGTCTCGCCACCCTCACTGTGAAGGACTTCCTCCTAACATCCTGTTTAAATCTCCCCTCCACCAGTTTAAATCCATTATTCCTCATCCTGTCATTACAAGACCTTGTGAACAGTCCCTCCCCAGCCCTCCTGTAGGCCCTCTTCAGATACTGGAAGGCTACTATAAGGTCTCCTGGAAGCCTTCTCTTCTCCAGGCTGCAGAGCCCCAACTCTCTCAGCCTGTCCTCATAGCAGAGCTGTTCCAGCCCTCTGAGTGTCTTCATGGCCTCCTCTGGACTCTCTCCAACAGTTCCATGTCCTTCTTTTGTTGGGGGCTCCAGAACTGCACACAGGTGCTCATGCAAATTGATCCATTTCCACAACATTTTAATGGGGGGGAAAAAAAAGGGGAAGGCAGAAAATAAACAAATTCAAGAATATTTATGGGCAGGACACTGACAATGTCTTCAGAGTAGATTTGAATATAATTTTTCCTTCCCCCCATTTTTCTTTTTTTTTTTTTTTTTTTTCTTTTGTTTTACATCCTAATGAGGAAGGTGAACTTCCATCTAACTCAAAATATCTCTCCACAAATTAAGTTCTGTGCTAATTTAGGTTTCTCCACCAGGAAGCAGATGCCTTCAGAAGACAAATGTAATTTATGAACCCTAGCAGCCATCCTTGACAAGTGAAAAAAGAAAATGCATTAAAAACATGGATTTAAAGAGTTCCAAGCAACACTGTGGAGCACCAGCCCTAGGAGGAGAGGCTGAGTGACCTGGGACTGTTTGGTCTGGTGAAGAGAAGGTTTAGAGATCAGATCAATGTCTATAAATATCTGAGGGCTGGGGGTCAAGAGGGAGGGGACAAACTCTGCTCACTTGTGCCCTGGGATAGGACAAGGGGTAATCGATGGAAATTACAGCCCAGAAAGTTCCACCTCAACATGAGGAAGAACTTCCTGACTGTAAGGGTCCCAGGGCACTGGCACAGGCTGCCCAGAGATTTTGTGGAGTCTCCTTCTCTGGAGCCTTTCCAGCCCTGTCTGGATGTGCTCCTGTGTGGCCTGAGCTAGATTTTCTGGTCCTGCTCTGGCAGGAGGCTTGGACTGGAAGCTCTTCAGAGGTCCTTTCCAACCCCTAACATCCTGTGATCCTGATTGTTGTTGCATATGGCTTACTTTTGGTCTGGACCTGTTTGAGAAGAAGAGACTCCAGAGAGGACCTTACAACTGCTTCCAAATAGCTGAAGGGATCCTGCAGGAAGGCTGCAAAGGGACTTTTGCTGAGGGTGTCTAGAGACAAGCCAAGGGGGAATGGTTTGAAGCTGAAGGAGAGCAGGGTTAGACAGGAGCTGAGGAAGAATAACAGAATCACAGAAAAATCCAGGTTGGGAAAGCCCCTCAGGATCACCAAGTCCAACTGAGGCTGTCTCAAAGAGTTTGTGCTGGAGTACACAAGGTTTCCTTGGGTGTTCCTTCCAGCAGAAACTCGTCTAATGGGCAGAGTGACAGTGAAAGGACAGAGCTGGAGTCACAGCACCACAGAAAGAGAAACATGCAGGTTGGCAAAGCCCCTCACCAAGTCCAACCTAGAACCCTACTCTACAGATTCACCTTAAACCATAGCCCTAAACACAACATCCAAACGACCCTTAAACACAGCCAGGGTTGGTGACTCCATCACCTCCCTGGGAAGCTTATTGCAGTTCCTGACAATTCTCTCTGTGAAAAACTTTTTCCCAATGTCCAATCTAAACCTCCCCAGTCTCATCTTGAGGCCATTCCCCCTTGTTCTGTCTTCAATTGCCTGTGAGCAGAGCCCAGCAGCATCATCTCCACAATGTCCCTTCAGGTAGCTGTAGACAGCAATGAGGTCTCCCCCCAGCCTCCTCTCTTTCAAACTAACCATCCCCAGCTCCCTCAGTCTCTCCTCATCAGATTTATTCTCCAGGCCTCTCACAACTTCCTTGCCTTCTTCTGGACCCACTCCAGCACCTCCACATCCCTTTTGTATTGCAGTGCCCAAAACCAAACACAACACTCGAGATGTGGCCTCACCGGAGCCGAGTCCAAGGGGACAAAGTTCCTCAGTGTGAGGGTGGCGAGACTCTGGCACAAACTACCCTCCTGACTGGGAGTTTCAAGATCAGGTTGGATAAGACCTTGAGCAGCTGAGTCTATTTGAGAGGTGTCTCTGGCCATGGTGGGGAGGTTGGAGTCGATGAGCTCCAATCTCAGCTTCCCTGCAATTCTATCAGTACAGCAGCTTAATACCAACCCACTATGAAATGCTGAGTTTCATGGAGGGTAGTCCCACTTGCAGGTGACTTCTGAACAGAACTTCACCTTTAGAAGAAGCAATTATCAAGCTCTGTTCACTTTAGATGCTATAGAAAAAGCCCTCTGCTTCATTGCTTTGTGCTTCTTAGAGTAGATTTTTGCTGGTATCATTCCCATCAATCCAGAGGGACCTGGAGAGGCTGCAGAGGTGGGCACAAGTCAACCTCAGGAGGTTCAACAAAGCCAAGTGCAAGGTCCTGCAGCTGGGTCGAGGCAATCCCAAACACGAATCCAGGCTGGGCAGTGAGTGGCTGGAGAGCAGCCCTGAGCAGAGNGTTCTGGAGCCCCTGTGACAAGAGGGATGTGGACATGCTGGAGTGTGTCCAGAGAAGGACCACGAGGATGCTCAGAGGGCTGCAGCACCTCTGCTGTGAGGACAGACTGAAAGAGTTGGAGCTGTGCAGTCTGGAGAAGAGAAGGCTCCCAGGTGACCTTCTTGTGGCCTTCAGAAGGTGGCCTACAGAAAAGCTGGGGAGGGACTTTTGAGGCTTTCAGGTAGTGACAGGACTAGGGGGAATAGAGCAAAGCTGGAGGTGGGGAGATTCAGATGGGATGTGAAGAGGAAGTTGTTCAGCATGAGAGTGGTGAGGCCCTGGAATGGGTTGCCCAGGGAGGTGGTTGGGGCCACATCCCTGGAGGTGTTTGCAGCCAGGCTGGCAGAGGCTGTGAGCAGCCTGATCTAGGGTAGGGTGTCCCTGGGCATGGCAGGGAGGTTGGAATGGGATGATCCTTGTGGTCCCTTCCAACTCTGACTGATTCTATGATTAATTCCAGCATCGATGGCCTCATTAGAAGGGACATTTGTACAGTGCCAGAGACCCTTCTCCTTGGTGGCATAACTCCTGCTCTAGGAGAACAAGCAGCCAAGAGCTTTAGCATCCTAATTCTATGGAAACAGTTGAAATATTTGGGTCCCAAACTCAAATTATTATCATCACCACTAATGCTCAAAATGAATTCACCCTCCCTGGTAGCTCTAGAAACTGGGTTGTCATGGTGAGTGTTTGTGAAGTTGATAAAGCAAACCTTATGGGATGTGTTCTCCCTCAGACATGTAATGATGCACAGGAGGAGTTTCTGGGGTTTCACACAAACTGGTCTGTTAAAATGGTTTGCATGAGCCCAGCAGTTTTGGCACAGTTTTGGCACAGTTTAGAGTCACAGAAATTTGTTGGTTTGGAAAAACCTTCAGGATCATCCAGTCCAACCCTTAGCCCAGCAGTGCCAGCTCACCACTGAACCATGGCCTTTAGAACCACAGCAACACAGCTGTGAAACCCCTCCAGGGATGGGGACTCTAACACTGCCCTGGACAGCCTGAGCCAGGGCTTGAACCCTTTAGGAGAAGAAATTGTTCCTCGTGTCCAACCTAAACCTGCTCTGGTGCAACTTCAGGCTCTTTCCTCTTGTTCTATTGCTTTTTCCTTTGGAGAAAGCAGCAAACCTTACCTGGTTCCAGTCTCATTTCAGGGAGCTGTAGAGAGCCAGGAAGTCTCCAGTCAGCCTCCTCTTCTCTAGGTTGAACACCCCCAGCTCCCTCAGCTGCTCCTCCCCAGCCCTGTTCTCCAGACCCTTTGCCAGCTTTGTTGCCTTTATCTGGACTTGCTCCTGCCCCTCAATGTCCTCCTTGGAGTGAGGTTCACAGCCTCTGTGGGACCACAGCAACAATTCACCACTGTTTCGGCTCTTCTTCTCTACACATCAGTGCCCAGAATCTAGGCCAACTCCTTCCTTTAGGCTTTTGCTGGAAGAGTGTCATAGAATGAGAGAATTGCTTTGGTTGGAAAAGAGTTGTGAGATCATCCAGCCCAACACTCCAGGGGAAATTAAATAAAAAACATTTACATGTTGCTCTCTATCTCCCCGGCAATTAAATTGTCAGACTGGGACAGGGACCACCTGAGGTGACTTTGCTTGTCCCATGGCTCATGAAGGTGAAGGACCTCAGCTCGGAGAGTTTGGTTGACTTTCCTTTCTTTAACATTAAGCCTGCAGAGAAGGTGTTGTTACTGGTGGAGCTCCAAATATTTGCCCTGCTTTTTTTTTTTTTTTTTTTAATGGGAATTTTAATAATTGATGATTTGGATTAGCAGCTCTGCCTCATCCAAGCTCCCCTCTTCCTCAAGCCTTAATGCTGAGTAAGCTGACAAGGGCCAAGTCACATAAACAATCTCCTTCTTTATATTTACAGTTCTAATTGCCAACAGGAAGAGCTCTTTCTGCTTCTTAGAAGGCTGTAGTGAGAGACTTCACTTTACACTTCTAATATCTCATCCCTTTGTGGCAACAGTCAGCTCCAAGCCCTTCATTTCGTGTGTGGAATAAAAGCTTTCCCCTATTGATGCATCAATTTACATTCACTGAATGCCAGCACAGTGGGCTTGGAAGAGAGCTCTGGAGATCACAGAGCCCCAGAACATTAGAGGTTGGAAGGGACATTCAGAGATCACTGAATCCAACCCCCCTGCCAAAACATTAGAGGTTGGAAGGGACATCCAGAGATCATTGAATCCAACCCCCCTGCCAAAACATTAGAGGTTGGAAGGGACATCCAGAGATCACTGAATCCAACCCCCCCTGCCAAAGCAGGGCTAGTCCACACAGGAATGCATCCAGGGGGGTTAAAAAAGTCTCCAGAGAAGGAGACTCCACAACCTCTCTGGACAGCCTGCTCCAGGGCTCTGGGACCTTTACAGTGAAAATGTTTCTCCTCATGTTGAGCTGAAACCTCTGTTCCACTCTGTTCTTATTGCTGTGCACCACCCAAAAGAGATTTGCCCCCTCCACTTGACACCCACCCCTCAGATATTTACAGACATTGATCAGCTCCCCTCTCAGCCTTCTCTTCTCTAGACTAAACAGCTCCAGAGCTCTCAGTCTTCACAGCAGAGATGTCCCAGTCCATTCATCATCCTCTCAGTCTCCATTGGATTTTCTCCAACAGGTCCCTGTCTCTCTTCAACTGGAGAGCCCAAAAATGGACACAGTATTCCAGGTGTGGTCTCACCAGGGCAGAGAAGAGGGGGAGAAGAACCTCCCTAGCCCTGCTGGACACACTTTTCCTGCTGCCCCTCAGAATGCCATTGGCTCTCTTGGCCACAAGGGAACATTGCTGCTCATGTAGAATTTGCTGTCCACCAGCACTCCAAGGGAGTTGGTTTCCAGCAGGGCAGCCCCAACAGTCTCAAGTTGTGTCGGGAGAGGTATAGGCTGGATATTAGGAGGAAGTTCTTCACAGAGAGAGTGATTTGCCATTGGAATGGGCTGCCCAGGGAGGTGGTGAACACTATCCCTGGTGGTGTTCAAGAAAAGACTGGGTAGGGTGATAGGTGATAGGTTGGACTGGATGATCTTGGAGGTCTCTTCCAACCTGGCTTATTGTATTGTATTGTATTGTATTGTATTGTATTGTATTNCTATTCTATTGTATTCTATTCTATTGTATTCTACTCTATTCTATTCTACTCTATTCTATTCTACTCTATTCTATTCTACTCTATTCTATTCTACTCTATTCTATTCTACTCTATTCTATTCTACTCTATTCTATTCTACTCTATTCTATTCTACTCTATTCTATTCTACTCTACTCTACTCTACCCTATACTGGTGTTTGTTGTTATTCCTCTCCAGCTTCAGGATACTGGACTTGTCCTTACTGAACTTCATGATGATCTGCTAAAGCTGGGCACCCACAGTACCTTGCCCAGCAGCACAGTATCCAGGCAGATTTGGAAGCTCTCCAGACAAGGAGACTCCACAACCTCTCTGGGCAGCCTGCTCCAGGCCTCAGCACCCTCACACCAAACAAGTTTCTCCTCGTGCTCAGGCGGAACCTCCTGGCTCCCAGTTTGTGCTCATTGTCCCTTGTCCTGTCTCTGGGCTCCAGTGACAAGAGTCCAGCCCCAGGCTCTTGGCACCCGCCCCTCAGTTATAAAGAGTTCTCCGCAATGAGCTTCATCTGGAAACATTATTCCTGCTCAGGGGCTCCTTTCGCCACTTTTCACAACCAAGCATTTTCAGTAAGCCAAGTAATGAAGGACCCTTAGGAAGCATCACTGCTCTAAGTCCCTCCTGTTTTCAGAAAGCCGCGGAAGGACCTAAGAATTGCAGCTAAAAAAGGAGAGATGATTTGGCAGCAGAGAAATCCTCAAATAACAGCAACTCGGCACTCCAAACTTCTGCCGCTGTTTCATCCACAGCCAAAACTTCAAAGTGGTAATTAGATGTACTTATTGACCTGCCTTGGAATTAAAAGTCAATTTCTCAGGACAGGCTTGCAGAGGAATTAGATCCCAGCCAGGCACCTGCAATTTTCTGACTGTGGTTCAAAGGGGAGCAGGAGCATCCAGTTTGTCACCTTGTGCTGCCTCATCCTCTGCCGTTTCCTAATGGCAGGTTTACAAGGAGCTAATTCTGCTGACTCTAACCCAGGCCTCCAGAAGGGATATCGTGCTTTATTATTCATCCATCTGAGCAGAGCTACCTGTTCCACTCAGCACTGGAGAGAAACGTTTAACATTGAACAGAAAATTTGGGTGAAGGTTTTTGTTTGGGGTTGGGATGGTTTTGTTTTTGTTTTGTTTTGTTTTGTTTTTTAATAATTAAGAACTTAAATGAAGCAAGTCCCACTTTGCTCTCTTTCACTTCAAATGTGGGAGAAAAGAAAACCCAACCCAATAGAAGTAAAAGCCCTCCCACCACCTCCTTCCCTGGTGGAGTGGAGTGAGCTGGGGTTTTGCTGGTGACAATGGAATTCTTTTTTTTTGCGGTCAGATGAAAGCTGTGGAAGGGAAATGGAAAGGAAAATTGCACAGCAGATCCCAGCATCAGCCTCTGAGATCCCAAACCCAGCTTGAGCACGACAGGAACACATTAGCCTGCCATCTCTCACAGCATCTGTATCAGGAGGTCTTGCACTAGCACAGTAAAATCCCTACTGGTAACATCACACAGGGCTGCAGGATTATTTTTCTCTTCTCACAAAGGAGGAAGGATCTGACAAGAAACAGACAGGAATTATTTGATGACTGGACTTTTTGTCCTATCACAACACTCATATCTACCATGCCTATAGCCACAGATGCAAGGACACTGAGTCATGCAACTGTCATGTCAGCTGGAAAAGCCCTCTGAGATCATCCAGTCGAACCAGCAACCCAAAACCACCATGCTCATCCAACCATCTCCCCAAGTTCCACAGGTTTCTTGAACCCCTCTGGGGATGGGGACTCCACCACCTCCCTGGGCAGCCTGTTCCAATCCCTCACCACTCTGGCAGTGAAGGAATTGCTCCTAATATCCAAACTAAATTTCCTCTGGTGAAAGTTGAGGCCATTTCCTCATCTTTTTTTCACTTAATATTAGGGAAAAGAGACCAAACCTCACTTGGCTCCAACCAAGGAGTTAGAATCATAGAATCAGAAAGTCTGCCCTCAACCTCCTCTTCTCCAATCTGAACACCCCCAGCTCCCTCAGCTGCTCCTCCCCAGCCCTGTTCTCCAGACCCTTCCCCAGCTTTGTTGCCTTTCTCTGGACCTGCTCCAGCCCCTCAATATCTTTGGAGTGAGGAGCCCCAAACTATTCCCAGGACTCAAGGTGTGGCCTCACCAGTATCAAACACAGAAGCACAATCTTCTCTCTAGTCCTGCTGGCCACAGTATTGCTGTTCCATACTGGTGCCCTTCTTGGCCACCTGGGCACATGCAGGCTCGTGTTCAGCTGCTGTTGACCAACAGCCCCCAGATCCTTTCCCACCCTGCAGTTTCCAGCCACTCTGCCCCAAGCTTGGAGCCTTCATAGGATTGTTGTGCCCCAATGCAGGACCCAGCACTTGGCCTTGTTGAACCTCATCTCATCAGTTCAGCCTGGCCAGCTATCTCTGTAGATCCTCCCTCTAGCAAATCAACACTCCTGCTTAATGTGGTTCCTGGCAACTGGCTGAGGGTGCCTCAATTCCCTCACCCGGATCATGGACAAAGACATTAAAGAGAGCTGGCCTCAGTGCAGAACCTTGGAGAAGACACCTTAGGAAACCTGAAGATGCTCTATTAGGTCATTCAAGTTATTCAACCAGACTATTTACCATTTACACAGATTCAGAAATTATAGAATCAGTCAGGGCTGGAAGGGACCACAAGGACCATCCAGTTCCAGCCCCCCCTGCCATGGGCAGGGACACCCTACCCTAGATCAGGCTGTCTAGAGCCTCATCCAGCCTGGCCTCAGACACCTCCAGGGATGGGGCTTACACCATCTCCTTGGGCAACCCAGACCAGGGTCTCACCACTCTCATGATGAAGAACTTCTTCTTAACACCCAATCTGAATCTACCAATTTCTAGCTTTGCTCCAGTCCCCCCTATCACTACCTGACATTCTAAAAAGTCCCTCTCCAGCTTTCTTGTAGGCCCCCTTAAGATGATGAAAAACCACAATAAGATCACCTCAGAGCCAGACAGCCCCAACTCCTTCAGTCTCTCCTCATAACACCAAGAAAGGAAAACAGAGGCTCAAGAAAAACTACAATTAGTACTGCAATTATTTTCCTAGCCATACAGGTGCAGAGCACCAAGAAACTCCAAGTGAAAATTTCAAGCCACTTTAGATCACAGAATAGTCTGGGTTGGAAGGGATCTCAGAGCTCATCCTGTTCCAACCCCCTGCCATGGGCAGGGACACTTCCCACTAGAACAGATTGCTCAAGGCCTCATCCAATCTGGCCTTGAACACCTCCAGGGATGGGACATCCACAACCTCCTTGGGCAACCTGTGCCAGTGTCTTCCTACTCTCACTGGAAGTAATTTCTTCCTCATCTCCAGCCTAAATATGCCCTCCTCAAGCTTACATAAATCAGCTTCTTTAGCAGATTTACCAGGAGCAGGGGAAAAGAAACCAACCAACCAAAAAAACTTTTAGAGTTTGTGATCTTCATGTAAATCCACCCATGCAGACCTCATCTTAGAGATGAGAGCAACAGGAGGGTGGGGGAAGGAACAAACCCCTGCAGGATAAAGCAAGCCTGTAAGCCCAGCATTGCCTGGTGTAAGGCTGAGCACTCCTGCAGTGCTGAAAACACAGCTCAGAGGCTGAAAAGCACCTGCTGAAAAGCTGGAGGTGATGGAGCTGTAGATATTTATGGGTTTAGACAGTGTCAATCAGATAAAGCCACAGGGGGGTTGTTGGTTTTGCTTTGCATGGTTAAAAAAAAAAAATAAATAAAGGAAAAGAAAAAGAAGGAAAGGAAGGGAAAAAAAAGAAGATAATCCCCTTGGCTTTCTGATGCATGTTGTGATGAGAGTTTTTCCATTTCACCTCAGAGCTTCAGGTCTCAAAAAAAGAAATGATATAAGATTCACTAGGGCTGATAAGAGGCTGAATACAGAGAGATAAGGAATTACTGGAAAGAGTCCAGTGGAGGATGAAAGCTGCTGAAGGTGGCTGGAGCAGCTCTGTGAGGAGCAAAGGCTGAGAGCCCTGGGGCTGTTGAGCCTGCAGAAGAGCAGCCCCAGAGGGCATCTGAGCAATGTTCAGCAAGAGCTAAAGGAGCTGTGGGGGCAAAAGGCTGGGACCAGGCTCTTGTCAGTGGTACCCAGGGACAGCACAAGGGGCAAGGGGCACAAACTGGAAGCCAGGAGGTTCCATGTGAGCAGGAGGAGAAATTTGTTTGTTGTGAGGGTGCTGGAGGCCTGGAATAGGCTGCCCAGAGAGGTTGTGGAGTCTTCTTGTGTGGAGAGCTTCCAGCCCTCCCTGGGCATTGTGCTGCTGGGCAAGCTGCTGTGGGTGCCCTGCTTTAGCAGAAGGGTTGGACTGGCTGATCTCCAGAAGTCCCTTCCAACCTTCACCATGCTGTGATTCCTTTCTCAGAAGTCCTGAGCCAGCAGAGGGTTCCAGCACTTCCAGATCCCCACAGTTTTCCCCATCCACCATGTACCACACTCAAGTTGCCAGAGACAAATTCAGCCTGGCCTTAAAAATCTCCAGGGATGAGGCTTCCACCACCTTCCTGGGCAACCTGTGCCAGTCTCTCATCACCCTCACACTGGAGAACTTCTTCCTAATGTCTAATCTCAATCTCCCCTCCTCTAGCTTGGATCCATTCCCCTCACTCCTAGCACTACCTGACACCCTAACGAGTCCCTCAGCAGCTTCTTCGTAGCCCACTTGAGATACTGGAAGGCCACAATAAGGTCTCTTGGGAGCTTTGTCTTCTTCAGACTGAACAACCCCAAATCTCCCAGCCTGTCCTCATAGCAGAGGTGCTCCTGGTGGCCCTTCTCTGGAAATGTTCCAGCCTGTCCAGATCTTTCCTGTAATAGTGGCTCCAGAACAGAATGCAGTACTCAAGGTGGGGTCTCACCAGAGTGGAGCAGAGATGGCCTCAGGAACTGCAATCTTTTCAGCTAATTCAGGCAGATGTGGGCAGTCTATGACTGCATTTTACAATACTGACCCAATCTGGTTTTTCATTTTGCCCTCAGGTAAGATTAAATCAGCAAAGAGCCCTTTTCATACTCCCAGCTTCCTGAAAGCTCACTTTCTTAGGAAGCTTTAAATGACAGATCCAACAGGACAGGAAATTAAAGGTCCCATTTCCCAAACATCACAAGATCAGCTGAAAACAAAACAAAACCAAAACAACAAGCCAAATAAATTACAATTGAATCACAGTGTTCACAGAAAAAAAAAAAACAAACAAACCCAACCCCAGACACAAACACTGAGCAGCTCTAGATGGTGTCAGCTGGGAAAGGTAAAACCAGATGGTTCACTTTGGGCACTGAGCTTTGGTACCATTTGGGTGTGGATTTAGACCTAAGCCCCTGAAACTGTTAAGATCCTGAGCAATGGGTGATGATCTGGGGTTAAAACAGTAAAACTGCCCTGGATGCATCTGCTGGAGCTGCTGGTCGAGGTCCTAGAATCACAGAAGACAACTTTGAGATGGTCAGAAGTCCAACTTCTATCCAGAGCTCACAATCCCACCACTATCTGAGACCATCAAGTCCAGCTGCTCACCTAGAGTTCACAATCCCACCACTACTTGAGATCATCAAATCCAACTGCTCACCTAGAGCTCACAATCCCACCACTACTTGAGATCATCAAATCCAACTGCTCACCTAGAGCTCACAATCCCACCACTACTTGAGATCATCAAATCCAACTGCTCGACTGAAGTCACAATTCCCCCACCACTTGGGATCGCGGTTGGA
>VWZI01023691.1:72698-156221 GCA_013396835.1 Psilopogon haemacephalus | reverse complement strand
CACCACTTTGTGAAACAACCAAATCCGACTGTCCACCTAGAGTTCACAATCCCACCACTACTTGAGATCATCAAATCCAGCTGCTCACCTAGAGCTCACAATCCCACCACTACTTGAGATCATCAAATCCAGCTGCTCACCTAGAGCTCACAATCCCACCACTACTTGAGATCATCAAATCCAACTGCTCACCTAGAGCTCACAATCCCACCACTACTTGAGATCATCAAATCCAACTGCTTGACAGAGCTCACAATCCCACCACTACTTGAGATCATGAGGTCTTGAGTGACCTGTTCTAGTGGGAGGTGTCCCTGCCTATGGCAGGGCGGTTGGAACTGGATGGTCTTTGAGGTCTCTTCCAACCTAAACCATTCTATGATCATCAAGTCCAACTGCTCACCTGGAGCTCACAATCCCACCACTATCTGAGACCATCAAGTCCAGCTGCTCACCTAGAGCTCACAACCCCACCACTCCTGATAAACCACTGTCACTAACCAATGTCCCTCAGCTCCACATCCACCTGTCTTTGAAAGCCCTCCAGGCATGGTGACTCTACCATCTGCCTGGGCAGCCTGTGCCAGTGCCTGACAACCCTTTCTCTGAAGACATTTTTCCCAATATCCAACCTGAACTTCCCCTGGCACAACTTGAGGTCATTTCCTCTCACCTTGTTACTTGTTGCTTGTGAGAAAACACCAACTCCCACCTCCCTCCAACATCATTTGAGGTAGTTGTAGGGGGTGATGAGATCTCAGCATCCCCTTCTGAAGGATAGGCTACATCACCCCTCCCAGCCAGGTTTTCCTGATGGTAAGCAGAGGAGCATGGTGGATGTGCTCTCTGAGCCATTGCTCAAAGGGCAAAGACAAAAAAGGCCAGGGCAAAGATAAAAACCATGGCCAAAATCCAAGCATGGTGAAAGATGAAAGGAGCCTCTGGAGACCATCTAGTTAAAGCAGGGCACCCACAGCAGCTTGCCCAGCAGCACAATGCCATGGGGGAGTTGGAAGCTCTCAAGGCAAGGAGACTCCACAACCTCTCTGGGCAGCCTGCTCCAGGCCTCCAGCCAACCTCACACCAAACAAGTTTCTACTCCTGCTCAGGTGGAACCTATTGGCTTCCAGTTTGTGCCCATTGCCCTTTGTCCTGTCCCTGGGCACCACTAAAACACTTTCCACCTCTTTTGCCACATGATGGGAGTCAGCAAAAAGACACCTGAGAATCATTAGGGAATCAGGCAGGCAGAACACAGAGGCTCTGCTTCCACTAATGAGCCTGTTAATTGGTGCTCTAGGAGAAGTCTAACTGGTCAGAGGGTAGACTGAAGTCTTGGGTGAACTGTGCAAAGCTAGACAGACTAGAGGACATTTGTGTGGGCTTGCTTTGAGGCAGGCTGTGTAGCTGGAACCATGCTTTGGTTTTGCTGTGCTAGATGCTTCATGGCTGCAGCTTGCGCGTGGCATTAAGAACAATTTGAGGTTTTTTGCATGGCTTCAGGAAAAGACCAAGACAGGAAATGAAGCCACACCAAATCCACATAACTCACTGAAACTCCCTCGGGAGTAGCATCACCAGTGGTGGCTCTTAGTCACCAACACAATCTTCCTTTTGAGCTCCATCTCCATCCTTTCTCCACACTAAACAAAAACACTGCAAATTACTCTGAGTAAAAGAATCACGGAATGGTCTGCGTTGGAAGGGACCTCCAAAGGTCATCCAGTCCCACCTCTCCTGCAGCCAGCAGGGACATCCTCCACTAGATCAGGTTGCTCACAGCCCTGTCCAGCTTCACCTTGAATATCTCCAGGCATGGGGCCTCAACCACCTCCCTGGGTAACCTGTTGCAGTGTTCCAGCACCCTCATGGTGCAGAACTTGTTCCTAACATCCAATCTCAATCTGCTCTGCTCTACTTTGCAGCCATTGCCCTCATCCTGCCTCTGCAGCCCTTTGCAAACAGTCTCTCTGCAGCTTTCTTTTAGCCCTCTTCAGGCACTGGCAGGCTGCTATCAGGTCTCTCTGGAGCCCTCTCTTCTCCAGGCTGCACACCCCCAGCTCCCCCAGCCTGTGCTCAGAGCAAAGCTGCTCCACCCTCCCTGAGCATTTTCATGGCCCTTCCAAATCCTTGGTGACAAGAAATCCTCTTTCCCCACTGCCCAGTGCCACCATGCAGGTCTTTGCCATGAGGGCCCCAATTGACTTAATTTTGGCTTCCTAAGAGCAAAACTGAACATATAAGCACAAAAGACCAGGGAGAGGACAGCTTAAAACTTCTTCTTTAAATGCTGCATCTTTCCTCCCTCTAAATGGCAGAAAAGGACAAAAACCTCAATTTCCCAGAAGGTTGAAGTCTTGTCATAAAAAAAAAAAAAAAAAAAAAAGAAAAAAGAANAAAAAAAAAAAAAAAAAGAAAAAGAAAAAGAAAAAGGTAAGACAGAGCCTTTAGGTTCACACATGAAAGAGCCTGATTAGATCTCTTCTTTTCAAGGTGCTTTTATAGCACCTTCAATTTTTAACGTCAGCCCATTACGCCCAGGAGCTTTCAACAGCTGAGCCTACGAGGGAAACCTCACATTTTTGCCACCTTTAGCACCAGGAAAAGGTAAGAAAATTCCACTCTGAGAACACAGAACCACTGCTGGGCTACAGCAAGGTCACAGGAGCGAAGTTTATTGACTGAGGAGCTGCAGAAAAGGTCGAACGGTCGCAGAGAGTCACTTAGCTGCAGATTCAGGTGGGGTGGGGTGAGGGTGGGAGCTGCAGTGAAATGTTATCTAAATGTGAAGCTGAAGATGCTGCTTTAATCCTCTGGATAGATCTATGGGAACTGCAGCCTTAAGAGGCTCTACCTGTCCAAATCTGGAGATTCAGGTTGAAAAAAAAAAAAATACATAAAGCAAATGTTGGCATAGGTGGCGGGGGGAGGGGGGAGGAGAGGAGGAATTCACCTGCTCCATCTATCGAGGCTTGTTGAAAGCTGTAAAGGTCACCTCACTACTTCTACACAAAACTCTTCCCAAGTGGAGGAACTTTGGTAGCAGAGGCAGGAAAGGTCAGCTCAATAATGCAAGGTAATGTCTGCAGGGCCAGCCAGAGCTCGCTCTTTGAAGGACTGCAAAGATTGTGCCATGGTTGGAGCAGGTTGGGGCATAGCAGCAGCTACCAGCCATGAAAAGAAGCCCATCCCTTCCACCTCCTGGACTGGACCATCTAAGGGGCTTCAAACTGCACCAGTCCATGGGGCCAAGCAAGATCCACTCATGGGTCCTGAGGGAACTGGTGGATGAAGTTGGCAAACCCCTGTCCATCACAGTTGAGAGGACATGGCAAGGGACACTCCCACAGGTTTCTTGGAGACCTTCAGGAGTGGTGAGTCCATTACCTCCCTCAGCATCCCATTGCAATGCCTGGCTGCTCTTTCAGGAAAGAAATTTCTTTTAATATCCAATCTAAACCTCCCCTGGGGCAACTTCAGGCCATTTCCTCTTCTCCTGGCGCTTGTTCACTGGGAGAAGAGGCCAACTCCACCTGGCTCCAGCCTCCTCTCAGGGAGTTGTAGAGAACCAGAAGGTCTCACCTCAGCCTCCTTCTCTCCAGGCTGAACAGCTCCTCAGCTGTTCCTCACCAGACCTATTCTCCAGACCCTTCTCTAGCTTTGTTGCCCTTCTCTGGACTTGCTCCAGGACTTCAATGTCCTTGTTGGAGTGAGAGCCCCAAAATGCTCTTCATCTATCTGCAGTCCCTCATTTCACCTGCACACCTTCCAAAGCACACCATGAGTGATGTAGGGGCTCAGGCAGCTATAACCTCCTGCTACAGCCCTGCTTTACCTCCAGGACTTGTTTAGAGCCAGAAGCCAGACTGAGATCAGCACAATCACCTCTCAGCCTTCTCTTCTGCAGACTGAACAGCCCCAGGGCTCTCAGCCTCTCCTCACCAGGCAGTGCTGCAGTCCCTTCAGCATCCTTGTAGCCCTCCCATTGACTCTTCCCAGTAGATCCCTGTCCTTCTTTTGATACAGCATCCTGGGCTGTATCAAAAGATGCCTGGCCAGCAGATCTCATGAGGTGAATCTGTCACTTTACTCTGGTGAGACCTCACCTAAAGTGCTGTGTCCAGCTATGTCCTCAACATAGGAGGGACATAGATCTGATGGAGCAAAAATGCGCAGGGTGTTGGAGCAGCTCTGCTCCAAGCACAGGCTGAGGGTGCTGGGTGTTTGTAACCTGGAAAAGAGAAGGTTCCAGGCAGACCTCATAGCAGCCTGCCAGTGTCTGAAGGGGCTACAAGAGACTGTTTGCAAAGGCCTGCAGGGACAGGATGAGGACAATGGCTTCAAACTAGAGCAGAGCAGGTTAAGATTGGATGTTAGGAACAGGTTCTGCACCATGAGGGTGATGGAACACTGCAACAGGTTGCCCAGGGAGGTAGTTGAAGCTCCATGCCTGGAGACATTCAAGGTGAGGCTGGACAGGGCTGTGAGCAACCTGATCTAGTGGAGGATGTCCCTGCTGGCTGCAGGAGGGATGGGACTGGATGATCTTCGGAGGTCCCTTCCAAGCCAAGCCACTCTGTGATTCTATATGGTTCCAGGGTGCCAGGTCTAACTGGGAACCATTAGTTTCCCTCCTGCACTGCAGCAGAGGCTGCTGTGCTCTTCCCAGCAGTGTGGCTGACTTCCAGCTGCTCTTCTCTCACATGAAGGCTGTGCCTAGCGAGCTCACATGTGTACAGCCAGGCAGGGTTCTCTGCAAGCTCCTCCAGCAGCTTGCACTTGGGAGGAGAAGGCAGTGGAACTTGACAAAGCATTCTGTAATTACTGCTCTGCTCTCTGGAACAGCCCTGGCACACTGCTCCTGGAGCCAACGGCACATCATAGAGAGCCTGCTGCTGCCACACAGCACTGCCTGGGTGGGAAGTTGACAGTGGGATTGGGAAAAAGCCAAGAGGCTTTACTGTGTGCATGCACATGAGGAAAATCCAGGTGGAGAGGGCTGATTCTGCCACTCTGCTCTGTTCTGGTGAGACCTCATCGGCACTGCTGTGCCCAGCTCTGGAGGCTTCTACACAAGAATGACACGGACCTGCTGGAGAGGGTCCAGAGGAGGGCTATGAAGATCATTAGAGGGCTGCAGCCAGGCTGAGAGAATTTGAGCTGTTCAGCCTGGAGAAGAGAAGGTTCTGAGGAGACCTTAGAGCAGCATTTCAATATTTGAAGAGGAGCAGCTGTAAGAGACATGAAGTGACAGTGCAAAATCCCTTCTAATGCCACAATCCTATCATGGTGGGGGCTGGAAGGGACCTCTGGAAATCGTCCAGTCCCACATCCTGGTAAAGCAGTGGCACCCATAGCAGCTTGTCCTGAGAGTGGTATGTGGTGGACGGGGAAAACTTGGGGGATCTGGAAGTGCTGGAACCCTGTGCTGGCTCAGGACTTCTGAGAAAGGAATCACAGAATGATGAGGGTTGGAAGGGATCTAAAGCAGGGCACCCACAGCAGCTTGCCCAGCAGCACAATGCCATGGGGGAGTTGGAAGCTCTCCACACAAGGAGACTCCACAACCTCTCTGGGCAGCCTGCTCCAGGCCTCCAGCACCCTCACAACAAACAACTTTCTCTTCCTGCTCAGGTGGAACCTCCTGGCTTCCAGTTTGTGCCACCCCTGGGCACCACTGACAAGAGCCTGGTCCCAGCCTCTTGCCCCCCACAGTTCCTTTATCTCTTACTGAGCACTGCTCAGATGCCCTCTGGGGCTGCTCTTCTGCAGGCTCAACAGCCCCAGGGCTCTCAGCCTTTGCTCCTCACAGAGCTGCTCCAGCCCCCTTAGCTGCTTTGCAGCCTCAACTGGACTCCAGCATTTCTCTGTATTTCTTGAACTGGGGAGTCAAGAACTGGACTCAATACTCCATCTGTGGCCTCCCTAGTGCAGAGTAGAAGGAGAAGATAACCTCCCACTGGTCACACTGTTCTTTGTGCACCAAAGGGCACCATTGGCCTTTTTGGCCCTGAGCTCACAGTGCTCACTGATGTTGTCCACCAACACTTCCTTGTCCTTCTCTGTGGAGCTGCTCTTTAGCAGGTCACCCCTCACCCGTGCTGCTGCAGGAAGTTGCTGCTGCCCTGCTCTTGCCCGTGCTGAGCTTGATGACATCTCCTTCCACCCTCTAAATTAAAGTGGCTACTCCTGGAGAACAGCTTCAGCACCGGACTGTAGCAGGGGCCTAACCGTTCCCCCAGCAGCTTGGCTTTCCTCCCTCCCCTTCCTCCACATTTCCAATGACAACGCTGTCCCCCGCCGTGCCCCGACAGATTTCTGTCTGCAGAACTTCTTCCAGATGGCAGGTTCAGTGCAGACGCTCATTTGCATAATTTCAATCTGCTTCCCAGCAGAAATTCTTCCACAGCAGGCCGTGGGTTCTTCTCTGCTGCTCCCACCCAGGTGTCGACAGAGCCCGTGCCGGGGTGATGGATCACCGGAGCCTCGCAGAGCCGCGCGCTCAGCACCCTGCAGCTCGCAGCGGGACCCAGCTGAATCAGGAGGAGGTTCCTACAGGGCCAGAACTCGCATCTGAAAAGTGCTCCCATCAGCAGCTTTACTGGAGGAAAGCAAACTCTAGCTGGACAACTACTCTGGCATGAGAAAGTCGAGGAGAGCTTCGAGACAGACAGCCAACCCTGTCCTAGGCTGCAGCAAGAGCAGCGTGGCCAGCAGGGCAAGGGAGGGGATTCTGCCCCTTTACTCTGCTCTCCTCACACCCCACCTGTGTGCAGTTCTGGAGCCCCCAGCACAGGAAGGACATGGAACTGTTTGAGCCAGTCCAGAGGAGGACCGCAAAGATGATCAGAGGTCTGGAGCAGCTCTGCTATGAGGACAGGCTGAAAGAGTTGGGGCTTTTCAGCCTGGAGAAGAGAAGGCTTCCAGGAGACCTTATAGTAGCCTTCCAGTATCTGAAGGGGGCCTACAGGAGGGCTGGGAAGGGACTATTCACAAGGTCTTGTAATGACAGGACAAGGGGGAATGGGTTTAAACTGGCAGAGGGGAGATTGAAACAGGGTGTTAGGAGGAAGTTCTTCACAGTGAGNCTCTTCCTACCTAAACCATTCTATGATTCTCTAACGTAGAGAAGAGGTCATAGAGACAAAATAAAGCTCAAATATACTGTCCATGACCTTTCTAAACAAGCTCTTTACTATGATGGAGATCTTTACTCCGGTGGAACACTGGAACTGGTTGCCCAGGCAAGTGGTGGAGATCTCAACCTCAAAGACATCCAAGGTTGGGCCTGATGAGGCTCTGAGCAACCTGATCTACCTAGAGATGATAGAATCACCTGGTTGGAAAAAGTCCTTAAGATCACTGAGTCCAACCATAACCCAGCACCTCTCTGTACACAGCTATTAAGCCAGATGTCCCTGCAGCCTGCTTGGACAAAATGATCTCTAAATGTCCCTTTCAGGTCAACCCATTCTATGATTCCATGATTCTTCTTCCTTACCATTCCTATTTGAAGTACACAGAATTTTAGGCTAATAGGTAGTGACAGGACTAGGGGGAATGGAGCAAAGCTGGAGGTGGGGAGATTCAGATTGGATGTGAGGAGGAAGTTCTTCAGCATGAAAGTGGTGAGGCCCTGGAACAGGTTGCCCAGGGGGGTGGTTGGGGCCACATCCCTGGAGGTGTTTGCAGCCAGGCTGGCAGAGGCTGTGGGCAGCCTGATCTAGGGTAGGGTGTCCCTGGGCATGGCAGGGTGTTGGAACTAGATGATCCTTGTGGTCCCTTCCAACCCTGACTGATTCTATGATTCAATGAGAATCACAGAATTGTTTAGTTTGGAATAGACTTCTAAGATCATTGAGTCCAACTGTCAAGCTAAGACCACCATAGCTACTAAACCATGTCCCCAAGTGTCATGTCTGCACATTTCTTCACCACCATTAGGAATGGGGACTCCACCACCTCCCTGGGCAACCTGTGCCAATCCCTGACCATTCTGGTAGCAAAGACATTTTTCCTCATCTCCAAGCTAACCCTCTCCCGGCACAATTCCAGGCCATTTCCTCTCGTATCACCTGAGACTGGGGAGAAGAGACCAAACCCACCTCACTGCAGCCTCCTTTCAGGGAGCTGTAGAGAGCAATGAGGTCTCCCCTCAGCCTCCTTCTCTCCAGGCTGAACACCCCCAGCTCCCTCACCTGCTCCTCCCCAGCCCTGTTCTCCAGACCCTTCCCCAGCTTTGTTGCCCTTCTCTGGACCTGTTCCAGCCCCTCAGTGTCCTTTTTGGAGCGAGTGACTCAAAACTGAACACAGCGTTTGAGGTATGTGGCCTCACCAGTGCTGAACACAGGGGAACAATCACTCCCTTGGTCTTTCTGGCCACAAATGAAACTCCCTCCAAATATTTTGTCTTTGAAACTTCTTTGCACCAAGTGTTGGTTAGTGGATCGGTCTCTATTTGGCAAATTATGGAGCCACAGAATTTTTGCCATTGGAAAAGACATCTGGGATCATCGAGTCCAAATCTTATTACCACAGCTCAGAATAAACACTACGAGGTAGCTCAGGGTCTTCAGATCATGTTGCAGATGGAGTTGGAAGGGGGAGTCTATGCCAAGCTATAAAATCAGCAGCAGCAACTCAAGGTGAAGGGAAAATCCAGGAGTTTCCCCATGCTTTACAGGATAAATAAACACAGAGCTGTGTTTTTGCTGACAAATAAAGAGGACCAGCTCCAGAAAGCTCAGCTGCTGACTCCTTAAAATAGAAACTGTGGACAAAGGCAGTGGAATGATTCCCAGTGAGCCCCATTCGACAGCAAGGATGTGCTAAAGGCAGCATCGGAGGCATTCAGGAAGAGCAACTGGGGCTGCACAGAAGTGACATTAAAGCAGAGCACAGCAAAATAGTTATAAACCCACATGGGCCTCCTCGCCTAAAACCATGGGCAGGCAAGAGTGGGAAAGATTTTCCAGTAGCAGAGGCAGCTCCATTCTTTAAAACATAAAAATCAGAGACTCACAAGAATGGGTTGGGTGGGAAGGGAAATTTGAAGGTTATCCAGTCCAATCCCTCTACAGTCAGCAGGGACAGCTGCAACCAGAGCAGGTTGCTCAGACCCCCCAAGCAACTTGACCTGAAATGGTTTCAGGGATGAGGCTTCTACCACCACTCTGGACAACCTAAGCCAGGATCTCACTGCCCACAGAATCAAAAATCTCTTCATTCTCTCCAGTCTGAATCTCCCTCTTTCAGTTCAAACCATCACACCTTATCCCATCACAAAAGTCTGCCCCCAGCTTCCTCATCAACCTCTTTAAGCCCTGCAAGGCCACCAGAAAGTCTGTCTGGAGCCTCCTCTTCTCCAGGCTGACCAAGCCCAACTCTCTGAGTCAAATATTCAGTTTTCTACTGGTTTTTCAATGTCCTGGACTAGTCCCTATAACAATTCTTTCAGAAAGTCTGTCTGGAGCCTCCTCTTCTCCAGGCTGACCAAGCCCAACTCTCTGAGTCAAATATTCAGTTTTCTACTGGTTTTTCAATGTCCTGGACTAGTCCCTATAACAATTCTTTCAGAAAGTCTGTCTGGAGCCTCCTCTTCTCCAGGCTGACCAAGCCAAACTCTCTGAGTCAGATATTCAGTTTTCTACTGTTTTTTCAATGTCCTGGACCAGTCCCTATAACAATTCTTTCAGCATATAAAGACCTCTCATCCTTGCACAGTGAGTGAGACACTGAGAGCACACAGCTGAAAGAGCAAAAGCAGAAAGCTCAGCTGACCACCAAAGCCTCTGCTTTCTTGGCCCAGTGGCCCATGCCAGCAAGGATGTGGAGTAGACTGGGACTAGCTGAGATACCACTCTAGTGCCTGCCTGCAAATCTGGGGTGGACAAAAAGGTCGAAGACCTTAGATGAAGAGCATAAAAGGTGTTTTCACATGAACTGTCAGCATTTCAGTTGCCAGAATTAAATGTCAGCTATCACAGAATTGGTTTGGTTGGAAAAGACCTTTGGGGTCAGTCTAACACCACCATGGCCATTAAACCACATCCTAAAGATCATCCAGTCCAATGATGCTCTAAACTCCAGCACATCTGGTGCTAAACCATGGCCCTCAGCACCACATCTCTGCCTCTTCCAAACACCTCCAGGCATTATTAACACAGCCTAACCCAAACACTCAGCCCCCTCACCTATTCCTGGTGGTTTTGCCACCTCCACAAGCCAACTCCATCCCACCTCCACCCTACTGCACAGGAAGGAGCCCCTTGAAGACAGAACTGCTCCACAAAATGCTGCTTTCTTCTATAAATAATATTCTATTCTCCGCAGCCTGCTCGCTCCTCTTTGTCTGGTGTGGGAAGCAACATCTTTGCACCTACATTTCAAACCCTGCTCTGAAGCTCTGTTTTCCTTTCTGATCTCTCCTCTACGCTCCTCACAATGTCATCAGGGCATTTCATTATCCAGCCCGGGGAAGAAACGGAAGCAATTTCCACTTCACAGAGTGAATCAGAGGTGCAAAGAGAGCGAGAGCAAAGCTTTCTCTTCCTTTTGGGTAGACAGCCTGGGAAGGGAGAACTGGAGAATACTTGGAGGTAGCTACAGATTTCATACCTGACCCCACAGTCATTAGCTGAGCATCCAGGAGAGCAAGGGCCAAGATCTCTGATACATCACACAAGTGACCCGAAAACCACCTGACTGAGAGAGCTCTAAGGGCAAGATTTCCCTGTGGCATTCAAATCCACCAGGTAGGATAAAGATAGAATCATTTTGGTTGGAGAAGACCTTCAAAACCATTGAGTCCAACCATTATCTAACTGGTTCTAAACCATGTCCCTCAGCACCACATTTACATGACTTTGAAGCACCTCTAGGGATGGAAACTCCAACACTGTCCTGGGCAGACTGAGCCAGGCCTTGACAACCCTTTGAGGGATAAAACTGTTCCAACCTAAACCTCCCTTCGGTCATTTCCTCTCGTTAAATCCCCTGTTCACTGGGAGAAGAGGCCAACTCCACCTGGCTCCAGCCTCCTCTCAGGGAGTTGTAGAGAACCAGAAGGTCTCCCCTCAGCCTCCTTCTCTCCAGGCTGAACACTCCCAGCTCCCTCTGCTGCTCCTCACCAGACCTGTTCTCCAGACCCTTCTCTAGCTTTATTGCCCTTCTCTGTCTGGTCTTGCTCCAGGACTTCAATGTCCTTGTTGCAGTGAGAGCCCCAAAATGCTCTTCATCTATCTGCAGTCCCTCATTTCACCTGCACACCTTCCAAAGCACACCATGAGTGATGTAGGGGCTCAGGCAGCTATAACCTCCTGCTACAGCCCTGCTTTACCTCCAGGACTTGTTTAGAGCCAGAAGCCAGACTGAGATCAGCACAATCACCTCTTCATAATTCAGAGGAACACACTGACCAGAAAGGAGCATCACAGAGTCACTATGGTTGGAAAAGCTCTTCAAGATCCTCAAGTCCAACCATAATCTAACTGCCATGGCCATTACTATATCATACCCTTGAGCAAAAGCATAGGATGCAATCCCTCAAAACAGCACAATGGATTGCTTCCATTGAAAAAGACCTTCAAGAACATGGAGTCCAACCATTGACCAAACACCATCACGGCCATTAAACCATGTCCCCGTGTGCCATTTCCACATGTCTCTTGAACCCCTCCAGAGATGGGGACTCCACCACTCCCCTGGGCAGTCTCTTCCAGTGCCTGAGAACACTTTCTGCGAAGAAATTTTTGCTAATGGCCACTCTAAACCTCCCCTGGCACAGCTTCGGACCACTTCCTCTCATTCTACCACTGACGCAGGGCAGAAGTGACCTCTCCCTACCCTGCTGCATCCTCCTTTCAAATAGTTGTAGAGAGCAACGAAGCCTCCCTTCAGCCTCCTCTTCCCCTGCTGCCAACTATGAAGTCATTCACCTTCTAAAGAGCTCCAGTTTATACCACACACGAGTTTGTGTCCCAAAATACACCGAGTAGCAAGCGAAACATTAAATGTGCTGGCAAACACACAACGCAAACGCGTTCCTCATCCCGAGAGCCTCGCTCTCTACTGAACAGAAGTCTGCATCCCAAAATAATTCCCAGCACCAACTACAAGCACCCAGACCACACACACGTCTCCCCGCATCTTGCCTTGCGCTTCCAGCCCCTCAGCACCACAAGGAGGTGACTTCTGTTGGTGAAAGAAGCACCAGAGGACGGCAAGCCAAGTTTGAGCGTCCTTTTGTCAAGTTGGCAGAAGGGAAAGGCACAATAGAAGAGAGCCCTACAGTTTGCAGCCATCTGTGACACCAAAAACAGCAATGAACTTGAAAAGTGCTGTAGGAATACAAGTTAGCACTCCCAGCAAGCCAATATCTTCAAGCATTCGTGCCTCTTACATCCAAATTAATGCCTCTCTGTTTCTGGGTGAAGAATGAGCTTTCGAGGCTTTGAAGGTGCTGAGGAGACAAACATCATCAGCTACCTAAAATGTGTAGGGCCACTTCTGGGCTGCTCACTTCAAGAGAGACAGGGAACTACTGGAAAGAGTCCAGGGGAGGCTGCAAAGCTGCTGAGGGGCGTAGAGCAGCTCTGTGAGGAGCAAAAGTGAGAGCCCTGGGGCTGTTGAGCCTGCAGAAGAGAAGCCCCAGAGGGCATCTGAGCAATGCTCAGCAAGAGCTAAAGGAACTGTGGGGGACAAGAGGCTGGGGCCAGGCTCTTGTTAGTGGTGCCCAGGGACAGCACAAGGGGCAAGGGGCACAAACTGGAAGCCAGGAGGTTCCATGTGAATAGGAGGACAAAGTTGTTTGTTGTGAGGGTGCTGGAGGCCTGGAGCAGACTGCCCAGAGAGGTTGTGGAGTCTCCTTGTCTGGAGAGCTTCCAACCCTCCCTGGGCATTGTGCTGCTGGGCAAGCTGCTGTGGGTTCCACCCTTTAGTAGGGGGAGTTGGACTGGCTGATCTCTAGAGGCCCCTTCCATCCCCTCCATGCAGAGTTCTGTGAGTTCTGTCCCCACTACATGACCATCAATCTTTCCCACTGGTGCCAGCTCCCCTAGCACAACACAATTCCTCCCCTGTCAGAGCTCTCTGGCTAAGCCATCCCTATTATAAACGCAAGATGCTAAGTAACTTCATGCTGTTATTTTTAGGCTGGTGACAGGCACAACCAGCACTCAGTGTCTTAGACCACTTCATCTTCACACAGAGAAGAACCTCTCCCAGTCTGCTGGGGCCCATCCATCACCCGACCCCATCCCTTTGCTTATGAAGCCAGCATCGAGTTCCCCAGCAGACAATTAAACCAATATTTTTAAATTAAAATTTGCATTAGGAATATTCATGGGGCTGCTGGTAGTGACAGCTCTCCACGTAATTGCTTCTGGCCCCCACCCTCTCCTTGAATACGTTTGCTGTCCTGGTGATGAATCTCTCATCTACCTTCTGCTGGGGGGAGGGGGCGGGGGGAATGGGGAAGGTAAAAAAAATAATACATCTCTATCTGTATTACACAGGCAGCTCAGCAGGTGAGCACCACGGGTCACATCCATCAGCTGCAGGCCTCTGTTTTACTTTTAATTACAACACTTCACTGGGGAGCCTCGCTTCAAATCAGGAAGCTAAGGAGAAAGTAGCTTTTAATTTGCAGAGCAGCCTATAACTCCCTGCTGTGGCGACGTTCATCTGCTGGCATGCTCTGCACGGGCTAAGAGCTGATGGTGCCCGAGCTACAGCAGAGCTGATGGTACCAGCAGTAAGGCAGAACTGATGATGCCCGTGCTAGGGCAAAGCTGATGGTACCAGTAGTAAGGCAGAGCTGATGGTGCCCATGCTAGGGCAGAGCTGATGGTACCAGTAGTAAGGCAGAGCTGATAGTGCCTGAGCTAGGGCAGAGCTGATGGTACCAGTAGTAAGGCAGAGCTGATGGTACCAGTAGTAAGGCAGAGCTGATGATGCCCGAGCTAGGGCAGAGCTGATGGTACCAGTAGTAAGTGAGAGCTGATGGTGCCCGAGCTACCGCAGAGCTGATGGTACCAGTAGTAAGGCAGAGCTGATGGTAACAGCAGTAAGGGAGAGCTGATAGTGCCCGTGCTAGGGCAGAGCTGATGGTACCAGTAGTAAGGCAGAGCTGAAGGTGCCTGAGCTAGGGCAGAGCTGATGGTACCAGTAGTAAGGCAGAGCTGATGGTACCAGTAGTAAGGCAGAGCTGATGATGCCCGTGCTAGGGCAGAGCTGATGGTACCAGTAGTAAGGCAGAGCTGATAGTGCCTGAGCTAGGGCAGAGCTGATGGTACCAGTAGTAAGGCAGAGCTGATGGTACCAGTAGTAAGGCAGAGCTGATGGTGCCCGAGCTAGGGCAGAGCTGATGGTACCAGTAGTAAGTGAGAGCTGATGGTACCAGCAGTAAGGGAGAGCTGATGGTACCAGTAGTAAGGCAGAGCTGATGGTAGCAGTAGTAAGGGAGAGCTGATGGTACCAGTAGTAAGGCAGAGCTGATGGTGCCCGAGCTACAGCAGAGCTGATGGTAGCAGTAGTAAGGGAGAGCTGATGGTAGCAGTAGTAAGGGAGAGCTGATGGTGCCCGAGCTACAGCAGAGCTGATGGTACCAGTAGTAAGGGAGAGCTGATGGTACCAGTAGTAAGGGAGAGCTGATGATGCCCGTGCTAGGGCAGAGCTGATGGTACCAGTAGTAAGGCAGAGCCGATGGTGCCTGAGCTAGGGCAGAGCTGATGGTACCAGTAGTAAGGGAGAGATGAGGGTGCCTCCTTTACAGCCACCAGGAACAGAGAAGTTGGCCCTGGATCACCAGCACTTTAAAAATGAGTCACTTCTTCTGGCCACTTCCTTTCTGGAATGCTGCAGTTACAGCTTCATAGAAGTGTTTCACTTGGAAAACCCCTCTAACTTCATCCAGTCCAGCCATCAACCCAACAACACCATGCTCACTAAGTCACCTCCCCAGGTGCCACGTCCACATGTTTCTTGAACACCTCCAGGGATGGTGACTCCATCACCTTCCTGGGCAACCAATTCCAATGCCTATTTCACAGAATTGTCAGGGTTGGAAGGGACCTCAAGGATCATCCAGTTCCAACCCCGTGCCATAGGCAAGGACACCTCATGCTGGATCAGGTTGCCTAGAGCCACATCCAGCCTGGCCTTAAAAACTTCCACCACCTCTTTGGCCATCTGTTTAACCCAAGTCTCGCCTGGGAATCATTTAGCAACAACACTTTGAAACGGGGAATTTCAGATGAATCATTTGCCCTGGGACATACATTTTGGCTTTAACATTCCAGCTTAGCTTTGCTCACTTTGGGTCTTCATGTACAAACAGATCCCAGTTATGTGAGGTCACTAGGATGAGGGAGGTCACAGACACCCCTTGGTTTTCAGGTGAGCCTAAAAGCACCAGTGCTTCAGCCAGCTTCTCCCTCTGTTCCTTTGTGAGTGGACATTTTCTACCAGGATGATGAAGGGATCATTCTGCTGCACACATCTGAGATCAGCAACCAACACTAGAGCACTGCTGTTCCATGGAAGATACCTCAACAGTTGCTGCTGGCCTCAGCAAGTTGCCTTCTCAGTTTCTCATAGAAAGGGCTCTTACAGGTCTTCTCCAACAAAAGCAATCCTGGGATTGTATGATTCCTACACCCCCAGAACGGGTTGGGTTGGAAGGGACCTTGAAGATCATCCGATTCCAATCCCCCTGCCATGAGCAGGGACACCTTCCACTAGCCCAGGTTGCTCAAGTCCTCATCCAACTTGGCCTTCAGGGTGAAGGCATCCAGAGATGCCTCTGGGTTTCTTTATCAACAATCAAAGGAACCCTACAGAGCTCCAAGGAGCTCATTTCAAGTGTAAAGGGTTAAGCCCACCCGGGAACCTCCTGACCACCTCCCAAGGGGGTGGTCTAACCCTTTTCCCAGGTATCATGGTTAGCATCTAGAGACTCCTCTGGGTTTCTTTACCAATAATCACAGGAACCCTCCAGAGCTCCAAGCAGCTCCCTTCAAGCTGTGAGTTTTGCTCATTTTTATCCCTGAATGCTGCACATATCCCAGTACTCAAGCAGGGAATTCATTTGCATGCTACTTGGATCGCCCTCACCAAGGCCTTTCTTGTCCCTGTTTTGGAATATTATTTCCATGTATTAAGAAGCAGTTGAACAATGTTTGTCTAAGCTGGTTTCTTTAAAAAAAAACAAACCTAATGGAAACCAGCTTCACAGCTTCACTTCACTTGGCTTTCCTGTTAGTGCTTTAAAAAATAGGTGACTTGGAGCTGTTTAAAGTATTTTAACTGTTTTGCATGCTCTTGACTGAATAAATGAGCAGTTCTTAGAGGATGCTTTTGTCAAAGACCATCTCTGCAGCTTCTCCATCTCCTCTGGAGACACAGTTGCAGGCTGAGAGTCATTTTTGATTTGGCTCTGTGATAAAGGATGTCAGCAAGAAGTTCTTCACCATGAGGGTGCTGAGACACTGGCACAGGATGCTCAGGGAAGTGGTGGAAGCCTCATCCCTGGAGGTCTTTAAGGCCAGGCTGGATGTGGCTCTGGCAACCTGATCTGGCGTGAGGTGTCCCTGCCCTTGTTCGGGGGGATTGGAATTGGATGATCCTTTAAGTTCCTTCCAGCCCTGGCAATTCTGTGATTCCATGATTCTAAATAGTCTTGATTCTGCCACAAGATACTTGGAGCTTAGGTGGATGTTAAAAAAAAATATTTTCCTTGAGCAAAAGCTCACTGCACAAAGATGAGTTGGTGGCAGCAGTGCTTGTAGGGGGGCAACTTCTGATTTAAGTGGAAATAAAAGTGGCAGAGTGATGCCATTTTCAACCTGGGGGAGCATGGGTCCTGCTGTTCTCTTGTCATTCTGAACTGAGGCCATTCTTGCTGGTTCTCACAGCATCAGCTGAAGTGCAGCAAGCTCTTGGTGTCGCTGGCCCCATCCTATCTGCATCTGAACTTCTATGCTTGACTTGCCAGAGGTGATGCAGAGGTGTGTTTCACACGGGAAACAGGTATTGGTGTTGCTGTGCACTCACAGAGCCACAGACTTGTTTTGGTTGGAAGAGACTTCTAAGATCATCAACTCTATCCATTAACCCAACACTACCATGCCCACCACCAAACCATGACCCTCAGCACCACATCTACACGATTTGGAAGCGCTTCCAGGGATGGAGACTCCACCAGCGCCCTGGGCAGAACACGCCAAGCCTTCACAACCCATTCAGGGAAGAAATTTTTCCTCATGTCCAACCTAAACCTCCCCTGGGGCAACTTGAAGCCATCATCTCATTGTCCCTAGGGAGAAGAGAGCAACACCCACCTGTCTAGAGCCTCCTTTCAGGTTGTTGCAGAGAGCGATGAGGTCTCCCCTCAGCCTCCTTTTCTCCAAGCTGAACAACTCAGATCCCTCATCTGCTCCTCATAAAACCTGCTCATCAGATTCTCACTCACAGCTGTGCAGGGAGAAAAACTAATAGGATGTAAAGGTTACCACAGAAGGCTGTAAGCCCATCTAAGCTCCTGAGCTGCAAGGTGGATCATTTCACTGAGTTGATATCAAACAGAGAATAATGAAAGGAAAACAAGCACAGAAAGATTATTTTTCCTCCTGGAGACAGCACATGGCCAGTGTGCCAGATGTGTGCCAGAGGCTCTCCAGGAAGCCCTCTGCCTTCCCAAAGGGAAGAGAAAGGGAAGAAGGGAGAGAGACTGATGGGCTGGGAAAGAAACTAACCCAGCTGGGATGGAAAGAAGAACAATGCCATGGGATAGAGACACAGAGACACAAACCAACATGGAACCAACCCCTGAGGGCATCACTGGCACCACTGATGCTAGAAGCAGGCACTGGGCAAGTCCCAGACTGCACTCAGCAGCAGATGGGAACTACACTCAGGAGCTGGATTGAGGAACAGAGGGATGGGGCTGGAAGGCAGAAGAGACAGAGTCCTCCTGGGACAGCAGCCAGGGAAGAAGAGGCTTGACCCTGGGGATGCCTCAGTTTGCTGCTGAAGAAGCCATCCATGGGCTGCAATCCCTTGATGGGCAGTTGAGGCTCACCTGTGCTGCCTGCTCCTCCTCACAGCTGCCCCCTCTGCCTTCCAAGGTGTGGCAGAGCCGTGGCAGTGCCCTTGGTTGTGCAGGGCAGCAAGTGTCAGGCAGAGCCTTTATGCACCCCAGCCTTTGGCAGAAGCTGTGCCCATCAGCTTCTTGCTGCTAGCACCAGCCCCTGGCTTTGGAAAGCTGCCCTGAGCTTCAGCAAATGCCTGAGTGAGCAGAGCCTGAGTTGGGAAGCCAAGTCTAGACAGCCAGACAAGACAGAAATGGTCCCAAAGAAGTCCACCATCTATTTTCATGCACACAAGGGATAAGGAACTCTGTCACCTGTCACTACAGATAAAAAGTGAAGAGAAAGGTAAAAAGAGAGAACATTGAATAGGTTTCCATTGTATTTTCCATTTCCTCTTTTTCTCAAAGAATTCCCAAACAATTTAGGAGACAGGAGGAAATCTCTCAAACCACAATTCCTAAAATTGTAATTTTACATTTGTTTTTAAAGTCAGAGTTTTTCACAACAGTGGCTGACACCATTTCTGATTTAACCCTCATCTTCATCCCCTTCTGCCTCACCCTCAGATCTGATACTCTGCTAGCAATGATTTCAAAAGAGACTTCAAACCTACTTCATTATTATTCAAAATCCACAAAGCCAAACACCAAATGTTGTGAAACTGAAATTAAAGCTGGGGAATGGCTCTAAAGAGATCTAAATGTTGGTGCTTTATTTGCCTTTGGGGTTTGGAGCCCTCAGGCTTCACGTTTGTAAGGGATTCTCTCCAAACAGAGAATCCTAAAAGGAATTATATTTGTTTGTGTTTTTTTTTTTTTCATTAAAAACCTGAAGCACAATATGAAGATAGAAAACAAAGAATCAGAGAAGGGTAGGGGCTGAAAGGGACCTGTGGACATCATCAAGCTCAACCCCACTGTTGAAGTAGGGTCACCTAGAGAAGGTCACACAGGAACACAGCCAGGTGGGTTTGGAATATCTCCAGAGATGGAGACTGCACCACCTCTCTGGGCAGCCTGCTCCAGGGCTCTGTCACCCTTACATTCAAGAAGTGCCTCCTCATGCTCAGATGGAACTTCTGATGTTCAAGCTTGTGCCACTTACCCCTTGTCCTGTCATTGGGCACTACCAAATAAAGCCTGGTCCCATCCTCCTGACCACCACCACTGAGCATTGATCAGCATTGATGAGATCCCCCTCAGGCTGCTCTCCAGACTAAGCAGCGCCAATTCTCCCAGCCTTGCCCTATCAGAGCTGTTTCAGTCCCCTCTCTGTAGCCCTTTGCTGTGCCCTCTCCAGCAAGTCCCTGCTCTTTTTAACATCAAAGTTTGTCCTTCAAACACCAAAATCTTCTAAATATTGATGCATTACGCAACCTCAGATGGTTCTGCCAGAAGGGCTGATGCAAAAACTTCTGCCAAGCTGCAAAGGTTGATTTCAGCCAATCATCCCTCTTCAGGTTTCACTCTTTCAGGGGTTGTGGGTGGCACAAAGCTACACAACAAACCTGCCTTTGGGATTTCTTTGGAGACAACCTGGTGGCTTAAGGAATAGGAGTTAAGGGCTAGAGCACGTCTCCTAAGGAGAAAGGTCGAGAGAGTTGAGGCTGTTCACTCTGGAGAAGAGAAGGCTCCCCGAAGACCTCACTGTGGTCTGCCAGTATCTGAAGGGAACTATGAGAAAGCTGGGGAGGGAATTTCTAGGGTGTTGGGTAGTGACAGGACTGGGGGGAACAGAGCAAAACTCTCAGTGGGTAGATTCCAGCTGGACATTAGGAAGAAGCTCTTCACCACGGGGGTGCTGAGACACCGCAACAGGTTGCCCACAGAGGTGGTGGAAGCCTCATCCTTGGCAGGTTTTAAGGCCAGGCTGGATGTGGCTCTGGGCAATCTGATCTAGAGTGAGGTGTCCCCACCCATGGCAGTAGGACTGGGACTGGATGATCCTTAGGCTCCCTTCCAGCCCTGACAATACTATGACTCTATGAATAGGAACTGAGGTCAGGGTTTTGCCTACAACACTTTCAAATTTGTTCACTTGCCCTGATTAGAGCTTTATTTTTATTACCAAAGGATGTTCTAACTAAAAGTGACACCAGAAAAAGAAAAGAAAAAAAAGAAAAAAAGAAAAAGGAAAAAGGATAAATGAAGAATTTTGCATCTGACTTTAAAATAGCTTAGAAGTCCTTTAACCAGACCTTTGCTGTGTTCTACTAATGCTGGCAAGATGAAGATTTATGTAAGAATTTATCCAGAACAACACAAGAACCTCTGGGAACATAATAAAGGAGAACAACCTGGCCATTCATCTTAGAATCACAGAATTGTTTTGGTTGGAAGAGACTTTTAACATCGACTCCAAGCATTAACCCCAGCACTGTCAGCTCACCACTAAACCATGGCCCTCAGCACCACAGATATGCAGCTTTGAAACCCCGCCAGGGATTGGGACTGAAAAGCCTGGTCCAGGCCTTGACAACTATTTTGGGGAAGAAATTGTTCCTCATGTCCAACCTAAACCTCCTCTGAGGCAACTTGAGGCCATTTCCTCTCATTTTATCACTTGTTCCTCGGCAGAAGAGACCAAACCCTCACCTGGCTCCAACCTCCTTTCAAGGAGTTGTAGAGAGCAATGAGGTCTGCCCTCATCCTCCTCTTCTCCAGGTGGAACATCCCCAGCTCCCTCAGCTGTCCTGTTCTCCAGACCCTTCCCCAGCTTTGTTGCCCTTCTCTAGACACATCCAGCCCCTCAATGTCTTTCTCACAGAAGATGGAAAACTGCCACAAACTAAACACAACCCACAAATCCTAGAAGCTGCTCCACCTAACATCCCCTTCAGCAGCACAGATAATGCTCCCAAACATCTCTGCTTCTCCACATCTTCAGACTGGGTCCCAAGGATGCAAATAGCACTGTTTTCCATGAGCTAGGAAATTGGAGGAGGATGCTTTGCCCAGCAGCTCACATGTGCTAACCTCTCTGCAGCCAAGATGGTGAAAGGTCTAAAGAAATGTTGTGAGGGGCTGGAAGGGAACCTGAAAGCTCATCCAGTCCAACCCCCTGCCAGAGCAGGATCACCTAGAGCAGATCACACAGGAACACATCCAGGCAGGTTTTGAATATCTCCAGAGAGGGAGACTCCACAATCCCTCTGGGCAGCCTGTTCCAGGGTTCTGTCACACTCACAGGAAAAACATTCCTTCTTATGTTTCCATGGAATTTCCTCTGCCTCAGCTTCCACCATTGCCTCTTGTGCTGGCATTGGGCATCACCCAGCAGAGCCTGGCTCCAGCCTCTGGGCACTCACCCTGCACACATTGATCACCATGAAAGAGAGCAGCCCTCAGGCCCCTCCTCTCCAAGCAGCACAGCCCCAGCTGCCTCAGGCTCCTCTGCTAAGGAAGATCTTCCCCTCCCTTCAGCATCTTTGTGGCTCTGTGCTGGACTCTCTCAAGCAGTTCCCTGAGGTCCTTCTTGAACTGAGGGGCCCAGAACTGGACACAATATTCCAGATGTGCCCTCAAAAGGGCAGACTAGAGGAGGAGGAGAACCTGTCTCCTGCCCTACTAACCACAGCCCTTATAATCCACCCTAGAATGGCCTCAAGTTCCACCAGGAAAGGTTTAGGTTGGACATTACTGGAAGAGCGGTCAGGGATTGGAACAGGCTGCTCAGAGAGGTAGTAGAGTCACCACCCACAGAGGTCAAGGAAAGTGTGGCCACAGCCCTTGGGGACATGGTTTGATGGCCATGGTAGTGCTGGGTTGATGGTTGAACTGGCTGACCTCAGAGGGCTTTTCCAGCTGAAACAATTCTAAGATTCTACGAACTGGAACTAGGAGGAGCTCACCCTCCCACTATCCCCTCAAGCACTAACTGCTGTCCAGACCTTCTCAGTGAAATGCATGAAGAGAGTTTTGGAGGAAAGGTCATTCCTCTGCAGCCATTACTCAGCCGCACTTAATTGTGCTGGAGGAAGCAGGCTAAGTAAATCACATCCTTCCAAGAGCCTTCGCAGTGACTTTGCTCTCACAGCTGTGCTTTCTGCCTTCCTAGAGAGCCCAGGTATGTCATTTGTCAGCAGAGAAAGGCCCATTTGGCAATTAGCTAAAGTGATGCAATTTTCTTCCAAGGATAACAGCACTGACTTGCACCATCTGACGTGTGGTGACCTTTGCAGCTGCATCCTGGAGGGAGGGATGTGAAAGAAAAGGAAAGCAGCAGCCCTACAGCTGGTGACAGAGGCACATCCACTGTGACCTGCTCTTGTTGGCAACAGGTCAGTGATGGGAACAGCGCACCGAGAACATCCTTGGTTGCCCTTCAGTGTTGCAGAGGTTGTGATGCCCTGTTAATCTCCATGTCCCTTGGGCTTGCATTCCAGATATTTTTATCCTCCTGCTTTCATAAGAGTCATTTCCTTCCTGGTTTGAAACCTGAAAGCCTGCAATATCTTCAATTATGCAAGATGGGCTGTTGGCAGAGCTGGCCACAGCACATCAGGTCAGCTGCCAGGCTTTAAGCTCCTCGTGAAGAGCAGCTGAGGGAACTGGGATTGCTCAGCTTAGAGAGGAGGAGGCTGAGGGGAGACCTTCTGGCTTTCTCCAGCTCCCTGAAAGGAGGTTGGTTGGTCTCTCCTCCTAAGGAACAAGTCATAGGACAGTGTGAGCTTGCAGCACAGAAGGCAAGTCACATCCTGGACTGCACCCAAAGCAGCATTGCCAGCAGATCCAGAGAGGCGATTCTGCCTCTTTACCCTGATCTGGTGAGACCTCACCTGGAGTGTTGTTTCCAGCCCTCAATATAAGAAGGACATGGACCTGATGGAGCAGGTCCAAAAGAAGGCCATGAAAATGCTCACGGGGTTGGAGCAGCTCTGTTCCAAGGACAGGCTAGGGGAGCTGGGGATGTGCAGCCTGGAGAAGAGAAGGCTCTAGGGAGACCTAATAGCAGCCTGCCAGTGCCTGAAGGGGGCTAAAAGAAGACTGCAGACTGTTTGCAAAGGCCTGCAGGGATGGTATGAGGGCAATGGCTTCAAACTAGAGCAGAGCAGATTGAGATTGGATGTTAGGAACGAGTTCTGCACCATGAGGGTGCCGGAACACTGCAACAGGTTACCCAGGGAGGTGGTTGAGGCCCCATCCCTGGAGATATTCAAGGTGAGGCTGGGGAGCACTGTGAGCAACCTGATCTAGTGGAGGACTGCAGGAGGGGTGGGACTGGATGCCCTTTGGAAGTCCCTTCCAGCCTAGACCATTCTATGACAAGAGAAAATGGCCTCAAGTTGCCCAAGGGCAAGTTTAGGTTGGACAGTAGAAGACACTTCTTCACTGCAAGGGTTAACAAAGACTGGCACAGGCTGCCCAGGGGGATGGTTGAATCCTCATCCTTGGAGGGCTTTAGAAGACAGAAAGGTGTGGTGGTGAGGGACATGGTTTAGCACCAGCTTTGGTAAAGCTGGAGGACAGTGAGAGTTGGTGAACTTAAAGGTTTTTTTCCAACCAAATTGCTTCCTCCTGCAGCACCTGCATCTGGCTGGCACTCAACATACAAGACAGGCATGATTGCTTATTCCAAACCAATTTACCAAGGGAACAGAACATTCAGCAGGGTCTAAACACAGGAGCTGGTGCTGTGCCCTGCCCTCGGGACTAATCTGTCTCTAGCCCAGCCCAAATCCAGCTCATTAGGCCATGTGCTGAGGCGTGTCCAGCACCCCTGGCACCGGCTGCCTTGGCAGGCAGCTCACTTCATCACCAGCCCTGGCTGCTGAAAGATTTCCAAACCTCATGTTTCTGGGATGGTGCCCAGCATGGCAAGAGAAAGATCAAGCTCAGCTACCTCCAGTGCTGCAGAAATTGATGGGAGGCTCTGAGCCAAGAGGCAGGACTGCAGGAGATGTTAACATGCCCTAATTTGTTTCCTGCTTATCAAGTGTAAGCAAGATGCACTNGGGGGGAAGTCACTCCAGAAGGATTTACCTCATTTCTGAGTGTTCTCAGAGTGAGCAAAATTGTAATGAGAAAGAAACAGCATCTTAAAAATGTGTTCTTGGAGTCCAGCCCATGGGGAGGAACAACTCCCTGCACCAAGACAGGTGAGGGGTGAACTGCTGGAGAGCAGATCCATGGAGAAGGACCTGGCAGTGCTGGGGAACAAGCTCACCATGAGCCAGCAATGTGCCCTGAGGGCCATGAAGGCCAAAGGTCATTTAGGGTGCATGAAGAGTGTGGCCATCAGGTCAAGGTAGGTTCTCTCCACCATATAGACTGCCCTAGTGAGACCACAGCTGGAGTTGTGGGTCCAGTTCTGGTCCTCCCAGTTCAAGGAGACAGGGAACTGCTTGAGAGAGTCCAGGGGAGGCTGCAGAGATGCTGAGAGGCCTGGAGCAGCTCTGCCAGGAACAAAGGCTGAGAGCCCTGGGGCTGTTGAGCCTGCAGAAGAGCAGCCCCAGAGGGCATCTGAGCAATGCTCAGCAAGAGTTAAAAGGAGCTGTGGGGGGCAAGAGGCTGGGACCAGGCTCTTGTCAGTGGTGCCCAGGAACAGGTCAAGGCGGGGCAATGGTCACAAACTGGAAGCCAGGAGGTTCCACCTGAGCAGGAGAAGAAAGTTGTTTGTTGTGAGGGTGCTGGAGGCCTGGAGCAGGCTGCCCAGAGAGGTTGTGGAGTCTCCTTGTCCGTAGAGATCCCAAATTCTCCATGGCATTGTGCTGCTGGGCAAGCAGCTGTGGGTGTCCCTGTGTCAGAAGCAGGGTTGGACTGGGTGACCTCCAGAGGTCCCCGAGTTCAGGTCCCTTCCAGCCCCCACCATACTGGGATTGTGGAATATCTAATCTTGTATGGATCTGTTTATGGACCAGGAATGCCTACAAAGGAGGCCTTCTTCTTAAGAGGAGAGATTAAAACCAAAGAAGGTCTCTTTCACCACCTTGCAGGTTGATTTACCTGTTCCTGAGGAGCTTCTCAAATCAGTCCTATTGGGGTAAGGATCGTTGTCATTTTCTGGAATCAAAAGCTGCTGTCCCGAGCAGCTGAAAGCAGACACAGCTTTCAGGAGGCACACAGTCCTTGCCCTTTGCTTTTGAACATGGAGAAGTTGATTGTGTGCCCCTGACAACAGATATTGGCTCCTTTTCCAGCAGGAAAGCTAGGACTTGGGGACACAGGAGAGGACTCCAAAGGCTATCCAAAGATTATTAAAAACAAATATCAGGCTTCACAGTGCCAGACCATATCACATCTCACTCCGAAGGTGCTGTGAGAGGGTTTGCAAACAGTGTTCATTTATCTGCAATTAAACTGCCTGCAGGTCATCACTGAGACCCTTCTGTAAGGTGCAGAAAATTTATTTCCCACCCAGGACATGAGAAATATTTTGCCCTGAAACTGCAGAGAGCACAAAATATCCTTTTTCACCTTCCCAGTAAATCGGTTTGTTTTCCTTCTTGTGGAAGAGAGCAGCTTTGTGGGCAGAACTAAAACCTTTCCTTCCACCAGCTGATGCTCCTGGAAATGCCAGCCAAGCTCCTGGGCTCAGGAGACACCTTCCAAGCTATAACAGCAAAGAGCAGACAGCAACACAGGACACAAGATGAGAGATACTCTTGATGCACAAGACAGCCATGGCCTGGAGCAGAATATTGGGAGATGCTGTAATGAGGATGTGAGGGACACCACCATGCTGTCACCACCTGAGATCCTCAACAAGGAGGCTCTGGTGTGACCACACTCACCCACCCTTCACCACCATGAACTTTCCAACCCCAGCCCTACTGAGGTTGAACAATTTGTTAGGATGATAGATGCTGATTCATAGCTGAACCTCTTCTCACCTATCCCTACCACAGCACCAGATTTCTGACTTCTCCTGTGGTTCAGAGACAGCAGTGCCATGGATCTCACTCTCTAACAGCATCAAAGAACTATTACAACACCTTCAGGGACCAAAATACTACATAGCTCCTGGACAAAGAGGTGGGAGCTTTTTGCTTCTTCCCTTGCTAAACCCCATGTCTTTTCCAAATGGGATCACAGCCCAGCTCTGGTGGGTCTCACTCCATCAGAGACTGTGGTGGGACTCTCCTTGGTCTTTTGTAAAACTAAACCCACAGTCCTTGTGGAGTCTCCCTCTCTGGAGATATTCAAAACCTGCCTGAACACATTCTTGTGTGATCTGGTATAGGTGAATCTGCTCTGGCAGGGTGGGTTGGACTGGATCCTTAGAGGTCCCTTCCAGTCCCTGATATTCTGTGATTCCAGAGATCACAACCCATCTTCAGTGGGTCTTACTCCATCAGGGACTGGGCTAGAAACTTCCTTGGTCCCACCTATGCACAGGAGGCCCTGGCAGCACCCACTTGTGAGCATGGAGCAGAGCAGCATTCCCAGCATCAGCACATGACCAGGATTGTTTTTCAGGGAGACAACACTACCACATGGGCTGCATCGAGGTCCTCATTCCCTTATACCAAACTCTGAGTAGCCATCAAGTCTGGATGTGGCAACACAACCAAGGCCAGGTCAGGCCCATCCTATTTCATACCATAAAAGTGTTCCTCCAACTGGGAAAAAAAAATCATAGAATCATAGAATGGTCTAGGTTGGAAGAGACCTCAAAGATCATCCAGTTCCAACCCCCCGCCACAGGCAGGGACACCTCCCACTAGATCAGGTCGCTCAGGACCTCATCCAGCCTGGCCTTGAACACATCCAGGGAGGGAGCAGACACAACCTCCCTGGGCAACCTGTGCCAATGTCTCACCACTCTCACTGGAACGAACTTCCTCCTAACATTCCGTTCCAATCTCCCCTCCGCCAGTTTGAACCCATTCCTCCTCATCCTGTCATTACAAGACCTTGTGAACAGTCCCTCCCCAGCCCTCCTGGGGAGGGCTATCCTCAGCGTAACTTTGTCTTACAGGATAGAATAGTTTTGGTTGGAAAAGGCCTTTAAAATCATCAAGTCCAGTCTCTAACTCTACCTAATCTGGTGCTAAACTTGATGGAGTCACCATCCTTGGAGGATGCTGAAGAAACATGTGGCCACGGCACTTTGGGACGTGGTGTAATGGCCGTGTAGGTCAATGCTTGGTCTCAATAATCTTGGATGTCTTTTCCAACTGAAGCAATTCTATGATTCAGGCTGGAAAAAGACCTTTAAGATCACAGAATCCCAGAATTGTTTGGGTTGGAAAAGCCCTGTAAGATCGCCCAGTCAAACTGTCAACCCAACACCACTGTGGCCACTAAACCATGGCCACAGGTGCCATGGCCACAGGTGCCATGGCCACAGGTTTCTTGAACACCTCCAGGGATGGGGACTCCATCACATCCCTGGGCAGCCTGTGCCAATCCCTGGCCACTCTTGCAGCAAATTGTTCCTAATCTCCAACCTAAACCTCCTCAGCACAATTTCAAGCCATTTCCTCTCCTTCTATCATCTGAGACTAGGGAGAAGAGACCAACCCCACCTCACTCCAACCTCCTGTCAGGGAGTTGTAGAGAGCAACAAAGCCTCCCCTCAGCCAAGGTGTCCAAGGAGACGACACAAATTGCAAGAGGAAGAATCCTCAGGAGCCTTAAAGAACATAAGACAGAGTTTCTAAGAGAGCAGAGACTGAAAGCAAACAAAGGTCTCTTACAGAACCTTTGAGATTGTATCATGCAAGCAGGTGAGGAAAGGATTTGACACAATGTAGGAGTGCTGCACTGGGCACACTGAGAGCATCCCAGCATCTTACCACTAAGATGAATTCTTTGTATATTTATTTCTACCTCTAAGAGTACTTCTAGAGCTTACCCAACCTGCTGGAAAGCTGCAAAACTTGAAGCAGGCAATAAAGGGAACCCAACTACATTCAGCTTAGGGTAAATTAGATACTCCTAATGCTTTTGTTTGTTTGTTTGATTTCCTCCCCCCCTCCCCCTGCAATTTAGCAAAACAGTTTGCATTGTCTGACAAGTCACCCTGGAACAAACATAAAAGCTCAGATTAATTTTAGCTTTGTACAAATGATAATTCAATATTTGTTTATTTCCATCCACCCACGCTGGAACTAAGAGCCGAATCCTCTCTGCTGTGTCAGATACATCAATACCAACACCTTCAACCTCCTCCTCTCCCACTGAATTAAGAGGAGTAGGGAGGAATTGCCTGGGCAGAGATCTTGTGGAGACTCTTTCTCTAGAGACTTTCAAAACCCACCTAGTTAGGTTCCTGGGCGACCTGATCTAGGTGACCCTGCTCTGGCAGGGGAGGTTGGATGATCTCCACTTGTAAATCTGTGAATCCTCACCTGCTGCTTCAGAAACCTTCCCCGTCCAATGCCTGAGCTAACTCACAGTTAGCTCTAACTCCCAGGAGCATCTTACTCTCCAGAGTTAATAGCACCCAGGCTGATTTTTGCACCCCACCAGGGCATTTCCAGATGTTGCCTTCTGATGGATGGCTTCCTGACGCTGCCATCGGACATTTCAGCAGCCCTGTTTGTCAGCAGGAGGAAATGAAGACGCCTCATGGCTTATTTCTGCCCTGCGTGGTGCCCAACAAGGCACAGTTTAGCATCAGGTGTAAAGATAAGACACTGTGCAAGCCGCTCTCGAGGGGAGTGTTGCTGAGGGAAGGCAAGACAGAAATCATTCTTGAGCAAGCTTTGATGCTAAATACATCCAAACAGCCTCTCTAAACTACATCTCTGCCTGTTACAACTACTATGTTAGGAAAACCAAGGGAAAAAAAACCAAAAAACCCAAAACCACAAAACCCCACAAACCACAAAAAGGTAGTCTAAGATTAACTGCTTCATCCCTGTGACCATCGCCCGAGCCAGGATTGGTCCCTGGAGCATTTCCTGGATGACTTCATAGGAATCCTGCAGCGCACCCGACAAAAGCCCTGGGGTTTTGCCTGTTGACAAACAGCTGAACTCCCAGCTACAGAAGCCCTACTTGATTCCGCTTCCCATTCAAACGCTTGCATTTAGGAGGAGCTGAAATTCCTGCGGAATCCCAGCGCTGAAAAGCTCCCCTGGTGGGGTGACCCCCACGAACCGCAGCCGCGGGGTGCGTGGGGAGGGGGTGGTGGTTGTTGTATTAGTTTATTCCACACACCTCCCCCCCCACGCCCCCTGCGAATTGCAAGGCAAAAAGAAAAGGGCAGACGAAGCTCGAGAAATTCAGGCACGGCAGCACAACCACTGCTCAGCAGAAGCCTCCTCATCCTCAGCGGCTAGCACACGGCGGCGATCCCTTTCCCAGCCTACATCACAACACAGCCCCCCGAATTCCTGCTTCCCTGATAAACTTACAGCAGCTAAGGAATCACACAAAATAAAACCCACAGAAGCTCGTCTCTGTTTCCTCCAGCTATTTCCTCCAGCCTCCTTATCTAAAGGAGGAAGAAAAAAGAAATAANCCTCCAACATCTCCTCTTTTAATTAGTTCTAAGCAAGCTGATCTACCTCCCCCCCACCAAAAAAGCTGCATTGGCTGAAGCATTCAACTATTTGTGTAGAAAAGAAGATACCTTACCAGCAGCATGGTGAAGTTTGGGAGTCACCTGCAGGGAAACCAAGCAAGCAATCTGACTACTCCTGACAGGAGCAGAAGCCCAAGCTGGCTTTTTAGAGAATAGCAGGCGAGAGCTGAGCTGCAAAGCTTTGAGTTGAGCTCACTCTATAGGCATCAGGAAAAAAAAAAAAACCTCAAAGGGGAGAGGAAGGAAAAAAAAAAAAAAAAAAACAAACCANAAAAAAAAAAAAAAAAGAAACAGCCAGAGAAGGGAGAGAGAGCGAGCAGCCCACAGACAACGAGATGAGAAACTTCTGGCAAGTCTCCAGCTCAGGAATGAATTTGCTGTCATTCAAGAGACGTATAGGGATGGAAATGAAGGGAAACTTGGATTTACAGGCGGCGGCAGCGGTGGCAGCAGCGGGGAGCGGAGCGCTGCTGGGATCGTGCTGCAAAGGATGGGCAGGGTGCTGCTGGGCTTGGGCAGGAAGGATACTGGACCAGGAATGAAAGAGCAAGATAAATAGTTGTGCGCACACACACACACGCATGTAGGTGTGTGTGGTGGTTGGACTCGATCCATAGAATGCTTAGGATTGGAAGGGATCGTCTGGTTTCAAGCCCCCCCCGCCCCCCGGCCCCGGCCATGGGCAGGGACAGCTTCTGCCAGAGCAGATCTCTGAGGGTTTTCCAAATTAAAACGATTTTATAGCTGTGAGAACACAGCTTGGGTATTGAGTCCAGTTCTGGGCTTCCCAGTTCAAGAGGGGCAGGGATATAGCAGAGAGTGTCCAGCAGAGGCTATGAGGATCATTAAGGGACTGGACTGAGGAATATAGACTTGGGGCTGTTGAACCTGGAGAAGAGAAGTCTGAGAGGGGATCTTACTAATGTTAATAAATATCTGAAGGGTGAGTGTCAGGAAGAAGATGCCAGGCTCTGTTCTATAGTGTCCCGTGATAGGACAAGGGGCAATGGGCACAAACTGGACCCCCAGAGGGACTTTTTAGGATGTCAGGTAGCAATAGGACTAGGGGCAATGGAACAAAGCTAGAAATGGGTAGATTTGGACTGGATGTTAGGAAGAAGTTCTGCACCATGAGGGTGGTGAGATGCTGGAATGGGTTTCCCAGGGAGGTGGTGGAAGCCTCATCCCTGGAGGTGTTTAAGGCCAGGCTGGATGAGGCTCTGTACATCCTGATACAGTGTGAGGTGTCCTTGCCTATAGCAGGGGGTTGGATCTAGATGGTCCTTGTGGTCCCTTCCAATCCTGAATGATCCTATGAGACACTTGTTTGGCATGAGGGTGCTGGAGTCCTGGAGCAGGCTGCCCAGAGAGGTGGTGGAGTCTCCTTCAAGTCCCATCTAGATGTATTGCTGTGTGACTTGCCCTGGCTTTGAATGCCTCCAGGGAAGGGGCATCCCCAGCCTCCCAGGGCAACCTGTTCCTGTGGCCTTCCCACCCTTGCAGATGGGTATGTAAAATAAACGTCAACGGAGGAAAAAATTGTCAGTAAACCGAGTTCTTGGCACAAAAAGAGGGAAGAGGCTCCACGCAGGGTGGGTTAAACAGCATCACTGCATTCAGCTGCTTTCATTCCCTGCCCTGATAAAGCAGTCATTTAAAAGCTGGCTACAAGTTTAGGCAGAGTCTTGGTAAGCAGAGCTCCCAAATAATTACAGCTCTCCAAATTGGAAATGAGGCTCCCGTAGGTTTGGGTTGCTTTTAATTTATCTGTCAGAAAATAAGAAAATAAGGAGTCAAGCTAAGCTAAATAACTGGAGGAATTCTTTATTGCTTCTTTACTCCCTATTAATAAATCAGGCCTCTGTGGGAAGAAAAATCAAACACCAGCAAACAAACAGGAATTCATTAGTGGCACAGGAGGCGATGCTGAGGAAGGCAGAAGAGCTCTATGACACAGAGCAAAATATTTGCTGCCTGCTTGGGGACAGGAAGGAGCAGAAATGTCCTTGATGTCAGGAATGTGACAACATTTAGTTCATCTCCAGCTTGCAGTTCCAGCCCATCATGCCATAGAAACACAGAATCATTTAGCTTGCTAAAGGCCTTGGAGATTAAGTCCAACCATCAAACCTACACTACCAGGTCCAGCATTAAGCCAGATCCCCAATCATCACACCTACACAGCTGTCAAACACCTCCAGCAGCCAAGAGGCACCAGCTGTGCCCAGTTGTGTGCATGGCAAGGTCAGCACGGCACTGGGTGGCTGCTGGAATCACAGAATGTTAGGGACTGGAAGGGGCCTTGAAACCTCATCCAGTCCAACCCCCTTGCAGAGCAGGATCACCTAAAGCAGATCACACAGGAACACATCCAGGCAGGTCTTGAATATCTCCTGAGAAGGAGACTCCACAAACCCCCCAGGCAGCCTGTTCCAGGGTTCTGTGATCTTCACAGTGAAGAAATCCCTCCTCATGTTTCCATCAAACATCCTGTGCATCAACTTCCACGTATTGCTCTTTCTCCTATCATTGGAACCCAGGCTAGACCAACCACTCCAGTGCTGAGAGCATGCCTGGGCATGATTAGCCACATCCACGTGCCAGCCAAGTCAGAACAAAGGTGTTTGTAGTGGAATCTCCTTGTCTGGAGAGATTCCAACCCCCCTGGGCATTGTGCTGCTGGGCAAGCTGCTGTGGGTGCCCTGCTTTGGCAGGGAGGTTGCACTGGGTGATCTGCAGAGCTCACTTCCAATTCCACCATGCTGGGATTTGTTTATTTTCCCTAGTGTCTTGCTGCAAATGGAGACATCTCTCACCCCATGCTCCTAGAATCATAAAATCAGCTGTTGAGGATGAAGAGACCTTTGAGATCACCAAATCCAGCTGCTCACCCAGAGCTCAGCAATCCCAACACTACTGCTAAGCTGCTACCAGTGAGCCATGTCCCACAGCCTTTTAAATGGCTGCAGGGATGGGGACTCCATCACTTTGCTGGACATCCTGCTTGCAGTGCTTGATGTAAGCATTTCCTTACCTTGGGATTTCTGCTTGTAAAACAAACCACAGCATCATACAGTGGTTTGAGTTGGAAGGGACCTCAAAGACCATCCAGTTCCAACGCCCTGCCATGGGCAGGGCTAGGGACACTTCCCACTAGAACAGGTTGCTCACAGCCTCATACAGCCTGGCCTTGAGCAGCTCCAGAAGGGGGCATCCACAACCTCCCTGGGCAACCTGTGCCAGTGTCTCCCCATCCTTATTGTAAAGAAGATAGAATCACAGAATGGTTTAGCTTGGAAGGGGCCTTAAAGACCATCTAGTTCCAAGCCCAAGTAGCAGGGGCAACTCCTTGAGCAGCTTTCACAAAGTTGAGATTTGTGACAAATCCCAGAATCCCAGTGTGGTGGAGATTGGAAGAGACCTCTGCAGATCACCCAGTGCAACCCCTCTGCAAAAGCAGGGCACCCACAGCAGCTTGCCCAGCAGCACAACGCCCAGGGAGGGTTGGAAGCTCTCCACACAAGGAGACTCCACAACTTCTTTGGGCAGCCTGCTCCAGGCCTCCAGCATCCTCACACCAAACAACTTTCTCCTCCTGCTCAGGTGGAACCTCCTGGCTTCCAGTGTGTGCCCACTGTCCCTTGTCCTGTCCCTAGGCAGCAGTGACAAAAGTCTGCCTCCAGCCTCTTTCCCCCGAAATCTCTTCTAGCTCTTGTTGAGCATTGCTCAGATGCCCTCTGGGACTGCTCTTCTCCAGGCTCTCAGGCTCCCCAGGGTTCTCAGCCTTCACTCCTCACAGAGCTCATCCAGTCCCCTCAGCAGCCTCCACTGACCACTGGACTGTCTGCAGTAGTTCTCTCTCTCTCTTGAACTGGAGAGCCTAGAATTGGACCCAGGACTCAGCCATGGCCTCACTAGGGCTGAGTAGAGGGGCAAAGGAAATCTCCCTCGGCCTGTTGGCCACATTCTTCTTCATGCCCCTCAGGAGGCCATTCTCCTTCTTGGCCCCAAGAACATGTTGCTGGCTCATGGTTTTCCCACAGCACTCTCAGGTCTGTGGAGCCGTTCTCCAGCAGGTTCCCTCTCACCTGTACTGGTGCAAGGGAGGTTGTTCCTCCCCAGGCACAGGACCCTACCCATGCACTCGTTGCCTCATTGCTGCAGTTAGCAGACTCCTTTCTGCCAGGCATTTTGGCACATGAGAAGAAAGAGGCACTTTTCTGCCTGGGAAGAAGCCAAAGCTGTCAGAACCTGTTGGAGTAATGGGTGCCAAAGGGCTGGGCAGAGTGAAGAGCTGGAGCAGAGGAGCCAGTGTGAATATCAGCTGTAGGGAGGATTTTCCCAGCTGGATTCTGTCTAAATTCCATATTGCTCTGAAAGGCTGAAATGTAGAACGTGCTCAGCAGGGCTTTTTTTTTTTTTTGTTTCATTTGTCCTCTGTCTGCCTGTGACTGAAGAGAGAGAGGCAATGAAAGCTGCTGAGCTGATGAAGCATGTTCTGCTCAGAATCATTTGAGGCTGGGGGGGATGAGGGTGTGGGGTTGGTGGGTGTCGGTTTGCTGGCTGACAGCTGGCTCTGCACAGCACTGAGTCCCACCAATCACACCAGCGCAGCTGGAGCCCCCAGCTCCAAAATTCCATCATTTATCTTGGCACAGAATCACAGAACTGTCGGAGGAGACTCCGAAGACCTGCAAGCCTGTACTCAGGTCACCACTAAACCACAGCTTCACATTTCCATGGCTTTGATATCCCTATAGGGGTGGGAATCCACATCTCTATAGGGATGGGAATTCCACCACTGCCCTGGGCTGTTAAGGCAGGGCTTGACAATTCTTTTTGGGAAGAAGTTGTTCCTCATGTCCAACCTAACCTCTCCTGGTGCAATCTGAAGCCATATGCTTATCCCATCACGTTACTTGGGACATGCATTGTTCTTCTCACAGCAAAGCAAGAACTCAAACACCTTGGCCTGAAACAGCTTTTCAGTCTCTGCCACACATCCTCAATGCACACCCAAGGTTCCCCTCTCAGATCACCGGACTCCTGCTTCTGGACACAACACAAAGATCCTTTCAGTTTGGAACAGCAGACTATTGACTGAGAAATTTCCAGAGACCAACATCATTGATAGCAGTTTGTATCAAATGTAAGAGACACAGAATCCCAGCATGGTGGGGGTTGGAAGGCATCTCTGGACACCATCCAGTCCAACCTCCCCTGCTAAAGGAGAACACCTACAGCAGCTTGCCCAGCAGCAAAACAGACAGGGGGATTTGGGATCTCTCCAGACAATGAGACTCCACAACCTCTCTGGGCAGCCTGATCCAGGCCTCCAGCACACTCACAACAAACAACTTTCTCCTCCTCCTCAGATGGAACCTCCTGGCTTACAGTTTGTGCCACCCCTGGGCACCACTGAGAAGAGCCTGGTCCCAGACTCTTGCCCCCACAGATCCTTTGGCTCTTGCTAAGCATTGCTCAGATGCCCTCTGGGGCTGCTCTTCTGCAGGCTCAACAGCCCCAGGGCTCTCAGCCTTTGCTCCTGGCAGAGCTGCTCCAGGCCCCTCAGCAGCTCTGCAGCTTCCGCTGGACTCTCTCCAGTAGTTCTCTCTCTCTCTTGAACTGGGGAGCCCAAAAGTGGACCCAGAATATTTCAGGAAGCTGCTGATGCTTGCAGCTTGTTCCTTCAGACAGAGGACATGAACTGGGTGCACTGGCACCCACCTGAGGCTGGGGCCAGAGGGATTGGTCTCCATGGTCTCCTCTCTGTCCCCGTGGTGAGCTGTTGTGGGCTGTTGTGACTCCCACATCCTCCTGGCAGACCCTGCCCATCCCATGGCCATGAAGCTGTTCCCCTCCAAGAGAGGGATCCCAAAGCAGGCTTTGAAGCAATGTAATACAGTTTCACAAGACCTAGGGTGACAACTTCTGCTAATCTTAGACAAGATTATGGAGAAAAAAGAAACATGGATTTTCTTCTTCTTAAAGAAAGGAAGCCCTGGGTGCCTTGGAATAATTAAGAAACTGAATTACTCTGTGAGATAATAATATGCCATTAGAAAAAGATCCAATTTTTATTATCCAATTTTGATCAGAAATTAAAATTAACTGCAGTTTAATAGAACTCCAAGTCAGATAATTATAGCTCAGGCATGGAGGATGTATTTGCTGTGAACATGCCAGGTCCAGCAGATGTAGAACCAAGTGCCTGCCCTCCACATGCCCTAACTGGAGTGCTCAGGGACTTTTCATAAAATCACAGAATGGCTCAGGTTGAAAGGGACCTCAGAGCTCATCTGCTCCAACCTCCACAACATGCCCAGGGACACCTCTCAACCAGAGTCAGCTGATCAAGGCCCCATACAAGCTGGTCTTGAATATCCCCAAGGAGGAGGCATCCACAACCTCCCTGGGCAGCCTGTGCCAGACTCTTATCACCCTCACACTGAAGAACTTCTTCCTCAGCTCCAGTCTAACCCTGCTCTGCCTCAGCTTCAAACCATTCCCCTCTTGGCCTATCTCCAGACACCCTCAGCAAAAGTCCCTCTGTAGCCTTCCTGCAGGATCCCTTCAGGCACTGGCAGGCAGCTCTAAGGTCCCCCTGGAGCCTTCTCCTCTCCAGGCTGCACACCCCCAGCTCCCTCAGCCTGTGCTCACAGCAGAGCTGCTCCAGCCCTGGGATCACCTTGGTGGCCTCCTCTGGCCTCTCTCTCTCTCTGTGCCCTTCCTGTGCTGGGGACACCAGAGCTGGAAGCAGGATTGGAGGTGAGGTCTGAGCAGAGCAGAGCAGAGCCAAAGGGCAGAATCCCTTCTCTTGCCCTGCTCCCCACACTGCTCTGGATACAGACCAGCACACAGTTGCCTGCTGGGCTGCATGAGGCCACTGCTGCCTCCTGCTCAGCAACCAACAGCCCCAAGTCTCTTTTGCATCCTCATAGGCAAGTTGACCACCTCCTTTCCACCTAGATTTTGAGAACATCTTGAATTCCATAGAACCATAGAATTGCTTTGGTTGGAAAAGACCTCAAAGATCATCAAGTCCAACCATCAATGCAAGGCCACCATGGACACTGAAACACTTTGTAATCAATGGCCAGTTAACACTCAAGGTTCACCTGTTTCTGTACAAGAGGTCTAGCTCCCCACTGCAAAGAAGGTGATTTTTTAAATGCTCAGTCTCTTTAAAGGAAAAAATAAGCAGAATTCCTGAGAACTGGATAGATTTTTCTTTACCTTGCAGCCTCCACAAGGGTAAGACATTGTCCAGATGCTGCAGATGTTGCTTTGCCACAGAATTAAGCTTGCCACAGCACACCCTGAGGAAAGAAAGAAAAAGACCACTTAAATATTTTATCAGAAGCCACAGCAAGGCACCACAGAACTCCTCAGCAGGCTCCATGATTGCCTCCCACCACGCCACACAAAAGCTACCCAAGCATCTGCTCTCAGGCACAACCCCTGATTTTTGGGCCCAAAATGAAGCTGAAGGATTGAGAGCTCCTCCATTGGGCAGCACATTCCTCAGTTCACTCTCAGAGGAGAAGAAACAAGGGTTGGTGCTTCTCCACACCTCCAAGCCCAAAGTAATGTTAGGAACAGGTTTTTTACTACGAGGGAACACTGCAACAGGTTGCCCAGGGAGGTGGTTGGGGTCTCATCCTTGGAGATATTCAAGGTGAGGCTTGACAGGGCTCTGGGCAACTTGATCTAATGGAGGATGCCCCTGCTGAGTGCAGGGGGGTTGGACTGGATGAGCTTTGGGGGTGCCTTCCAACCCAGACCATTTTCTGATTCTCTGAAGACTCCTTGAAGTTATTTGGTTTCACAGATTCCATTGGGTTGGAAGAGATCATCAAAGTTCATCTTGGCCAGCCCCCCTGCAGTCAGCAGGGACACCTCCAACTAGATCAGGTCCCCTGGGCTTCAGCCCCTGTTCCTCACCTCTGCTCTCCCTAGCAGATGTGGTTGTCCTTCCCCTTGCTCCCACAAGCCGATGGCTCAGCTGCATGACCATAGTGGACAGTGCTGGGCCAGCAGATGGAAAGGAGAAGCTGGTTCCTGCTCAACACCTGGTAGAGCAGGAAGGACACAGACAGCTTTAGCTGTGAAACTGATAGGCTCTGAAAGTTGCTGCTATCCCATCTGCTTAATTCCTCTTTGCTTCTTTAAATAACGAGGGCTCTCTGCCCAGCTAGCAGACTGGAAGACATCCAGGCAACCAGAAACCCAGGAGCTCCTGCATTCAGCAGCCATAGCTGCCTCTCAGCCCTCTGGTTCAGCCTTAAACACAGGAATTGCATCATCAGTGTCAAAAGGAGCATCTTTCTCACCCAACTGGCCAGAGAAGAGCTACACAGAGTGGTCTGCAGAGCTAGCACTAAAATCCATGCCCAGCCATAGCTGTTTTGACCGGGGTGGTGGTGGAGTCACCATCCATGGGGGTGTTTAAAAGCTATGTAGACATGGCACTGTGGGACATGGTTTAGTGGCTGCAGTGGTGTTGAGTTGATGGTTGGACTTGATTCAACCCAAGCAGTTCTTTGCTTCTCTAGACAGACACAGCCTGCAATGAGGGACAACAGGGTTTGAGCAGCTTTTTCTGAAGCCCCTCCCATCTCCTGAGGTTAACTGCATTTCTGCCATGCTTTAGGAGCCGTGGTTCTTTCTCACAGCCCAGGCAAGGCTGGAGAAGAGTGGTCCAGCTCCTCAGCATTCCCAGCTCCTGAGGAACAGCTCATGTCTCTCACCTTGACATGAGGAGAATTTTTTTCACAGTGAGGGTGACAGAGCCCTGGAGCAGGCTGCCCGGAGAGCTGGTGGGGTCTCCTTCTCTGCAGACTTTCAAAACTTGCCTGGATGCATTCCTGTGTGAACTCCCCTGGGTGATCCTGCCTTGGCAGAGGGGTTGGACTTGATCTCTGGAGGTCCCCTCCAACCTCTAAAGTTCTATAATTCTGTGATTCTCCTGGTCATTTACCATCTCCTGAGTTACAGCTGGGGCAATTGTAAAGGACAAGACAAGGACAAGATGGTTTGAACTAAAAGAGGGAGATTCAGGCTGGAGAGAAGGAAGAAATGTTTTACTACGAGGGTGGTGAGACCCTGGCCTAGGTTGCCCAGAGAGGTGGGAAATGCCCCATCCCTGGAACCACTCCAGGTCAGTTTGTTTGGGGATCTGAGCAACCTGCTCTAGTTGCAGCTGTCCCTGCTGACTGAAGGGAGGGTTGGACTAGAAGACCTTTAAAAGTCCCTTCCAGCCCAAACCTGTCTGGGATTCTAAGCAGCCTCTCAGCCAAGCACTCTGAAATCTCCTTGCTGATTTGGATTGCTTTCAATACTTGAAATATGGCCCCCAAACCATCAGCTTCACAGCAATCATCTTTGCTTGGAGAATGTACCTACAGGCTTCAGCTCCAGGGAACTTTGCCCTCCAACACAGTGCATGGCAATACCCACCCTTGGTCAGGCCAGGCATCCCCAGTGAGGCAGGAGGATGAGGCAGCCTTTAAAGTCCCCTCCAACCCAAAGCATTCTATGAGTCTATCTGTTGCCCACCAAAGAGATTTGTAAACCTTGACATCAGAGAATTGGTTTGGTTGGGAAAGCCCTATAAGATCATCCAGTCCAACCATCAACCCAACACCACTGTGGCCATTAAACCACATCCACATGTTTAGACTGGACATCAGGAAGATTTTTTTTGTTCCAGCAAGAGTGGTCAGGCACTGGAATGTGCTGCCCGGCGAGGTGGTGGAGTCACCAACCCTGGCTGTTTTTAAAGGTTGTTTGGATGTGGTGCTTGGGGCTATGGTTTAGGGTGCACCTTGTAGAGTAGGATTGGGCTTGGTGATCCTGAGAGGCTTCTCCAACCTGAATGTTTCTGTGATTCTGTTTTTTGAACACCTCCAACTTGCTGCTGAAGATGCCATCCCTGGACTGCAATCCCTTGGTGGGCAGTTGAGGGTCCCCTGTGCTGCCTGCTCCTCCCCACAGCTGCCCCCTCTGCCTTCCTGTCCCCCCAAGGTGTGGCAGAGCTGTGGCAGTGCCCTGGTGCACAGAGAAGCAAATGTCAGGCAGAGCCTTTGTGCCCAAACCCAGCTCCTCCAAGACTCAGCTTTCAGAGCTCTGATTTGAATCCTGATTTCCTTGTCTGGATGAGAACAAAGCTCACCTATTTTATGCAAGAGACAGAAGCATTTCTGTACTTCAGTAAAATTATGATTAAATAACTGATTGAAAATACAAATATTCCACACAAACATCTGGCAAATACTGGATTTAAGCATGGGAGCACCTGGACAGAGAATCATAGAATCATTTTGGTTGGAAATAATCTTTAAGATCAAATCCAACCACCAACCCAACACAATCATACCCATTAAACCATGTCCCATAGTACCACACTTACACATCTTTTGAACACCCCCAGGGATGGTGATTCCACCTCCTCCCTGGACAGCCTGTTCCATGGCTTGACCACTCTTCCAATGAAGTTCTAGTGAAGGTTTTTACTTGCTGCTATTTTGGGCTGCCATTCATGCTGGCATGGAAGTTCTGCTCCTGTGGGAAACATGTTGGATTACACACAACAGTCCCCCAAAGCTCCTGATCCCTCTTGGCACACAGAGGATTACAGAATGGTTTGGGTTGCAAAAGCCCTTTAAGACCCTCCAGTCCAACATTCTCCAGCTCTACCAAGGCTGATGCTAAATCCTGTCCCTCAGCACCACAGCTCTGAGTCTTAAACACTTCCAGGGATGGGGATCCAAGCACCTGCCTGGGCAGCCAGTGTGAGTCTTTCAGAACCTTCTCAGTGAAAAAGTTTCCTCTAATAGACAACCTAAACCTCACCTGGGGAAACCTGAGGCCATTCCCTCTTGTCCTGTCACTTGTTTCTAGGGAGAAAAGACCAACCCCCACCTGAGTCCAACCTCCTTTCAGTGAGCTGTAGCAAGCCAGAAGGTGACCCCCTCAGCCTCCTGTTCCCCAGAATAGACTTTGCATGTCCTGTCTACATCAGGAGTTCACTTCAGTGCTGCCTTTTGGAAGTGTGAAATAATTTTCCCTTGCAGTCCCACCTGGTAGACTGCTAAATCGCAGTGTTCAAAATCGAATTGAAATGGCTTAGTTGGAAACTTTTTTTTTTCTTTCTTTTTCTCTCAAAAGGCAGAGAACTGGAGTTGGCTGGGCAAGATCAGAGGAGTTTTGGCCACCATCTGCAGCTCCCCACATTGGGAGTTCAGGCTGCTTGATGTGTGTGGAAAGATTTACAACGCCAAGGGAAGGAGAAGTGATTAAAAGCCGGATCCGCAGCGTTGCAGGACCTTAATGAGTTGTTGGGGGAAAATTAATTTCCATGTCTAATATATGCAGAGACTAGGAGGGAATCTCAGAATTTAATTAATCACAGCATCGAATAAAAAAAAATATTAAAAAAGGAAAAAAATATTGGATATAACTGCAAGTAAATACTGCTTAATTATTCTTCTTAGACCACAGCTAATTTAGGAGTTGTTTCCCCCCGCTGCTCTTCCTGCTTCAGTCTGCTGTGGATTGATTTGACCAATCATGGGCTCAACTAGACCAAAAAAATGCATCATTTTCTGAAATTATGGCACATTTTCAGCACCTCTGGTCTAAAACCAACACACTGGTTGATTTTACAGCAAATCACCATCCCAGAGGAGAGCTGCCTGCTGCAAATGCCAGCCTGGCCAGGAAGAGCAGCAGAAACACATGCATTTACATCACTTTCTATTTCAACTCAGTGCTGCCATTCCCACAGAATTCCAACATGGTGAGGGCTGGAAGGGACCTCTGGAGATCAGCCAGTCCAACCCCTCTGCTAAAACAGGGCACTCACAGCAGCTTGCCCAGCAGCACAATGCCCAGGGAGGGTTGGAATCTCTCCAGACAAGGAGTCTCCACAACCTCTCTGGGCAGCCTGCTCCAGGCCTCCAGCACCCTCACAACAAACAACTTCCTCCCTCTATTTGCATGGAACCTCCTGGCTTCCAGTTTGTGACCATTGCCCCTTGTCCTGTCCCTGGGCACCACTGACAAGAGCCTGGCCCCAGCCTCTTGCCCCTCACAGCTCCTTTAGCTCTTGCTGAGCATTGCTCAGATGCCCTCTGGGGCTGCTCTTCTGCAGGCTCAACAGCCCCAGGGCTCTCAGCCTTTGCTCCTCACAGAGATGCTCCAGGCCCCTCAGCAGCTTTGCAGCTTCTCCTGGACTCTCTCTGGGAGTTCTGTCTCTCTTGAACTGCAGAGCCCAGAGCTGGACCCAGGAGTCCAACTGTGGCCTAAGTAGGGCCGAGCAGAGGGGAAGAACCTCCCTCAACCTGCTGGCCACACTCTTCTGGCAAAGAGTCAATAAAAAGGTTCTTTTTGTGACCTCCAACTCAGGCCAGCCCTCAGGGTGGAAGTGAAGAGGGGGGAGATGCTCTTCCACCAGCTGGGAGCTGCCTATCTGCTGCCTTGCACTATCTGATGGTTGTGCTCCAGTTAATTATGGATTTTAATTAGTCATTAGTGGTGCCCAGGGGAATAAGATAAATAGTCTCTTCTGATTTGTAAAATTTCAAAGAGTGCATCAGTCCAAAAGTCAAAACCATGGATTGTCACTAATTGTACCTCGACCCAGCTGGTGTGGCTGGAAGCTATCAACAAAGAGCCTCCTTAAAAAGGCAAGACATGGAGCTCCACTGCCAGCATGGTACTGAAGACACAAAAGAAATACCAAAAATAAGGAGTGAGGGAAATTTCTCTGGTTTCTCTGGAGCACACATTGTGGGAGGGAGCTTCTGTCCTGCAATCAGGACTCATCAAGATTCATAGAATAGTTTGGGTTAGAAGGGACCTTCAAGATCATCCAGTTCCAACCTCCTGCCATGGGCAGGGACACCTCCCACCAGGCCAGGCTGTTCAAGGCTTCATCCAACCTGGCCTTGAACACCTCCAGGGAGGGGACATCCACAGCCTCCTTGAGCAACCTGTTCCAGAGTCTCACCACCCTTCACTGAAAAGAATTTCTTCCTATCTCCAGTCTCAATCTGCTTTCCTCATGCTTCCATCCATTCCCCTTCACCCTATCACTGCAAGTCCCTCTCCAGCTCTCCTGTAGCCTCCTTCAGGTAGTGGCAGCCTGCTCTAAGGTTGCCCCAGAGCCTTCTCTTCTCCAGGATGAACAACCTCAACTCTCTCAGCCTGTCCCCATAGGGGAGGCGCTCTCCACCTCTCTGGTCAAAGATCTCAACAAGGAGGTACCAGCTTAGCAAGCAGATTGTCCTGGTGGTAACCAGCAACTAAACCATAAAGGCTTTAAAGCATGGAAGCAGTCCTAGAAACCCAGTGGGCAGGAAAGGCAAGGCCACCAAAGTCCCTCTTTGCAGCAAGATGCTGCTGCATTTTCCTTTCTCTAATACATGGATGTCAGCATCTGCCAAAGCCAATTTGCCATGGTTCACCAGAGCTCCATGATCGATACCACCACATCAGAACCGAGCATGGTTACACTAGGAACACAGGATCACAGAATGTCAGGGGTTGGAAGGGACCCAAAGAGATCATCAAGTCCAAGTTCCCCTGCCAGAGCAGGACCAGACAATCTAGCTCAGGTCACAGAAGAAAATATCCAGGCAGGCCTTGAAAGGCTCCAGAGATGGAGACTCCACAACCTCTCTGGGGAGCCTGTTCAGTGCTCTGGGGCCCTTACAGTCAGTAAGTTCCCCCTTGTGTTGAGGTGGAACCTCCTGTGCTGCAGCTTCCGTTCATTGCTCCTTGTCCTATCCCAGGGAGCAAGTGAGCAGAGCCTGTCCCCCCACCTCCTGACCTCCAGCCCTCAGATATTTACAAACACTTATTAAATCCCCTCTCAGTCATCTCTTCTCCAGACTAAAAAGCCTCAGGTCCCTCAACCTCTCATCTNGCTCAGGTCACAGAAGAAAATATCCAGGCAGGCCTTGAAAGGCTCCAGAGATGGAGACTCCACAACCTCTCTGGGGAGCCTGTTCAGTGCTCTGGGGCCCTTACAGTCAGTAAGTTCCCCCTTGTGTTGAGGTGGAACCTCCTGTGCTGCAGCTTCCGTTCATTGCTCCTTGTCCTATCCCAGGGAGCAAGTGAGCAGAGCCTGTCCCCCCACCTCCTGACCTCCAGCCCTCAGATATTTACAAACACTTATTAAATCCCCTCTCAGTCATCTCTTCTCCAGACTAAAAAGCCTCAGGTCCCTCAACCTCTCATCTGGCAGTGCTCCAGTCCCCTCATCATCCTCATAGCCTTCTGCTGGACCCTCTCCAGCACATCCCTGTCCCTCTTAAAATGAGAAGTCCAAAACTGACGGCATGAGACTTCAAGATGAAGTCTCACCAAGGCAGAGTAGAGGGGGAGGACTATGCACTTGTCCTTGTTGAACCTCATTAGGTTCCTCTGTGTCCAGCTCTCCAGTCTGTCCAGGTCTCTCTGGATGGCTGCACAGCCTTCAGCAGGATCAGCCAAGCTCCCACTTGCTGAGCAGACTCTGTCTGTCTGTGCCCTCATCAATGTCACTGATGAAGATGTTGAACAGGACTGGACCCAGCACTGATCCCTGGGAGACTCCACTGGTTTCAGCTCTCCAGCTGGACCTGGCACCATTGATCACCACTCTCTGAACTCTATTTTGTAACCAGTTCCTACTCCACCTCACTGCCTGCTCTTCCATCCCATACTTCCTGAGCTTGCTCACTAGGATGTCATGGGAGGTGGTGTCAAAGGCCTTGCTAAGGTCAAGGCAGACTACATCCACTGCTCTCCTTGAATCTACCCATTCAATTAGGGCATCATAGAATGCTCTCAGGTTAGTCGAGCATGACTTCGCCTTGGTAAATCCATGCTGACTGCTCCTGATAAACTTCTTCTCTTCCAAGTGCCTTGAGATGCCCTCTAGAAGGAGCTGCTCCATCATTTTTCCAGGGATGGAGGTGAGGAACTATTGGAATGGGAAACAAAATAAATCAATGTTTTTCCATTGAAATGTGAAAATCATGGAATTGTTTTGCTTGGAAGAGACCTTTAAGATCACCAAGCTCAAACACTGAGCCGGAAGTGTCAGGCTACCACTAAAGGATGGCCCTCAGCATCGCAGTTCTGAAACCCCTCCATGGGTGGGGACTCCACCACTGCTCAGGGTAGTCTGGGACAGGCCTTGACAACCCTTTTGGAGAAGAAATTGCTCCTCATGTCCTCATGATTTCTTTTGTGGGGAATTTTTGGCAACCAGAATTCAGAGGAATTCATCAAATCTATCTCTGGGCAAGGAACGGCAAAGAATTCACTGAAGTTCTTCTGGGTGCCCAAGAGGTCTCCTCCAGAGAATGCTGAGATGACACCGAGGTCCAAGGGGACCTGAGATGGCCAATCCCTGTGAAATGTGGCATTTCTGTTAGCCATAACATTCATATCAATAAAAATGAACCATCTGCACCCACGGTTTGCAGGTAATGAAGGACTCAGGTGCTGCTTCCCACAGCTGCTATGGTCTAGAAGGACAGAACCAGGGATGGGACCTTTGGGTTCTCACTGTGGTTGTTGCACTAAACTCAGACAACATGAATCTACAAGTTGCAGTCCTCAGCACAGCACAGAAAGGGACCTGTTGGAGCAGGGCCAGAGGAGGCCACAGCAATGCTGGCAGGGCTGCAAGGGCTCTGCTGTGAGGCCAGGCTGAGAGAGTTGGGCTTGGTCAGCCTGGAGAAGAGAAGGCTCCAGGGAGACCTTCTGGTGGCCTTGCAGTGCTTAAAGGAGCTGAGCAGAAAGCTGGGGACAGACTTTTGAGCAGAGCCTGTTGGGACAGGACAAGGGGGGATGGTTTGAACTGAAAGAAGGAGACTCAGGCTGGGGGGAAGAAATGTTTGACACAGTGTGGTGAGACCCACTCGCTTATTGCCCAGAACAGTGCCCATGGGTTCCATCCCTGGAACCACTACAGGTCAGGTTGTTTGGGACTTTGAGCAATGTGCTCCAGTTGCAGAGGTCCCTGCTGACTGCAGTGAGGTTGGACTGGATAGGCTTGAAAGGTCCTTTCCCACCCAAAGCAGAAAAATCAAGGTTCTTCTCTCCTAGCATCAAAGCTGCCATCTGCCACCAGGCAGGAATAAGAGGGATATTTTAATTCAGCTTACAGCACCAACACTGCCACAAACCCACATGCCCACACAGAAAATCATCTCCTTACACATAACAGTTCAAAGCCCTGCAGAGGACTTTGTGGCTTCATTCTAGCTGGCTTCTCTACCCTCTCTGAGAAGAAAGGGCACTTACACTCATGGGTTTTTCACCTCTAGCCAGAAAGGTATGGGACAACCTGTTCCAGCCTCTCACCACCCTCATGCTGAAGAGCTTCTTCCTAGCATCCAATTTGAATCTACCCACTGATAATGTTGCTCCAATCTCCCCACTCCTATCACTACTTGACACCCTAAAAAGACCCTCTCCAGCTTTCTTGTAGCCCACTTCAGATACTGGAAGGTCACAAGAAGGGCTCCTGGGAACCTTCTCCTCTCCGAACTGAACAGCCCCAACACTCTCAGTCTGTCTCCATAGCAGAGTAGCTGCAGCCCTCTGCTCATCCTCATAACCTTTCTCTGGACACCTTCCAGCACCTCCAGATCTTTCTTGCAATAGGGGCTCCAGAACTGAACACAGTGCTGCAGGTGGGGGCAGAATCACCTCCTCGTCCTGCTACCCACACTTCTCTTGATGCAGCCCAGGCTCTGGTTGGCTTTCTGGCTTTCAAGAGCACACTGACAGCTCAGATTGAGCTTCTCATCCACCAGCACCCCCAAGTCCCTTTCCTCAGGGCTGTTCTCAAGGCAGTCCCTGCCCAGCCTATGCCATAGAATGTCATGGGGCTGGAAGGGAATTTGAAAGCTCATCCAGTCCAATCCCCCTTGCCAGAGCAGGATCACCTAGAGCAGATCACACAGGAACACATCCAGGCAGGTTTTGAATATCTCCAACGAGGGAGACTCCACAATCCTCTCCAGGCAGCCTGTTCCAGGGTTCTGTTCACCCTCACAGGGAAAAAATTCCACCTTATGTTTCCATGTAACTTCCTCTGCCTCAGCTTCCACCACTGCCCCTTATCTTGTCACTGGGCATCAATATTAGTGCCTAGAATTGCCCCGACCCAGAGGCAGAACCCTGTGCTTGCTCTTATTGAACTTCATGAGGTTCATAGAATGGGTTGGGTTGGAAGAGACCTTGAAGATCATTTTGTTCCAACCCCCCTGCCATTGACAGGGACACCCTCCACTAGGCCATGCTGTTCAAGGCCTCATCCAACCTGCTTTCCACTGGCTAAAGAAGTGGCTATGAGGCAGCAACCCTGAGATTCCCCAGAAGCATGTCATAAGCTGCAAAATTAAACCAATTTTGCTGTCAAAGTCTTCACCTTGAATAAAACCAGCATCTTATTTGCCTCGAATTCCTTGAGGTTTGGAAATTAACTTGGTTGAAAGAAGCTTTTTTTTTTTTTTTTTTGGAAGAAAATAAACCAAGCCTCCTTTGATAAAGGACACCCACGCACTATATAAATATAAATGATCCCATTTCAAAAGCCTGCCTTTCAGCTCAAAGCCATGCCAAGACCACTGGGTAACTCCCCAAGGTGAGGCTGGGAATAGAATGCCCTGGTTGATAGATAATAGGTGTCTGCCATCTGAAGAGGAAAAGAGGCACTGGTGGCATTTTAGCATGCAGGAAGACTAATGTGGCTATTAAAAGGGGGAGGAGGGGGGGGGCGGGGAAAAAAAGTGAACTCTGGGTCTCTCATCAGGGACTCATTTTAATGTGATTTTGTTAAATTAGCTGCTGGAAGGAGCCAACGGAGGAAGGCTTAGCTGTGAACCCAGACAAAAAGAGTCTTCCTTTGGTAACAGCAATTCCTATTAAAGGACTCCAGTGGGTAAGGAGGCATTAAGAGGTAAACAGGTTTTTAAAGCCAATATATCCTAAAAGAAGTACCAGAATCACAGAATGTTAGAGGTTGGAAGGGACCTCCAGAGATTATCCAGTCCAACCCCCCCTGCCAAAGCAGCATCACCCAGGGTAGTCCACATAGCAATGCATCCAGGTGGGTTTTGAGGTTGGAAGGGACCTCCAGAAATCATCCAGTCCAATTCCCCTGCCAAAGCAGGATCCCCTAGGGTAGTTCACACTGGAATGCATCCATATGGATTTGTAAAGTCTCCAGAGAAGAAGACTCTACAACCTCTCTGGGCAGCCTGCTCCAGGACTCTGGCACCCTTACTGTAAAGAAGTTTCTCCTTGTGTTGAGGTGAAACCTTCTCTGTTCCAGTTTGTATTCATTGCTCCTTAGCTTACTGCTGTGCACCATCCAAAAGAGATTTGCTTCCTCCACTTGACACCCACCCCTCAGATATTTACAGACATTGATCAGCTCCCCTCTCAGCCTTCTCTTCTCTAGACTAAACAGCTCCAGAGCTCTCAGTCTTCACAGCAGAGATGTCCCAGTCCCTTCACCATCCTCGCAGCCTTCATTGGATTCTCTTCAGGTCCCTGTCTCTCTTGAACTGGGGAACCCAAACCTGGACACAGTGTTCCAGGTGTGGTCTGAGCAGAGTGGGAGAAGAATCTCCCTAGCCCTGCTGGACATGCTTTTCCTGATGCCCCTCAGAATGCCATTGGCTCTCTTGGCCACAAGGGCACATTGCTGCTCATGTAGAATTAGCTGTCCACCAGCACTCCAAGAGCTTTCTCCACAGAGCTGCATTCCAGCATGGCAGCCCAGCCTGTACTGCTGCCTGCTGTTAATCCTCCCCAGCTGCAGGACCCCACACTTGTCCTTATTGAACTTCATGTGCTCAGTCTCCTCCCGCTCTCAGCCTGTCCAGATCTGGTTGGATGGCAGCACAGCTTGAGGGGCATCAGCCACCCACCCTAGTTTTGTGTCATCAGTTGACCTGCTGGGGGTGCACTCTGTTATCTGGTAAACTGAGGTACCATGCATCTCAGACAAGAATTCCAAAAACATCTTCACCATATTTAAGCTTTGAAAGGAAAGAGACTGAGGGTTCATAGGGTGTGAGACTTCAAAAGAGATTTTAAAAGGCAAGGACAGATGGAAAATGGGGTAGAAAGCAATGAACAGGTGGGTGAAAGCCTATCCCTGGAGGGGTTTAAAAGAGGCAGAGATGTGGTGCAGAGGGACATGGGTTAGCATCAGACTTGGTAGAGGTACAGAATGGTTGGACTGGGTGATCTTTGAGGTCTTTTCTAAACCAAAATGATATTGTGGCTCTATGATTCTATGGTTTGACCTCTGTACTGGCCAGTGGTGAGGCCATACCTCAAATCCTGGGTTTAGTTTCGGACCCCTCATTACAAGAAGGATTTTGAGGGGCTGGAGTGGATCCAGAGAAAAACAGTGAAGCTGGGGAAGGGTCAGGAGAACAGGGCTGGAGAAAAGCAGCTGAGGGAACTAGGACTGCTCAGCATGGGGAAAAGGAGGCTGAGGGAAGACCTTCAGGTTCTCTGCAATTCCCTGAAAGGAGCTTGGAGCCAGGTGGGGGTCAATCTCTTCTCACTAGTAACAAAAGACAGGGCAAGAGGAAAGAGGTTTAGGTTGGACATGAGCAACAAATTTCTTCCCCTCGAGGGTTTTCAAGGCCTGGAACAGGCTGCCCATGGCTTTGGTCAAGTCGTCATCCCTGTAGGGACAAAAGCTGTGTAGATGTGGTGCTGAAGGACATGGTTTAGTGGTGACCTAGCAATGCTGAGTTAATGCTTGGCCTTCATGATCAGAAAGGTCATTTCCAAGCTAAGCATCCAGGGCTGGGCTGGACAGAGCCCTGAGCAATTTGATCTAGTTGAAGATCCTGGTCACTGCAGCAGGCTTGGACTAGATGACCTTTAAAGGTCGCCTCCAGGCCAAACCATTCTATGATCCTATGACAAAGCACATGAAAGGACAGAGGACATCCCCTTCTGCCAGGGCACAGAAAGTATCAACTCCAAATCCTGTGGTCTCATGATGTTGTCATGGCCAAGAGCATGCATATTCAAGCTCTTCCATGTGTTTGCTGAACTAGGGCTCTAAAACCCAAGCTTCCACAGCTCCTGACTGCTTTGCCCTGCAACTACATTGGTAATATGTTGGAGTTCACTCTTCAGAGAACATTTCCTCTGCTGCTACCAAAGCACTGCCCTCTTACCTTCTGAAATGTAAAGATGGCAACACTTGGGAGACGAGCACTGGGCAGCAACTAATGATAATCAGAAAAGATTACCTTTCCAACATAATTAGCCAGTGACAGGTCAATAATGCCCCCTAGGCCAGATGGCTTCTTAATTGAGTTTTCAAAGACACTGGGTAATTAAAAGAACCACCCTCAGATTGGCTCAACCTCTTCGGAAGGATGTTGCATAAAACCAGATTATGCAAGAAGGTTCATCCTGAGCTTTAGCAACCTGAACAATTGGCAGTGCCAGTTTCTGTAGCTCCTTTCATGTCCAGCACCACTGCAAGACATTCTAACATCATCCAAGGCTGAAATCAATACCTGAATCCATACAGCTCAGCTGGATTAACGTGAGAGGCAGCTTGCACATCACCATGCAGCCAGCTTCTCCTCCAGGGTATCTGTCACTGCTTGCTGTGTGCTGGGCTGAAAAACACCACAGCAGTGCAGCTGGCTGTAAAGAGATGATTTTGATTCTGGTATAAACCTCTGCCCTGCTCTGAGCTGGACTAGCGCTAGTTCTGCTCAAAGCTAGCACTGCTCAGCTCAGGCTCTCCTCACTCAGGCACTTGCTGAAGCTCAGGGCAGCTTTGCACAGCCAGAGGCTGATGCCAGCAGCAAGAAGTTGATGGGCACAGCTCCTGCCAAGGCCTGGGGGCATAAAGGCTCTGCCTGACACTTGCTCCTCTGCACTCCAAGGGCACTGCCACAGCTCTGCCCCACCTTGGAGGGTAGGAAGGCAGAGGGGGCAGCTGTGAGGAGGAGCAGACAGCACAGACAAGCCTCAACTGCCCACCAAGGGATTGCAACGCATGGATGGCATCTTCAGCAGCAAGCTGAGGCATCCCTAGAGTCAAACCTCTTCTTCCCTGGCTGCTGTCCCAGGAAGATTCTGTCACTTCTGCCTTCCATCCCCACCCCTCTGTTCCTCAATCCAGCTCCTGAGTGTGGTTCCCATCTGCTGCTGAGTGCAGTCTGGGACTTGCCCAGTGCCTGCCCCCAGCATCAGTGGTGCCAGTGATGGCCTCAGGGGTTGGGTTCCATGTTGGTTTGTGTCTCTGTGTCTCTATCCCATGGCATTGTTCTTCTTTCCATCCCAGCTGGGTTAATTTCTTTCCCAGCCCATCAGCTCTCTCCCTTTTTCCCTTTCTTTCTTTCCTTTGCGAAGGCAGAGGTGTTTCTGGAGAGCCTCTGGCACTCAGCTGGTGGCCTGCCCATCCCTGACCCTTGGCAACCTGTAGAACCATAGCATCTCTCTGTAGGGGTTCAACTTTTTAGCTATAAATATCTCATTTGAATTCCCCTTCCAAGCAAAGTCTCCTGCCCCAGGACTGCAGCTCCACATGGGGCAGGAAGGTTCATGACGACTCCTGAAGGTGTTTACACTACAAAGATAATGAGCTTATTAAAATAATCAGAGCAGAGCCTTCCCCTGCACCTTATTTTATGGAATAATAGCTGAGTAAACACTGAATTTATGATTTCTTATGCAAATTAGAAGGCACCTGGGGAAAATCTGCAATTTCTGCTCTCATTTAGAGCACTGATAAGGCCTTTTTCGAGTGGTGGTAACCTCTTGTCTCATTCCAATCTTGCTCCATGTTCAACAACATGTAATCATCTCACATTAGGACATCCCCATGAGCCTCTTTTCATCTGCTGAACTAAAATCCAGTTCTCAAGTTGGAACTTGCTGCTAAGTGGCTCCCACCAAGCAGAGCACTGGGGGCGCCCAACACTTGGTTCAGTGCAGTGCTGCTGGAACTCACCTCCCTTCCTCACATCACATCTGCAGACATCTGCTGGGCATTAGTGCAACCACTGACCGTGCAAAAGGCCCCTCACACTGAGACACAGAATCAGTCCAGTTGCAACACACAGACCACTAAGTCCAACCATCAACCCAACACCACCATGCCCACTAAACCACTTGCCAAAATACCACGAACACAGCTTTCTTGAACACCTCTGGTGACTCCACCACCTCTCTGGAAGCCTGTTCCAGGGCCTGACCGCTCTTGTGGCAAAGAAATGTTTCCTCATGCCCAAGCTAAGCCTCCCCTGGAGCAACTTGAGGCCATTTCTTCTTATTCTATCACCTGATACCAGGGAGAAGAGACCAATCCCCAGCTGGCTCCAACCTCCTTTCAGGGAGCTGCAGAGAGCCAGTAAGTCTGCCCTCAGCCTCCTTCTCTCCTGGCCGAACACCCCCAGCTCCCTCAGCTGCTCCTCACCAGCCCTGTTCTTCAGACCCTGCATCTGCTTCACTGCTCTTCTCTGGACCTGCTCCAGCCCCTCAGTGTCCTTCTTGTAGGGAGTGGCCCATAACTGAACACAGTTCAAGGTGTGGCCTCCCCAGTGCCCAGTACACGTAGGACAATCCCTGCCCTGGTCCTCCTGGCCACACAATTGCTGATCCAAGCTGGAATGCTGGTGACCTTCTTGGCCACCTCAGTGCACACCAGCTCACCTTCAGCTGCTGCTGACCAAACTGCACAAGAGTTGTTGGTGAATAATGATTCATAGCCAAACCTAGGAGTCTCTTAGGAAGAAAGCAGAGGAACTGTGGCTGGAAGAGCAAGTCTGGGTCTGACTGATGGCATTTTGACTGCTGGATGTCAACCAGAGCTTTCTGAACAGCAAGGCAGAAGACCTGTCCCGACAGCATGTAGCACTAATCAACTGAGCTATAATCACATTTGTTTAAATGGAAATGATTCATAAGCCAGCAGGGAAGATCAAAAGAGACTCATGTTCCTACTACTCCATCCTGTCACATCATTTATTAACTTCTTCCTCTGAACAGAGACAACCTGTCCCCAGCCTCCTCATTCCACTCTCACTGCCACTTACCATCTCCCAGCTAATGATCTCTTTTCCAGACATGGAGACATGAGGAAGGAGAGCAAAGCGTGCAAGTCTGGATGGGGTCACTGGGCCTTCTCACAGATTCACAGGTTGCTTCAGGTTGGAAGAGAGCCTCAAAGGTCATCTTGTTCAGCTTCAGTCAGCAGGCTGCCCAGGGCCACAACAAGCCACAGAACTAGAGGAGTGGTTGACAGCTCAGCAGGCTGTGCTGCCCCTCTCTGGGACCTGGGCAGGCTGGAGAGCTGGGGAAGAAGAACCTCATGAAGCTCAACAAGGGCAAGTGTAGGGTCTGAACCTGGGCAGGGACAACCATCTCCACCAGTACAAGTGAGGGGTGACCTTCATGAGAGCAGCTCTGTGGAGAAGGACCTGGGAGTGCTGGGGCACAAGGCCACCATCAGCCAGCAGTGTGCCCTGTGGCCTGGGCAGCCTGCTCCAGTACTTCACCACCCTCATTGTGCAGAGCTTCCTCCTGGTGTCCCCTTAAATCTACCCTGCTCCAGTTTCACACTGTTGCCTCTCACTGCATAGATGTGGTGCTGAGGGCCACCGTTTAGCATCAGACTTGGCTGAGAATGGATGGACTGGATGATCTTGGAGGTCTTTTCCAAACAAACCGATTCTATGATTGGGTGATTTTTCCCTTATTAATTACTTTTTTTTCTGAAGCCTCTCCTTAAGTCCTCCCACTGTTTCAAGTCAAGCACTCATGTCAACTCTGTTTGATCTTCCTCCTCAGTTATAGTGAGCAATTACCCCCTTCACCAACTACTCAGACACCTAATCATTCTTATCTCTTCTGAGAGGATTAGATCGAGGGAGAAAGCTTTTTTGCCCCCTGGGAGCCAACTGTTAAGACAATGCTACATATTTCCCAGGACCTCAGCATCAGCATGTCACCCCTAGGACTTCCTCAGACATCAGCCTTCCTCTTTATTCCACTCCAGTTCATTTTAAATATGAGGTGCACCTATCATGACCTGGATCTCTGGCCTCTCAGGGGGCTTAAAGCCTCTGTCAGCCAAAATGAGTTCGCTGTGATATCTTTATTTCTCATTTCCCCTCCCAACTGAAGAACATTCAATCTTCCCTCCTGGAGTGAGGAGCTCTGTGCTGCAAAACCTTCATTCCATGCACCTTTGACACGAGGTAAAACCATCCCTCCCCCATGACAGCCCCAGAGCAGCTGACAAGGTGATGAATTAGGAATCTCACAAGTGTGCATCTTTAACACACATAAAAGCTTTAGATGTCCTACAGAGTCTCAAAAGGAAACTTAGGACCCTAGTAGATGAGGAGAGAATCAGAGAATTGCTTATATTGGAAGGGACATTAAAGGTCATCCAGTTCCAATCCCCCTGCCCTGGCCCAGGGCATCTCCTACTAAACCAGGCTGCTCGAGGCCCCATCCGACTTGTCTTTGAACACTTACAGCCTTAGAGCCTCCACAATTTCTCTGGGCTACCTCCTCCAGTGTCTCACCACCCTCACAGTAGAGAGCATCTTCCTGAAATCCAAGCCAACTCTACCCTGCTCTAGTTTCAAACCACTGTCCCCAGCCCAGCCCTCTCCAGCTTTCTTGTAGTCCACTTCAGGCACGAGAAACAATGGTTTGAGGTTTCCCTTCTCCAGGCTGAACAGACTCAAATCCTTCAGCCTGTCCTTCTAGGAAGGGTGTCAAAACCAGAGTTTGCACAAAGACAAACCTTCCAAAACTGATTCCAAAATATATAGATGATTCTTTCTAAGAGCAACACCTCAAACCATGGTGCCAACCAGTTGTGTCCAGCAAACGAGAACAAGAGGCAACAAGAACCCAGGAGACCCAGGGTCACCCACAGCAGCTTGCCCAGCATCAGTGCCCAGGGTGGGTTTAGAATCTCTCTAGACAAGGAGACTGCACAACCTCTCTGGGCAGGCTGCTCCAGCACCCTCACAGTTTCTCCTCCTGCTCAGGTGGAACCTCCTGGCTTCCAGTTTGTGCCCACTGCCTCTTGTCCTGCCCGAGGACATCACTGACAAGAGCCTGACCCCAGCCTCTTGCTCCCCACCATTTATTTCTTGCTAACCATTGCTCAGATTCTCTCTAGACTGCTCTCCAGACCTCCATAGGCACATTAATTCTGGGTCAGTAAATGGGCCTCAGCCAAATAGGTTTCGGGCACTTTCCAAAAGTCTTTTGAAACCTGAAGTTCCCAAAAGCCTCAAGAACCTTCCTGTTAAAACAAAATCTAAAGGGGACACTTCACTAAGTGCCAGGTACCCGAGTACAGCCCCCATATGCTATGGATAAAGCCCGGAGTTTCCTTCATGCAAGTTAAAAATAAATTGAACTGCAACAAATGAACCTCTGCTGCAGCCCCTCCTCTTGCCATCACCTAACAACCCCACAGCTGCACCCTGAAGGAAGTCCTCTCCTCAAGCTACTTACCTAGCACGGGAACAAAGCTTCTGAGAAGAAGTGCAGGTAAGGTTGTGGTTGCAGTTTTCCTCGGCAGGTGAACACCTCCTGTTGCTCGGAGCTTCACATCAGCACATCAACGAAAACGCTTCCAAACCCTTGCAGGGGAATAACACAGGGATGGGAGGAAGGTGTAGCAGGCAGCTATCATCAGAGGTAGCTCAGCAGTAACATCACCTCACTTTGAGGGCATCTTTCAATCACAGTTCCCTTTAATGCATCCTTGGAAAAGCAAGGACCACATCGGTCACGACAGATTTCGTAGCCAGGTGGATTTATTCCGGAACAAAGCCAGAGGCACCCTCACCTGTGAAAGAGCAGGGTTCAAATTGTTTAAGATCCAACCACCCAGCTCAGCTTTGGGTTTATATTGACAGAACAAGCCCAGGAGATTCTGCCGTATCACGGCACCACAGCATGGTGACAGCTGCAAAGGACCTCAGGGATCATCCAGTCCAACCCCACTACTAAAGCAGGGCACCCACAGCAGCTTGCCCAGCAGCACAATACACAAGGGAATTTGGGATCTCTCCACAGAAGCAGATTACACAGCCTGCTCCAGGCCTCCAGCACCCTCACAACAAACAATTTTCTCCTCCTGCTCAGGTGGAACCTCCTGGCTTCCAGTTTGTGACCATTGCCCCTTGTCCTGTCCCTGATCACCACTGACAAGAGCCTGGCCCCAGCCTCTTGCCCCCCTACAGCTCCTTTAGGTCTTGCTGAGCATTGCTCAGGTGCCCTCTGGGGCTGCTCTTCTGTAGGCTCAACAGCCTCAGGGCTCTCAGCCTTTGCTCGAGCTGGTCCAGGCCCCTCAGCATTTCTGCAGCCTTCCCTGGACTCTCTCCAGCACTTCCTTGTCTCTCCTGAACTGGAGAGCCAAGAACTGGACACAACACTCTAGATGTGACCTCAACAGGGCAGCATAGAGTGGGATAACCTCCCTTGACCTGCTGGCCCAGGAGACCACCTGCCTTGTTGGCCAAGAGGCCACATTGCTGCTTCAGCCTCTTTGCAAATGTTTTTGCAAACCTGAAGTTTCCCAAATCCTCCAGCATCTTCCCATTGCAATAAGGTCTGGGGAAGACACTTTCCCATTTCATTGGTGGCATTTCCAGATGGAAAGTTAAAGTCAGGACACATTCACTGCATGTCCCTGAAGCCACTCAGATGAGCACAGCTGAGCTGAATTTCACCACCTACAATGGAAAGAAGCCAACATTTTTCTTCTCTCCCATGGTTTGTAGGATTCATGTCAGAATTTTAGCTGTGTTGGGTGTTTGCAGCTCTGGTGCACAGCTTTTGTGACAGTTGTCACATGTAGGTTTGGGGAGAGGTTTTGGTTGGAAGTCACAGATTCATACTTGGACTCAGCTCTGGTAAGGCCATACCTTGAGTCTTGTGTTCAGTTTTGGGCACCTCATTACAAGAGGGATGTGGAGGGACTAGCACCAGTGCAGAGGAGAGCAAGGAAGCTGTGAAGGGCCTGGAGAGTAAATCTGATGAGTGACTGAAGGAGCTGGGGATGGTTAGTTTGGAGAAGAGGAGGCTGCAGGGAGACCTCATCACTGTCTACAGCTACCTAAAAGGAGGCTGTGGAGAGGTTGGTGCTGGTCTCTTCTCACAGGTCAATAGTGACAGAATAAGAGGGAATGGCCTCAAGCTGCCACTGGGTAAGTTTAGACTGGACATTAGGAAACATTTTTCTCCCAGCAACAGTGGTCAGGCACTGGAAGGTGCTGCCCTGGGAGGTGGTTGAGTCACTAACCCTGGATGTGTTTAAAAGTCATCTAAATGTGGTACCTGGGGCTATGGTTTAGAGTGCACCTTGCAGAGCAGGGATCTGGGTTGGACTTGGTGATCCTGAGGGGCTTTGCCAGCCTGAATGTTGCTGTGATTTGTGTCATTTCCACACACTCTGCTTTGGAGGGCACAACAGTTACAGTGTGCAAAGACATCCCAGGTTTTATGTGTGCTGCTTCCTTCCTTTCGTTTCCAGCAGGTTTATCTTGCTGAACAAAGTGAACTGCAAGCACCTCAGAGCTAAGAGAGCCAGGAGAGACAGCAACTTATCTCCAGACTGATGAGCTTCCCAGACATGCTTTGAGTTCTCCAGATAACAGATGAGACGTGGTCAGGAGCTCATTCCCACTCAGAGAGAGATCCCTGTACAACCCATTTGTATCATTTCCACTTCAAGCGAACGATGGCTCTGCTGTCTTCCCCAAAAGCCCCAGCCAGATGAAACCTCTGTCACCTGCAATCCTGAAGATGAGAGCTACTCTTTTTTCCCCCCTTCTTTATTTACACCCCTTTCAGTCGACGGCCTGGATCACAGAATCACATAATTAATTGTTTTGGCTGGAAGAGACCGTCAAGATTATCAAGTCCAACCATTAACCCCAGCACTGTCAGCTCGCCACTAAACCATGGCCCTCAGCACCACATTTCCAGAGATTTGAAACCCCTTCAAGGGGTGGAGACACCACATGGCTGGGCAGCCTGGTCCAGTGTTTGAGAACTTTCTGTGAAGAAATTGTTCCTCATGTCCAACCTAAACCTCCCCTGGGGCAACTTGAGGCCATTTCCTCTTGTCCTTTTGTTATCAGCAAGAGCAGAATGACCTCCACCTGGCTCCCACCTCCTTTCAGGGAGCTGTAGAGAGCCAGAAGGTCTCCCTTCAGCCTCCTTCTTTCCAGGTGCTGAACACCCCCGGTCCCCTCAGCTGCTCCTCATCAGTCCTGTTCTCCAGACTCTTCTCCAGCTTCATCATCCTTCTCTGGGCACTTTTCAGTACTATACTGTTTCAACCCAAACCACAAGCTCCTCACATAGATATTTCCCTGACAGGAAGAAATCAACTCCTGTGCTCCCAATCCTTCAACCAATCACTCCAGTGCCTTGAAGTCCTTTTGAGCTGCTTTTGCACTTCTGTACTCAGCCTTATCACTTCCACCTCTATGACCAGTGAAGGACAGCAATAAGAGGGCCCTACCAGCTTAGGCAGTTTCCTACACCATCTGTGACTCAGGCCCCTGGGATGCAGAAGACTTCCCCTTTGGATGGATCTGGTTGGCATATGGGGCCAAGGAACCACCTATACCAGTTCTTCCCCTTTTACCCTTGACAGAAGTAGTGCTGATGTGTGGGCTGGCTGCATCATCCCAGACAGTCTGTTGCATGGACCTTCACCTGCTTCCTCTGTACCTTGGCCCTACAGTTTCAGAGGCCAAACCTGTTGTAAGGGCAACTGGGAAGGTGAGGGAGGCCAGGAGGGAGACCACGGCAAGACCTGTGCTATAGGTTGCCTCTCACCTACATCCCCATCAGCCTGGCTGCCTTCAGCAGGGCGTCACATCTGTTACTCAGAGGTACCTGGGGAGGCAAGGCAGGCAGGCAGGGCTCTCACCTTCTGCCACAGCCATCAACTTGGCTTCATTTGCCCCTTTGCCCCTGCTGAGACCCCACCTAGAGTACTGCATCCAGTTCTGGAGCCTCTATTACAAGAGGGATGTGGACACGCTGGAGTGAGTCCAGAGAAGGGCCATGAGGATGCTCAGAAGGCTGCAGCACCTCTACTATGAAGACAGACTGAAAGAGTTGGGGCTGTTCAGTCTGGAGAAGAGGAGGCTCCCAGGTGACCTTCTTGTGGCCTTCCAGTATCTGAAGGGGGCCTACAAAAGAGCTGGGCAGGGACTTTTTAGGCTCTCAGGGAGTGACAGGACTAGGGGGAATGCAGCAAAGCTGGAGCTGGGGAGATTCAGACTGGATGTGAGGAGGAAGTTCTTCACCATAAGAGTGGTGAGAGCCTGGAATGGGTTGCCCAGGAGGGTGGTTGGGGCCACATCCCTGGAGGCGTTTGCAACCAGGCTAGCAGAGGCTGTGTGCAGCCTGATCTAGGGTAGGGTGTCCCTGGGCATGGCAGGGGGGTTGGAACTGGCTGATCCGTGTGGTCCCTTCCAACCCTGACTGATTCTATGATTCTATGAAGTAAGATGGGACATGTGGCCAGGGAAAGCCTTGCTGTTGTGTGTTTGGGATGATTTGGGTCTGGTTTGCTCTTTGGAAACTTACATTGCAGACCTGCTGCCCACATGAAACCTCACAGAGAAATGATTTCTTCCTGTTGCAAGCTGGCAGCAAAATTGTTTCATTGTCCCCTTCTTGGATTGCCAAAGCCATTCCCATCCCCAGGCTTGCCCTCAAGACCCGGGATATTTTCCTTCTCCACAATGCTGGGAGCTTCTGGCCAGATGTTGGCTGAGCAAAGGAGAAGCAAGAAGACACTGAAGCTCAGGACTTGCTGCCCTTGTCCTGCAGACACAGAAGGCTCTGTTTGACACCCACTCATAACCCCAGAGTGGGGTTTCTTTGGGAGAGGGGATTTCTTGGTTTGTTTCTGCAGAAATATGCATGAATGGCTGGATTCAAAAGAGGCTTTGGGGTGTTGGTTGCTGAGAGGCTCCCCAGGAGCCAGCAGTGCCCTCATGCAGCCCAGCAGGCAGCTGTGTGCTCGACTGCAGCCAGAAGAGTGTGGGCAGCAGGGTGAGACAGTGGATTCTGCTCCTTGGCTCTGCTCTGCTCAGACCTCACCTCCAATCCTGCTTCCAGCTCTGGTGTTCCCAGCACAACAGAGCTGTTAAAGTGAGGCCAGAGGTGGCCACAAAGATGAGCCAAGGGCTGCAGCACCTCTGCTGTGAGCACAGGTAGAGGAATCTGGGAGTGTGCAGACTGGAGAGTATAAGACTCCAGGAGGACCTTAGAGCTGCCAATCAGTGCCTGAAGGGATCCTGCAGGAAGGCTGCAGAGGAACTTTTGCTGAGGGTGTCTAGAGACAAGCCAAGGGGGAATGGTTTGAAGCTGAGGGAGAGCAGAGTTAGACTGGAGCTGAGGAAGAAGTTTTTCAGTACCATGGTGGTGAGACTCTGGAATGGGTTGCCCAGACAAACTGTGGATGCTTCCTCCCTGGAGGTGTCCAAAGCCAGGCTGGATGAAACCTTGGGCAACCCTGTCTAGTTGAGAGGTGTCCCTGCTCATGATGGGGAGGTTGGAGTAGATGATCTCTGAGGTCCCTTCCAACCTGAGCCATTCTTTGATTCCCTAAAAGCCAGCAAAGCTCAGCTCAGCTCATCCAGCAGCTGGGGCTTTCCTTAAATGTAATTTTTAATATTTAATCACCCTGGATGGCCTCAATATTTACAGCAGAAGCCATTTCATTGGGAAGTTAAATATATAGCCCAGCTATTTAGGGAAACTGATTCAGAGGCACAGAAATGTAATTGCACTTAACGTGACCTGGGAATGAAATCACATCTCAGCTTTTCCTTTTTTTTTTTTTTTTTAAACTCCTCCTGCAGGATGTTTAAATCCCATTTTTGAATACATTATGCAAAAGGAAAACTCTTCTCAGGCAGTTGCCTGGATAGATTCCTCTTTATGCTGAGTTGTGCAAGTGATCCAAAGCACCCTGAAGAGAGGAATTAATTTAAAAGTGTGTATTTATACTTTACTAGAGTGTGGGGAGTGGTAGAGAGTGGAGCTTTTGTAAGGTGCCACCTCTTTGCTGCAGCAACCTGTTAAAAACCAGAGACTCACAGAACTGCTTCACTTGGCAAAGACCTGCAAGATGATCAAGTCCAACTCTCAACCCCACAACCACCATGGCCACTAAACCATGTCCCCAACTGCCGTGGCCACACGTTTTATGAACACCTTCAGGCATGGGGACTCCACCACCTCCCTGGACAGCCTGTGACAATTCCTGACCACTCTTGCAGCAAAGATATTTCTCCTAATGTCCAACCTAACCCTCCCCTGGCACAATTTCAAGCCGTTTCCTCTCCTTCTGTCACCAAATGCTAAGGAGAAGAAACTGACCCCAACCTCCTTTCAGGGAGTTGTGGAGAGCCAGAAGGTTTCCCCTCAGCCTCCTGAAACCCCCTCCAGTGGTGGGGACTCCACCACTGTCACAGGCAGCCTGGACCAGGATTTGGCAACTGTTTTAGGGAAGAAATTGTTCCTTATGTCCAACCTAAAACCTACCCCAGGGCAACTTTAGGCCATTTCCTCTTGTCCTATTGCTAGTTCCTCGGGAGAAAAGACCAACCCCCATCTGGCTCCAGCTTCCTTTCAGGGAGTTGTGGAGAGCAAGAAGGTCTTCCCTCAGCCTCCTTTTCTCCAGGCTGAACACCCCCAGTTCAGCTGCTCCTCACCAGATTCATTGCCCTTCTCTGGACATGCTCCTGTACCAAACTATTCTGACCCAAACCACAAGCTCCTCACACAGGTACTTAACCTGACAGGAGCTGCACCTCCCCACTTCTGCAGCTCATGGCATGCACCCATCCCATGCTCACAGTCTTGACTTTGAGGACACCACCAAGCCAGCTGGTCCAGAAGGAGAGGAGGTTTTTGCTTCCAGCACCAGAACAAGCCTTACCACTCTCCATGGAACAGTTTCTGTCAATAACGAGCAGGAAAAGCTACACTTTTCTCTTCCATTAATCAAGAAGTGAAGCAAAACTCCCATCTGTGCCAAGGTACAGTCTGCAGATGGTTTGCTTAATGAGTCCATACCTTCCAGTAGAGTTTTTTTCTGCAGAGGACAGGAAAAAATTGAGCCAAAGTTAGCCCAGTGTGGCCTGTGGGGTTTTTTCTCCCTCTCAGACCAATACCCCAGATGATTGTCTAGGTGGTAGGTTCCATTTTCTCCCGGAAATCCCCCCCAAAATGACAAGTTTGCAGGTGAAAGAGGCCAGGTTTCATCTTCCCTTTTGCCATCAGTGAAACCATAACTTCCAGATGTATTGGTAAGGCACTGGCACAGGTTACCCAGGGAGGTTGTGGATGCTCCCTCTCCCTGGAGGTGTTCAGGGCCAGGCTGGATGAGGCCTTGAGCAACCTGGGCTAGTGGGAGGTGTCCCCCTAGCTGGGGAGTTTTAACAGGATGAAATTTTTAAGGTCCCTCACAGCCCAAACTGTTCTATGATTTAGGAGAGGAGCAGAGCCCACAGCATGCAGCCAGCCCTCTGGGGTCACTCATGGTGATGAATCAAGACAAGAGCAGGGAGAGTGAGGTGTGGGCCCCTTCTGCAGGGCATGACAAATGAAAGCAGAGGGGCACTTCCTCTTTCAACTTGACAACCCAATAATGCAGCAACACAGCCGCAAATCATCCCAACCAAGAGAGATTTCTAACCCCTGCCAAAGCGCTGCTCTGATTATGAGTAGAATAGAATAGTGTAGAATCAGCCAGGTTGGAAGAGACCTCCAAGCTCATCCAGTCCAACCTATCACCCAGCCCTAGCCAATGGCACTAAGTGCCCCATTCAGTCCTTTCTTGAACAGCTCCAGGGACGGTGACTCCACCACCTCCCTGGGCAGCCCATTCCAATGCCAATCACTCTCTGTCAAGAACTTCTTCTTAACATCCAGCCTATACCTTCCCTGGCACAGCTTGAGGCTGTGTCCCCTTGTTCTGTTGCTGCTTGCCTGGGAGAAGAGCCCAACCCCACCTGGCTACAACCTCCCTTCAGGTAGTTGTAGACAGCAATGAGGTCACCCCTGAGCCTCCTCTTCTCCGGGCTAGAAGCTGTGTAAGCTGTGTGTGAGATGCCTTTCAGCACACACTCCAGAGAGCCATTCTGTCACAGGCCCAAAACAGAAATACCATCGTGGTTGTGAACCTGGAGCAGGGTAGATTTACATGGGAGGAAGTTCTGCACAGCGAGGCAGGGTGGTGAATACTGGAACAGGCTGCCCTGGGGTGTGGTTGAGGCTACAAGGGCACACTGCTGGCTAATGGTGGCCTTGTCCTCCAGCACTCCCAGGTTCCCCTCCACAGAGGTGTGCTAATTTGTGGGGGGCAAGTCGACTTAAGTAAACTGCAGAGGCTAAGTCCCACCCCAGGGGACAGCCTTGGTCATCCCAGGATCATAGACTCATAGAATCAGTCAGGGTTGGAAGAGACCACAAGGATCATCTGGTTCTGTAGTGGGTTCCAACTCCCCTGCCATGCCCAGGGACACCCTACCCTAGGTCAGGCTGCCCACAGCCTCTGCCAGCCTGGCTGCAAACACCTCCAGGGATGTGGCCACAACCACCCCCCTGGGCAACCCATTCCAGGCTCTCACCACTCTCACGATGAAGAACTTCCTCCTCACCTCCACTCTCAATCTCCCCACCTCCAGCTTTGCTCCATTCCCCTTAGTCCTGTCACTCCCTGAGAGCCTCAAATGTCCCTCCCCAGCTTTTCTGTAGACCCCCTTCAGATCCTGGAAGGCCACAAGAAGGTTACCTGGGAGCCTCCTCTTCTCCAGCCTGCACAGCCCCAACTCTTTCAGCCTGTCCTCACAGCAGCCCTCTGCCCATCCTGGTGGCCCTATGGTAACGTATTTGTACGTATATATGTTACTGTAACATGGTTATTCCGTTCCCCTTTGCACTATCACAGCTTCTGAGGCAGTGCCTGGCTGCAATCTCTTCTCTCCCCCTGCCTTTCCTCCCCCCCGGTTCCTCTCTCCGGGTCCCTCCTTCCCTCAGGGTGTGTGTGGGAGATGGCTCCTGGCAGGCGATTCTGAGCTGCCTCACGCGGCCTGCTCAGGCCTATGTAGGCCTAAGCTGGGCAGGGCGGTTCTGGCCTGCTCTCAGGCCGGCTCAGGGTGGGAGATTCTAGGAGGTTTTAGTCCGATAGACTTGGCCTAGCTTGTGGGTGACACCCAACTGTGTGGCGCTGTCGACACAGCAGAGGGACAGGAGGTCACCCAGAGGGGCCTGCACAGGCTGCAGAGCTGTGCCCAGGCCAACCTCATGACATTCAACAAGGCCAAGTGTAAGGTCCTGCACCTGGGTCAGAGCAATCCCAAGCACAGCTCCAGGCTGGGTGGGGAATGGCTGAGAGCAGCCCTGAGGAACAGGACCTGGGGGTGTGGGTGGATGAAAAGCTCAAGATGAGGCTGCAGTGTGAGTGCAGCCCAGACAGCAACTGTGTGCTGGGCTGCAGCAAGAGCAGCTGTGGGCAGCAGGGCAAGGGAAGGGATTCTGCCCCTTTACTCTGCTCTCCTCAGACCTCACCTGCAGTACTGTGTGCAGTTCTGCAGCCCTCAGCACAAGACCTGCTGGAGAGAGTCCAGAGGAGGGCCACGAAGATGATCAGAGGGCTGCAGCACCTCTGCTATGAGGACAGGCTGAGAGAATTGAGGCTTTTCAGCCTGGAGAAGAGAAGGCTTTGAGGAGACCTTATAGCAGCCTACCAGTGTCTGAGGGGGCCTACAGGAGGGCTGGGGAGGGACTGTTCACAAGGTCTTGTAATGACAGGATGAGGGGGAATGGGTTCAAACTGGCAGAGAGGAGATTTAAACAGGATGTTAGGAGGAAGTTCTTTCCAGTGAGGGTGGTGAGACACTGGCACAGGTTGCCCATGGAGGTTGTGGCTGCTCCCTCCCTGGATGTGTTCAAGGCCAGGCTGGATGAGGCCTTGAGCATCCTGATCTAGTGGGAGGTGTCCCTGCCTATGGCACAGGGGGGTTGGAACTGGATGAGCTCTGAGGTCCCTTCCAGCCTAAACCACTCTAAGATTCTACGAATTAGAACCTGTACATACAATTTACCTGGTTTTGTTTGTACTTTCAGGGCAGGGCTTATCAGGAAAAGAAAATTCACTGTATTTTTATAATTCCTAACAAGTCAAATTATTCCAAATCAAATCAGACAGGACAAGGGGCAACAGGTATAAACTACAGCACAGGAAGTTCCATCTCAACATGAGGAAGAACTTCTTGACTGTAAGGGTCGCAGAGCCCTGGCACAGGCTGCCCAGAGAGGTTGTGGAGTCTCCTTCTCAGAAGCCTTTCCAGCCCTGTCTGGATGTGTTCCTGTGTGACCTGTGCTAGTCCTGCTCTGGCTTGGGGGTTGGACTGGAAGCTCTTCAGAGGTCCCTTCCAACCTCTAACATCCTGTGGTCCTGTGATTGTTTTTATAGTGTCAGATGTAGACTTCTTTCCATAGATTTCTTTTTTTTCCCCCCTGTTTGCATAGGAAGATTTTTGTCTTTCTCTTTTTCCTCCTGGGTTTTTGTTTGTTTATTTTTTTTTTTCCCCCCCACTCTCACTTTGTGCAGCCTGCCTCTCCAAAGGGTTTATTCATGATGTTAACCTAATTACTGTCTTCAGAAACAAAGCCTGCTTCTACAGTGAATATCCTTTTGATATCCATCATCTGAATCTTGCCTAATAAGGTTAGCAATTGGCCTCTAAATGAACCAAAATGATGCAGGGGCTCATCTAGCAAGGAACATCTTCTGGTTTCACCACTGACAGAACTAGGGGGAATGGAGCAAAGTTGGTGGTGGGGAGATTCAGATTGGATGTGAAGAGGAAGTTCTTCACCATGAGAGTGGTGAGAGCCTGGAACAAGTTGCCCAGGGTGGGTGGTTGGGGCCAGATCCCTGGAGGTGTTTGCAGCCAGGCTGGCAGAGGCTGTGGGCAGCCTGATCTAGGGTAGGGTGTCCCTGGGCATGGCAGGGGGGTTGGAACTAGATGATCCTTGTGGTCCCTTCCAAACCTGACTGAGTCCATGATTCTAAGTGTTTAATGTTCTCCATGCAATTCTTTGCCCCTGTATTACCATGCTTTACCCTCCACCCTTCTCCTCCTGTCCTGAGATGAAAAAACACTGTCTGGATTTAATGCAACCCTTAGAAAACTGCTGATCTGAGGCCCTGCCCCAGCTATTTTATCTACACCCTGTAGACTATACCCAGAGAGAACTGGCAAGTTTGCTCTGAGTAGCTACACCACTTGTAATCAGTAAGGAAAATTAATTCCTGTAGCTGCGAGAGTAAAAGGCAGGAATAAAACTGCCTCGCTAGGTTTAGTTTCTCCCTCTTCTTGGAACAAAGGTGATGCACTTTTTCATGGAAGCAAAGTTCCTTGGAGCTCAGTTTGCTCGGGGGAGGTAATTAAGACCAATCAATGTAAGCTGATTGATCGAGTTTTCACAGAATCCATAGAACTGTAAACCTAAGACCACCGTAGCCATTAAATCATGCCCCAAAGTGCCACGGCCACACGTGTCTTAGAATCATAGAATCCTAGAATTGTTTTGGCTGGAAAAGGCTTCCCAGATGGTGAAATCCAGCCACCAACCCAGCATCACCAAGGTCTTTAAAGCATGTCCCAATGTGCCATGGCCACACATGGCAGGTCAGGGGAGGTGATTCTGCCCCTTTACTCTGCTCTCATCAGACCCCACCTGCAGTACTGTGTGCAGTTCTGGAGCTCCCAGCACAAGAAGGACATGGAACTGCTGGAGAGAGTCCAGAGGAGGCCACAAAGATGATCAGAGGGCTGCAGCAGCTCTGCTATGAGGACAGGCTGAGAGTTGTGGATCTGCAGCCTGGAGAAGGGAAGGCTTCAAGGAGACCTTATAGTAGCCTTCTAGTATCTGAAGGGGGCCTACAGGAGGGCTGGGGACGGACTGTTCACAAGGTCTTGTAATGAGAGGACGAGGGGGAATGGGTTTAAACTGGCAGAGGCTGCCCAGAGAGGTTGTGGAGTCTCCTTGTGTGGAGAGCTTCCAACCCACCCTGGGCATTGTGCTGCTGGGCAAGCTGCTATGGGTGCCCTGCTTTAGCAGGGGGGTTGCACTGGATGATCTGCAGAGGTCCTTCCTACCCTCACCATGCTGAGATTCACAGAATCACCAAGTGGTAGGAGTTGCAAGAGCCCTCTGAACATCATCAAGCCCAACCCCCATGTGATCTTCTATGAAGAAGACTGGGCTTGTTTTATGTTATTATTAATCTTTCATATTTACCTGGCTTGGAGCTCTTATACGTAATTCAACTTAATTAGAACATATCTCAATTGGAAAATATTCCTCTCCAGGAGAACATTTCACTCTGTCCATCTGCCACATTCCACCGAGGGCAAAAGTACCCAGCGCCGAGCCGCGATGGTGATGTTTGATGTGTCCAAAGGCAAATGATTATTTCAGTTCCTTCTTAAGCAGCTCTCTGGCTCAGTGAGAGAAGCTGAATTAATGGCAGGTTGGCATCATTAGGTATTAATGGGCTCCATCTGATTTATTCTGCCTGGCACTTCTCCACATGAGCGATATATTGCGCTTGGCCCCTTCCACCTCCCCTGCTATCGAGTGGCTGATGGTGGATTAGCCAACCAGAGAAGCTGCGTGGGAGCAGGATGGCATCAAGCCTCATTTTGTAGTGGTGAGTTATGGATGGCAGCACACGAATATCTGACCACACTTAATAACTTTCTGATGTGTGCTGGTTTGAACTAATTGGAGGATTTGAATTAGGAATTAGACTATATAGGCTGAGAGGAAAGCACTGACAATGCTACTTCCCTCAGAGCTCTACTGAGAAAGGAAAATCATTGTTTTAAGAGGTGTAACCCAAATATAGATAGGTCAGATGGTTTCAGACCTCTCTGGGGCTGTGGCTGCTCCTTGCATGGCTCCTTTTCCCTGCCTTTTGTAGCTGAATCTGAATAATTCTACTTCTTACTGCTAAGCCTCCTGGCTGATCTACCTTCGCCTATCTGCTGCATCAATGGATGGTGAGATAAGATTGGGGAAGGGGGGAAAGGTGGTAGGGGTGGTTAGAAACCCCTCTTAGGGATTTTGATCTCTGGGAGGGCTGTGGTGTTTCTGTATTAACTTTTCACTGTATATATCTGTTAATATCTGTTATTCATTGTAAAAGTCTGCTTGTATATTGTGCAAAGCTGTAAATATAAAGCTTCATTTATTAACTTCCAGCCGACTGAGTCCTAGCCTGGGTTATTTCACAGTGTAGGAGGGGCAGGCAACTGATAAACCACCACATGATGGCAAGCAGGAGGGACGTCCAGGTACCTGCTGCTGTTCTGAGCTGGTAGAGACGAGCTGCTGCTCACCCAGGGATGGGCTGAGTTGTCCATTGGAGGTGTTTTTCAAATTGCAAATTTCACCCTACCCCCAGCAGTGCTCAAATAAAAGCAAAAAAACCAGACAAACAACCAAAAAAAAAGGGTCCTGTAGACTGATATAATTTTGTAATGGTGAGTTATGGATGGCAGCACACAAATACCTGACCACACTTAATAACTTTCTGATGGCAAGCAGGAGGGACATCCAGGTACCTGCTGGTGTGCTGAGCTGGTAGAGACGAGATGCTGCTCACCCAGGGATGGGCTGAGTTGTCCATTGGAGATGTTTTTCAAATAGCAAATTTCACCCTACCCCCAGCAGTGCTCAAATAAAAGCAAAAAACCAGACAAATAAAAAAATCCTGTAGACTGATATTGCTGAATATTTATGCTGGTTTGAACTAAATGGAGGATTTGAATGAGAAATTAGAGTATAGGCTGAGAAAGGAAAACATCCCAGTGTCTCCTTCACTCAATTGTTCACTGAAATGGCATAAAGTTAGAATCCAAACAAAGATAAGACAGACTGCTTTATGCTGTGCTGGCTGCTGCATCTCTCTCCCTGCCTTCTTAGCTGGATCTGAATAACTTCACTAATTACTTTCCTGCTGCTAATCCCCCTGGCTGATCTACCTTCGCTTATCTGACACATAAGACAGATACTGGGATAAGATTGGGAAGTGGGGGAAGGTGGTAGGGTGGTTGGAAACCCCTCTTAGGGATTTTGATCTCTGGGAGGGCTGTGGTGTTTCTGTATTACCTTTTTACTCTATATATCTGTAAATATCTGTTCTAAATTGTAAATATCTGCTTGTACATTGTCCAAAGCCGTAAATATAAAGCTTCATTTATTAAATTCCAGCTGACTGAGTCTAGCCTGGGTTATTTCAAAGTGTGTGAGGGGCGGGGAGGGCAGGGTACTGCCAAACCACCACAATATTTAAGGCTGTATTTATCTGCAAGGCTAACTTTGAATTGCCTCATTCCACAGAATCACAGAAACATTCTGTTCAGGAAAGCCCCTCAAGGTCACCAAGCCAAACCCTACTCTACAAGGTGCACCATAAACCATATCCGCTAAGCACCACAGCCAAATTACTTTTAAGCACAGGCAGGGTTGTGCCTTCCTAGTACCCAGTCTAAGCCTACACAGTGGCAGCTTGAGGCCATTCCCTAATTACCTGTGAGAAGAGCCCAGCAGCAGCCTCTCCACAACCTCCCTTCAGGTAGCAGCAGACAGCTGTGAGGTCTCCCCTCAGCCTCCTCTTTTTCAAACTGGACTCATTTGTTGGTGTGAGGAAAGGGTTGGGGTTTGGTTTTGTTGTTTTGGTTTTTGTTTTTTTTTTCCCTGCTCAGGCAGCAGAATGGTGCAATAAAAGTGGGGTGATTGATGTTTATGAGCAGATTAAATGGTTTAGCTCTGGGGATCAAAGTTATAAATTACAGCCCTCCCCATGCTGGGATTGGCCACCTAAGCTCTTGCCAAGTGCCAGCAGTGTTTAATGAGCCTGTTCACTTTCGGGCCTCTAACAGCAGCAGCAGCTTCTGTAGTTTATTGGAACTGTGTTTAAAACAGCAGCTTGGGGCAGGGAGGGGGCAGGAATGTAGGATGTGGTTTGTCTTTGCTTGGTCAAACATAGGATCATAGAATGGCTTCACGAGTGCCTTAAAGATCATCCAGTTCCAAATCCCCTGCCCTGGGCAGGGACACCTCCTGCTAGCCCAGGTTGCTCAAGGCCTCATCCAACCTTGTTTTGAACATTTCCAGGCTTGGAACCTCCACAGCTTCTCTGGGCAATCTGTTCCACTGCCTCACCACCCTCATGGGGGAGAATTTCCTGCTCATGTCTCATCTCAATCCAGTTTCTCTCAGACTAAAGCCATCACCTCTTGTCCTGTGACAAAAGGAAATGGCCTCAAGTTGCACCAGAAGAGATTTGGGTTGGACATGAGGAACAATTTCTTCCCCCAAAGGGGTGTCAAGTCCTGGCTCAGGCTGCCCAGGGCAGTGGTGGAGTCCCCATCCCTGGAGGGGTTTCACAGCCAAGGAGATGTGGTGCTGAGAGACATGATTTAGTGATGTCCTGGTAGTGCTGAGTTAACAATTGGATCTGATGATCTTAAAGGTCTTTTCCAACTGAAATAACTCCCTGATTCACAGAATCATAGAATGTCAGGGGCTGGAAGTGACTTCAAAACCTCATCCAGTCCAACCCCCTGCCAGAGCAGGATCACCTAGAACAGGCCACACAAGAACACATCCAGGCAGGTTTTGAATTTCCAGAGAGGGAGATTCTACAATCCCCCTGGGCAGCCTGTTCCAGGGTTCTGTCACCTTCACAGGGAAAAAATTGCTCCTCATGTCTAAATGAAACTTCCTCTGCCTCAGCTTCCACCATTGCCCTTTGTGCTGGCATTGGGCATCACCCAGCAGAGCCTGGCTCCAGCCTCCTGGCACTCACCCTGCACACATTGATCACCATGAAAGAGAGCAGCCTTCAGGCTCCTCCTCTCCAAGCAGCACAGCCCCAGCTGCCTCAGGCTCTCCTCCTAAGGAAGATCTTCCACTGCCTTCAGCATCTTTGTGGCACTGTGCTGGACTCTCTCAAGCAGTTCCCTGAGGTCCTTCTTGAACTGAGGGGCCCAGAACTGGACACAATATTCCAGATGTGCCCTCAAAAGGGCAGACTAGAGGAGGAGAAGGAGAAGCTCTCTTGACCTACTCACCAGAGTCCTTCTAATCCACCCCAGGATGCCACTGGCCTTCTTGGCCACCAGAGCACATTGGTGGCTCATGGTCACTCTCCCATCCACCAGGACCCCCAGATCCTTTTCCCTTTATTGCATTGATCCTGCGATTCTTGCGCAACAGAGACAGAAACGGAGGCGCAGCAAAGCTCTGTGCTGGCGTGGGGCTGTCAGGGGAGCTGAGCCTCCCTCAGCTGAAGGAGCAGCCCTTGCTGCTGTAATTGCACCTTTACCATGCAAGCTTTGGTGGAAAATGATAAACTTGCCTAAGGGGCTGCCTGTTTCTGAGCCCCTGAGGGTATCAATTACCTGTAACAATGGCAACTGCAGCTTTTAAGCAAATATGTTGAGGCTTTGAGAGAGGAGGGGAAGCCTTCTACACAGTGTGGAGCTGAAGCCTTCACTGTCCTGTTCCTACCCACTGGCTGTTAAACACCAGCACAGTAAAATCTGCTTGTGCCCAAGAAACAGAAGCAGGAAGGTGTTCAGAGAGGGTGGTTTGGTTTTTTGTTTTTTTTTTTTTTAGTGGACCAAAGTAGATTCTGGAGGCACCAAGTGGTGCCCATCACTTTGTGTTGTTTGGTTGGGATATTAACCTTAACCTTCCTCAGCCATCCATCTTATGGTATTTTTAAGAGTGAGTCCCCAGGGATTTCCCTCCTCCTCTGCTATGCCCTGGTGAGGCCACAGCTGGAGTTACAGGTCAATTTCTAGGCAGCCCAATTCAAGAGAAACAGGGAACTACTAGAGAGAGAGAGGGGGGATGGACTGGATGATCTCCAGACATCCCCTCCAACAAATCCCAGAATCCCAGCGTTGTGGAGATTGGAAGAGACCTCTGCAGATCACCCAGTCCAGCCCCCAACTAAAGCAGGGCACCCACAGCAGCTTGCACAGCAGCACAATGCCCAGGGTGGGTTGGAAGCTCTCCAAACAAGGAAACTCCACAACTTCTCTGGGCAGCCTGCTCCAGGCCTCCAGCACCCTCACAACAAACAACTTTCTCCTCCTGCTCAGGTGGAACCTCCTGGCTTCCAGTTTGTGCCCCTTGCCCCTTGTGCTGTCCCTGGGCACCACTGACAAGAGCCTGGCCCCAGCCTCTTGTCCCCCACAGCTCCTTTAGCTCTTGCTGAGCATTGCTCAGATGCCCTCTAGGGCTGCTCTTCTGCAGGCTCTCAGCTTTTCCTTGACAGCAGCTATGGGAGTGTCCCCTGGACCCTCTCTAGTAGAGAGAGTCAGATGGAACCTCCTGGCTTCCAGTTTGTGCCCACTCCTAGCAGGCAATACTGCTCAAGGTTAGAAAGGCTTTTAAGGACCATCTAAGTTCCATGCCCAAGCAGCAAGGAGACCTCCTGCTACACCAGTTTGCTGAAGGTTGGAAGAGACACCTTAAAGACGACCTGAAACGAGCATGGTCTACAGGCTAAGGTCGGACCCCTTGTCCCTGGGCTGTAGCTCCGTCAGCAGCGGCACGAGCTGCTGCTGCCTGGGAGCCTTGGAGAAGGGCCCTTCTGCCTCGGAGGGGAAATAAAGCACCCAAATGATCCTAATAAATTCCCCTAATTGTGCCTGGCAGCACGTGGTAATTTAGAAGAGATTAATATAACGAGCCTGAAATATGAATAAATAATAAACAGCTCCACGCAGCGGGGGAGCTCCTGCTGCTCCTGCTGCTGCTGCTGCTGGAGTCTCAATGAATATTAATTACCCCTCATAAAGCCCAACGCACCAGAATCGATCCGTGTGGAGAGAACACAAGGTATTAAGTCAACCAGGTTGGACAGGACCCAGATGAATGTCCTCATCATCAATTAAAGTCGCCTTACGCCGCCGCTCGCCTCTGCCTCCGGCTGCCTGCTGGCCACAAGCAGGCTGGGAGTCAGCCTCGGTGCTCTGGTGGCTTCTTGCGGGTGAGGAAGCAAGCACAGAACGGCTCAGGCTGGAAGGGGCCTCAGAGATCGTCTGCCCTAGCCTCCACGCCATGCCCAGGGACACCTCTCAGCTAGACTCAGCTGCTCAGGGCCTCATCCAGCCTGGCCTGCAGCATCCCCAGCAAGGAGGCAGCCACAGCCTCCCTGGGCAGCCTGTGCCAGACTCTCACCACCCTTACACTGAGGAACTTCTTCCTCAGAAGAACTTCTTCCCTGCTCTGCCTCAGCTTCAAACCATTCCCCCTTGGCCTGTCTCCAGACACCCTCAGCAGAAGTTCCTCTGCAGCCTCCCTGCAGGATCATAGAATCATAGAATCATAGAATGGATTCGGTTGGAAGAGCTCAAAGATCATCCAGTTCCAACCCCCCTGTGCCATAGGCAGGGACACCTCCCACTAGATCAGGACGCTCAAGGGCTCATCCACCCTGGCCTTGAACACATCCAGGGAGGGAGCAGCCACAACCTCCCTGGGCAATCTGTTCCAGTGATCCCTTCAGGCACTGGCAGGCAGCTCTGAGGTCCCCCTGGAGCCTTCTCCTCTCCAGGCTTCACACCCCCAGCTCCCTCAGCCTGTGCTCACAGCAGAGCTGCTCCAGCCCTGGGATCATCTTGGTGGCCTTCTCTGGCCTCTCTCCAGCAGCTCTCTGTCCTTCTTATGCTGAGGACACCAGAACTGGAGGCAGTATTGGAGGTGAGGTCTCAGTGGAGCAGAGTCAAGGGGCAGAATCCCCTCTCTTGCCTTGCTCCTCTGGATGCAGGCTAGGATATGATTTGCCTTCTCCTGTCTACTAAAAGAGACACTTCAGAAGCAAGGGGTTGCTTGGTGCAGATGTGCCATGGTGGCTAACAAGGCCAGTGGTCTCCTGGGGTCCGTGGAGAAGACTTTGACCAGCAGGTCAAAGGAGGTTCTCCTTCCACTCTATGCTGCCCTGGTGAGACAACATCTGGAGTATTAAGTCCCGTTCTGGGCTTCCCAGGGACAGGGATATACTGGAGAAAGTCCTGTAGAGGCTATGAGGATGGAGGGAGTGGAACATCTGCCTGATGAGGAAAGACCGAGAGGCCTGGGGCTGGAGAAGGCTGAGAGAGGATCTGATCAATGTCTATAAACACCTGCAGGGTGGGTGCCAAGAAGGGAGCAGGCTCTGTTCAGTGGTGTCCTGTGGCAGGACAAGGGGCAGTGGATACAAACGGGAACCCAGGAAGTTCCACCTCAACATGAGGAACACCTTTAATGTAAGGGTGCTGGAGTCCTGGAGCAGGCTGCCCAGAGAGGCTGTGGAGCCTCCTTCTCTGGAGGCTTTTAAGACCTGTCAGGGCACAGCCCTGTGTGACCTGTCCTAGGTGACCCTGCTTTGGCAGCAGGGTTGACCTGGATGATCTCCAGAAGTCCCTTCCAATCTCTTACCACTCTGTGATTCTATGGTGTTGTGTCCCTTGTTTCCCAGCTTACTGCTGGGTGGGATGGGTCAGAAATTACCTTCTGCCCCTGTAAGAAATCCACAGGTGGTGATTGCCCTTGGAGTGGTGGCTGGTGTTGGTATCCCTGTGCCCCACAGCACATCCTCCTCTCCTCCTCCATGGAAATCTGTGGAGCTGAGCATCAGGAGCCTTGCCTCTTGTCTGCTGCAGGAATAAATGCTGGAGAAAAACCTTCTCACCTGGCTAAATGGCCCACTGGGACATGGTGGGTAGGCTGGGATGCTGTGCCAAGAGGTGTTATGATGCTGCGGTGCCTGTGTGTGCTCAGTGGTTACCTGCTTTAGCAGGAGCACTGCACTGGATGATCTCCAGAGGTTACTTCCAACCCTCACCGTGCTGGGATCCTGGGATTTCACCCAGAGCAGAACTGAAGGCCTGCTTGTGTTCGAGTGGGAACATAGAGAAGATGGATGAGAGGGAACACCTGCACCATCTGCTGCAGGGCAGCTCTGCCCTTCATCCCCCACCTCACTGTGCTGCTGTTGTGTTTGGATGCCATCCTTCATTCCCTCCCATCCCCACTCCTCTCCAAAGGCCAACTCTGCAGCAAAAGGTTTTGCCCCAGCAGCTCCTAAGTGGAGATTTCCTCTGCTGCCTTTTGCTGTGCACGATGCCTGGGTTGATAGATTTTGCCTGCAGACTTTGCCTCTGCAAGCATGCATCAGAGTCTTGTTTCCACAGAACAACCATTTGGGTTGGAAGAGGCCTTTAAGATCATCCAGTCCAACCCTTACCCCAGCAGTGCCAGCTCACTGCTAAACCAGGGCCCTCAGCACCACAGCTACACAGCTGTGAAACCCCTGCAGGAAAGGGGACTCCACCACTGCACTGGGCAGCCTGGGCCAGGCTTTCACAACCCTTCTGGGGAAGAAATTGTTCCACACATCTTGTTAGGAATCCAGGTTTTCTGCCTAAACCAAATTTACTCAGCTCCTTCTCAATTGTTGCGTTCACTGATAGTGCCTGAAGTTGATTAGAATCAGAATCAGTCGGGGTTGGAAGGGACCAGAAGGATCATCTAATTCCAACCTCCTGCCATGCCCAGGGACACCCTACCCTAGATCAGGCTGCCCACAGCCTCTGCCAGCCTGGCTGCAAACACCTCCAGGGATGTGGCCACAACCACCCCCCTGGGCAACCCATTCCAGGTTCTCACCATTCTCATGGTGAACAACTTCCTCCTCACATCCAATCTGAATCTCTCCACCTCCAGTTCTGCTCCATTCCCCCTAGTCCTATCACTACCTGAGAGCCTAAAAAGTCCCTCCCCAGCTTTTCTGTAGGCCTCCTTCAGATCCTGGAAGGCCACAAGGTCACCTGGGAGCCTCCTCTTCTCCAGCCTGCACAGCCCCAACTCTTTCAGTCTCCTCATAGCAGAGGTGCTGCAGCCCTCTGAGCATCCTCATGGGCAGAAGGACAGGAAAAATAATCAGAGTCACAGAACTGTTTTGGTTGGAAAAGACTTCTACGATCATTCAGTCCAACCCCTAACTCAGCACTGCCAGCTCAGCACTAAACCATGGCCCTCAGCACCACATCTACAAGGTTTTGAAACCCCTCCAGGCATGGGGACTCCACCACTGCCCTGGGCACCCTGGGCCAGGTTTGGACAACCCTTTTAGGGCAGAAATTATTCCTCATGGCCAAGCTAAACCTTTCCCAGTGCAACCTGAGGCCATTTCCTCTCACCCTATCACTTGTTCCTTAATAACAACTTTCACTTGTCACTTAACAACTTTGTGATGTGTGCTGGTTTGAACTAATCGGAGGATGTGAATTAGAAATTAGACTATAGGCTGAGAGGAAGTGACACTGACAATGCTACTTCCCTCAGAGCTCTACTGAGAAAGAAAAATCATTGTTTTAAGAGTTGTAACCCAAATATAGACAGGTCAGATGGTTTCAGACCTCTCTGGGGCTGTGGCTGCTCCTTGCAGCCCCACCTGGCTCCAACCTCCTTTCAGAGAGCTGCAGAGAGCCACACTTCTCCTGATGCAGCCCAGGCTCTGGTTGGTTTTCTGGGCTGCAAGTGCACACTGCTGGCTCATGTTGAGCTTCTCCTCCACCAGCACCCCCAAGTCCCTCTCCTCAGGGCTGCTCTCCAGCCAGTCACTGCCCAGCCTGGATTTGTGCTTGGCATTGCCTCGACCCAGCTGCAGGACCTTCACAGTCAAAGTGGAACACTGCAACAGGTTGCCCAGATGTGTGGTTGAGGCCCTATCCTTGGAGCCAGTCAAGGTCAAACTTGCTGTAGCCCTGTGCAGCCCAACCTGGTTGCAGGTGTCCCTGCTGCCTGCAGAGGGGTTGGACAAGATGACCTTTGAGGGTCCCTTCCAGCCTGTTGCATTCTGTGACTCCATTTTTGAGGTGCAGGAACACGGCTTGAGGCCGTGGGGACAGAAATCACTCATGGACATTGCTTCCAGCCAGCGTGTGGTGGTGGGAAGGCTGAGGAGGACATTCTGCAGCAGCTGAACCTGGTGTTTCTGGGTCATCTTCCTAAAAGCTGTGCAGAACCTGTGCTGTGATACCAGGAAGACTTTAAGTAGAGCAGCAATATGGTCTGGCTGGGAGGCTTTTCTTTATAAAGATCCATTACCAAGGACTTCAGAGAGTCTGTGCTTTAGTCTTTTGCTGCTACAGGAACAAAGTGTTATGGCTTTGACCTGTCTGGAGGAGCTGTTCCTTTGCCTGTCTGCTTGGCAAGATGGAAACTCTGCTGCTGGACTGTATTGATCCCAGGTAATTGCTTTAATAGCAGCCCTGGTGTAAACAGCGAGTAGGTTTCTCTCAGTCACCTAATGAAACCATTTCTGCTTTTTCCTGGGGAGAGATTCATCTGGCAGCTCTCTTTTGTCTCCCTGGGCTGGGGAAGCTCCTCGCTTTGAGCCTGGGCAGCACAAGCCCACATCTCTTAGGGAGAGGGGAATCTGGGGGAGGGCAGAGGTGTGGGGAGAGAAATTCTCTCAGGAATCAGAGCATTTTCTTCTGTGAGACAAGAAAATAGCAGGTTCCTGCTTCTGTTGTAGGCTGTGATTCCAACAACATGTCTCAAGGTTGCTCTTCCTCTGAGCTCCGTTGGCCACACCTCCTCTGATTCTTCCCTGTCGAGCTGCTCTCCAGCTTCAGGTGATGCTCTTCAGGTGATCAGATGTAAACAGGTAAAGAGGTTGATTAGAAAAAGTCTGCATCTACTTCTTCCCACCTCATCCCAGCCTACTTTGGGACCAAAGTAGGAGTAGCCCCCTCCTTGCTGCTCCCCTGATCATCTTTTCCCTGGTGACATCGGTTCAACAGCAGAGCTCAGAGGGTTTGTGGGCAGCAATGCAGAGCTCAGTTAAAGGTCCTGTGGCCAGTGGTGTTCCCCAGAGATCAGCACTGGGTCCAGTTTTGTCCAGTATTTTCATCAATGACCTGGCTGAAGGGGCTGAGTGGCGGATTAGGGGCTGGGGGGCGAGGGCTGGTGGTGGTGGTGGCAGCTGCTGTCTTTTCCAACCGTCACACTTCTCTGACCCTATGAAAATGTGGACGTTGGGGCCATAAATTCTTGGTCACGTGGAGCTCTAAGCAGTTGGCAAACCCCAGAAGCTCTCCACCGGGCGTGGAAAGCCTCCTTAAAGCTCATCTCCGCCTTTCCCGCAGCGCCCTGGCTCGGTCTGCTTCCACCTCCTGCACGCAGGCAATTTGCAGCCGATTTAGTGCCCTGCTGGTGCCAGCCAGGCCTCTCTCCTGTTGGTCTGAGGAAGTGGAGCAGCCCTGGCAGCCCTTTTCATTAGGAGCACAGCTCGAGGTAATCGTTTTGAAGCCACCAGCTGCAGGTTTGCTGCCAGCAGCACCCTCGTTAGTGTAATGTGCTTGACCTTCACGCTTCGCAGGGTGAGCTCTGATCGCCTCTTGGTGAGCTAATTGCCTTCTGATTATTCTTCTACCAACCCTGCTATTGTCTAATGGGCAGATTAGCGTCTTGCTCCCCAGCTTTGGTTCCAAAGGGCGGCTCTACTAAACATCCTGCTGGTTTGTCCTCCATCACCATAGTAACATGTCGGGGAAAAGAAGCCTGCTCTGTATTTTTATCCTCTGCCGAAATATCAGGGCTGGTTAAGATGCTTCTTACTCTGCTCCACCTCTCAATCTTTCACACTTGTGGAGGCTGCAGGAAGTCCTGCCTTTGGCTTCCAGATGACGGTGGAGTCTCTTGAGGATGAGGATGTCACTAGGCCATGGAAGGCACCATGATGAAGCACTGAGAGCAGCCCAGCAGAAAAGAACTTGGAGGGTGCTGGTGGGTGGGAAGCTGGACAGGAGCCAGCAATGGGCCCTGGCAGCACAGAAGGCCAATGGCAGCCTGGGCTGCATCCAAAGCACTGTGGCCAGAGATGGAGAGAGGGGATCCTGCCCCTCTGCTCTGCTGTGATCTCACCTGCAGTGCTGTGTCCAGTCTGGGGCTCCCAACACAAGAGAAACGTGGGCCTGATGGAGAGAGTCCAGAGGAGGCCATTTAGATGACCAGAGGCTGGAGAACCTCTGCTGTGGGGCAGGCTGGGAGAGTTAGGGCTGCTCTACTCTGCCTCAGTGAAGCCACATCTGGAGTTCTGGGTCCAGTTCTGGGCTCTCCAGTTCAAGGGAGAAAAGAAACTACTGGAGAGAGTCCAGGGGAGGCTGCAAAGCTGCTGTGAGGGGCCTGGAGCAGCTCTGTGAGGAGCCCTGGGGCTGTTGAGCCTGGAGAACAGTCCCAGAGGGCATCTGAGCAATGCTCAGCAAGAGCTAAAGGAGCTGTGAGGGACAAGAGGCTGGGGCCAGGCTCTTGTCAGTGGTGCCCAGGGACAGCACAAGGGGCAGTGGGCAGAAACTGGAAGCCAGGAGGTTCCATCTGAGTAGGAGGAGAAAGTTGTTTGTTGTGAGGGTGCTGGAGGCCTGGAGCAGGCTGCCCAGAGAGGTTGTGGAGTCTCCTTGTCCGGAGAGATTCCAAACCCCCCATGGCATTGTGCTGCTGGACAAGTTGCTGTGGGTGCCCTGCTTTAGCAAGGGGGTTGGACTGGATGATCTCCAGAGGTCACTTCCAACCCCCACCATGCAGGGATTCTGTGAACATTGTGAAGGTGTTGTAAGCCCTGATTTGGACCATCACATCTCAGCTGGTTTGTTGGGACTGCTGTCTTTAAAAATCATCCCCCCCAAAAGCGATGGATCCAAAATTACAGAATAACATTCTTAGAATCACCTGCTTGGAAAAGACCTACAGGTCATTGAGTCCATAACCCAAATCCTCCCCGTGTACAACCGTTAGAGCAACACATTAATTACATCAAGATGAGCTGCAGGCATTCTCAGGCCCTGTGAATGAAGCAGAATTAACAAAGAAAAGTTTTCAAATGGTGGGTCTGAAGCAGCTTGCCCAAATCCCCACAAGCATTTCAGTGCCACCAGAGATGTTTCCGTCCATTTGCTAGAGCCATCAGGGAGCCATTTAGCTGCTCTGCATCTCCTGCCTCACTTGCCTTCATTCCAAGTGGCCAGTTGTGTTCCATCACCATTCAAGCTGGCAGGAGCCATGCAGGCTGCCAGCTCCAGCATTCTGGAATTGCTGAGGTGAGCAGCTGCTGTGTGGCTGCAAGCAGAGCTGGAAAGGGCTCAACAACTCGCTTCATGAAAGGAGCAGGGATTTTAATTATTGGAGGAACAGCCTGAGGTTTAGAGATGGATGGATGGATGGATGGAGGGATGGATGGATGGATGGATGGATGGATGGATGGATGGATGGATGGATAGCATCACCCCAGAGATCGCAACATGCTTGTTTCACAGGACCACAGGATGTTAGGGGTTGGAGGGGACCCCTGGAGATCTTCCTATCCAACCCCCCCGCCAGAGCAGGACCAGAGAATCTAATACAGGTCACATAGGAACACATCCAGACTGGGCTGGAAAGGCTCCAGAGAAGGAGGCTCCACAACCTCTCTGGGCAGTCTGTGCCAGGGCTCTGGGACCCTTACAATCAAGAAGTTCTTCCTCATGCTGAGATGGAACTTCCTGTGCTGTAGTTTATACCCATTGGCCACATTTCTCCTGATGCAGCCCAGGATCTGGTTGGCCTTCTGGGCTGCAAGTGCACACTGCTGGCTCATGCTGAGCTTCTCATCCACCAGCACCCAGATCTTGGAAGTCTTTTCCAACTGATTCTGTGACCTCCACAGGTCCCTTGCAACCTCAACTATTCTGCCAATCAACTTTAAGAAGACCTAAATGTGTTCACTTTATCACCTTCCTTGGTGTTATTGACATGAGAAGGAGCAAGAGCAAGCTCCTCCTGCTGAAGGCTGTTGGCATGGATGTTTCTCTTCGGCAGGCACCCTCCAAAGGCAGGGAAACAAGGGACAACAGTGACTGCCAAGCAGGCACAGCCTTGAAAGAGTTTTTATCCCGCCACAGAAGACATTTCTGGTGCATCAGCGTCGCAGTGCTGACCTCTAGTGACAAGGAGCCCAGGACACAGAATCAGACAGTCTCCTGGCTTGGAAAAGACATCAGAGAGCATCCAACCCAGCACCACCACGGCCACTAAACCATGGCCCCCGGTGCCAGGGCTTTGCTTTCTCCAGCACCTACAGGGATGGGGATTCCACCACCTTCCTGAGCAGCCTGTGCCAATGCTTGACCATTCCAACGCAGACCTCCCCTAGGAAGCCTTCTCCTCCCTGACAGAGACCTAAACCATTCTATGATTCTATGAAAACTGTGGAGGTGAGGTCCTGAAGGACATGGTTTAGCGGTGGACTTGGTGGTGTTGGGCTGATGATCTGAGAGGTCTTTTCCAACCAAAACAATTCTATGACCTTACTCTTCCAGGAAGAGCAAAGAAACCTCCACTGAGAAGTACCTTGAAGAAAATCCCTCAAGGCCACAAGTGCCAGCACTGCTTCAATCCCCACAGGCCAAACAGTAATTAATAACATCACAGCTCTAATAGAGCAGCTTTATTACAATTCACTGTGGGGGAAGTGGTTAAGTCACTTCTCAAAAGTCCTTGGTGGGACACAAGGACTTCTTAATTCAACCAAGCAAAGCTCACTCACCTTCTCCTCCACCCCTACAGCTCCAAACAGCCTCTTGCCTTTGGAATTCAGGACTAATTTGTCCAATTACCTAATTGACCCTTTCTCGTTCCTGAAAACAAAGGAAACTGCAGCCTGAAGGAGTTAAGCAGCTACTCAGCAGCAAGGCTTCCACTCAAACAAGGGGAAAGAAACCAGGAAGTTTCAGCAGGGAATTGAACTTTTCTCCACTTGACAGCCAAAACTCAGAGCTTGTCCTCAAATTTTGCCTGCCCTCAGCTCCCCCCTTTCCTTGTACTCAATTCCCTTTTTGCCTGCACTCTTTTTATAACCTTCAGTCACCACTTCCCTGCCCTCAACTCTTTCCATAATTTTATTCACCACTTCTTCAAAACAACTCCCTTTTCCCCCACCTGAAATCAGGACTCCCAGAAGGTTTATTTGCCAAGTCCTGGTAGTAAAATCCCAAGGCTGGAACTTGATTTCAGCTGGTAACACTGAAATTACACCACTTGAGTTGCCTCTGAAATACTTGCTCGGACCAAAGATAAAAGGGACTTTTTACTTCACATTTTTTCTATAAGAAAAAAAAAAAAAATGAAAATAAATAAATAAACCAACTTCTCAACTCCCAACATGGCCAACCTGAGAGGCTGCACGACCCAAAGCTCCATCTGGGCTCGTTTCATAGCGATTTGAATCCCGAAATGAAGCTTTCAGGCCTCGTTGTGCAGTCAGTAAAGAATCATTTTCAGCTCTCGAGCTACTCACTGAGTCTTTCTGAGCATCATTTTCAGCTCTCGAGCTACTCACTGAGTCTTTCTGAGCACAAGAGGATGCAAGCACATAACTCATGGGTCCAAACAAACAGCCAGATGGTCCTTCATCAGGAGCTGTTATTTACCCATGGTGTGGAGAGGGGGGGAAGGGAATTGAAGCCAAGTGCTGCAAATAAAAATCACATCTAGGCTTGCAGAAAAGTGCAGTGCATGGTTCTGGTAGAGTTGGCAAATACTGGAAACAAAGGTTTTTTTTTTGTGGCCCAGGAGCTTCCACCACGCTACTTCAACACGCTTCTGGGGGCCATTGTTGATAAACAGGATGAGTAATTATCTGGTAGCTGCAAACAAAGCAGAAGATTGAACAGTCACGCGTCAGAACAGGCCTTTGCTCCTCAACTCATTTTGCATTCTTGGATGGCAAACCCAAAAAAAAAAGCAAATCCACATTCTGCTGCGCAGAGAGGACAGAGTCAGTGCCTAGAAGCTGGAGGGTTCCCAGCAGAAGGCAGCTGGTGCCCCCATGTTTGATCAAACCACACTGAAAAAGCAAAACAGCACAGTCCCAGCTGCTAGGGGCACAGCAACAGACTTCAGTGGGGCCAGGCTCTTCTCAGTGGTGCTCAGGGACAGCACAAGGGGCACAAAGCCAGGAAGTTCCACATGAGCAGGAGGAGAAAGTTGTTTGGTGTGAGGGTGCTGGAGGCCTGGAGCAGGCTGTCCAGAGAGGTTGTGGAGTCTCCTTGTCTGGAGAGCTTCCAAACCTGCCTGGCCATTGTGACCCTGGGCAAGCCACTGTAGGTGCCCTGCTTTAGCAGATCATCATGGAGTGGATGACCTTCCAGAGGTCACTTCCAAAGCCCCACCATGCTGGGATTCACTCCCAAGATGCTGCTGTGTGCCATTGTTGATAAAGAAGATGAGCAACTCTCTGGTAGCTGCAAAACCCCCAACACCATCAAATTAAACAACCATGCATCAGAAGCAGCTCACTCCTCAGCTGATTTGGCTCAGCAGCCATCAAGGCAGCTTCATCTTCCTCGTTAGGCTTTGGAATTCCCACTGCTGAAAACCATTTCTGAGCCCAAGCAGACATGCAGCAGCTTAACCAGAGGTTGTGATGCTGTTTGCAGCAAGGAGCCAAGTAAAACAAACATCTCATGGCTCTTTTAAGTTACTAAACCCCACCCCCACACAAACACCCACACCCCTCAAACTTTGTTACTAATACCTGAGCTCCTAGTTTGGAGAGGTATCTATTCCTGAAACTAAAATCATCAGCTTTTGGCTGCAATTTAGCCAAGTCATCTTCATTTTGACGTCTGAGCCTCTCATGCTCTTCTGCTCTGCAAAAGAAAAGGGGTTTAAGACAGATTTGCCCCAGGGGGTTGCAAACTCAAGCAACTTCACCTGGCAGCTTTGTGGGATTCTTGGTAACAACTGAGAAAGGATGCTGAGGTTGAGAAGT